>BROE01000025.1:1611732-1682671 GCA_036571765.1 Plecoglossus altivelis
CTCGTCTCAGGCTTCCATCGGTGTGTCCAAAATGGCGGCTCTCGGCGCAGGTTGAGTGACAGGGCCGACAGTCAATAGAAAGCCAAGGAAAGCAACTGACAACCAATCAAATCGTTGTCCCTTAAACGTAGAAAAAGCTACCGTTTGTAGCCCGACCCTCCTTTATCTAGAACCCTCTAACGCTTCCAGCTGGCTGGAGGTGAGTTCAAATATTGCCTCTCAAGTACATTCTCAAAATAGAAGACCTAGGGAGGCTACTTCCAAGTTACAGGGGCTTTGTGACGACTCAGCACCTTGTCAACCCAGAGAAGGAACCGACCTGCAACCTAAGGAGGAACTCCCAGAATACGCCAGACACGAGAGGCCACTTCAGGAGAGAGCCACGGTACCTTTGAACCCACTCCCACGCAACCCCCCCCCCCCGCGCCTGCGTCACCCTCGACTGCGCCGCCGGTGACAACCCGACCCGGCCGCGTATTTACGTCTCCCAGCGCCGTCCGCGAGCCGGGTCATGCGAGCGCAAGCGAGCTCTGACCAATCCTCCAGTCTCTTCCGACAGGAAGTGTGCAAGAAGCAGAAAGCCCCTCTCTTCCCCTCTCCTCCTCCCCCCCTCTCTGCCCCCCTCCGCCTCCCCGACCGCAAAACCCAAACTCCGACAGTCTGCTACCTTTCAAACCGCCTCGGCGCTAACCGCACGGTGTCCGACTAGCGTCGCCTCGAAGATCTAGGAACAGGTCTGAAAACAAACAGACCGAAAGACGGAAGCGAGAGTTTGTATGTTTTTCAGAGTTGGCTGCGGGGGAGGCGGTTGGCACGAAAGGGCTGCAAGGCTATTGGCACGGGGCTGGCGTTTCAGCATGGAGTACACCATGCCTTCTGGTGTTATCATAGTATTTCCATTACAAATCCTCTCCAAATACTGATTAATGGGCATAAATCACACTTAACTAAGTCAGCCCTGTCCCACAGCCAGGAGGGGATCAGCGCCTGATGGTAGAACCCTCCAATGAAAACACCCGATACATCCAACCCTGCCTGACACACGGCAACCGCTCACCAATCACCTAACCATCTCCTGATTAAAATCTCCACGGTGAAAACCAATGACATTACTCTGGATAGCCGGGGGGCCTGCCTCTCTCTCGTTCCGACGCCGCAGCCGGCGACGCGGCGAGCGCGCCCTCGCCGTCGACTCGTTCTCGCGCCGCGCTAAAAATGGGACGCGGACGTATAGTGGTGTCTTCCATCACGTCCTGGCGTTGATGGAAGACTCCGCGGAGGCTATCAGCCTAATGAAGTGTTCATCAATCAGCTTGATGTTTGCAGAGATCCTGGCAGCAGGGAGTCTGGGGGGGAGCGGGGAAGAGTGTGTTAGGGTTGGCACCGCGGATGTGGAGGGAGGGCTGCTGTCTACCGGGGGGGGGGGGGGGGGAAGACAAATGCGGACGATCACCGTGGAGCTGTCTCTGTCTTCTGGATCTCTCTCCAGCCACACTGGATCTCTCTCCGGCCTCACTGGATCTCTCTCCAGCCTCACTGGATCTCTCTACAGCCAAACTGGATCTCTCTCCGGCCTCACTGGATCTCTCTCCAGCCTCACTGGATCTCTCTCCAGCCTATCCCTCCCTCTCTCTCTCTGGTCTCTTTCTCTCTCTCTCCCTCCCTCTCTCTCTCTAGTCTCTCTCTCTCTAGCCTCTCTGAAGTCTCACAATCTCCCTCGCTTTCATTCCCCCCAATCCCCAGTCAGAACGTCTTACTGAAGCAGCCCAGGCACAATATCATGAGGTAAGTACTGGCAGATCCCCTGACAGGATTAGGTGAACAGGCCTTGTGATGGAGGGCCAAGAGTAACAGGGCTGCCCTGGAGACAGCTCAACGCAGACCGGAGCTAGCGCTGGGTCGGAGGGAACACTGGCTGCTGCTCTCCTCCAATAACCAGCAGAGCCAAGTCAAAGCTGCTGGATCAACACCCAGCGTAGCTCATTAGAAGTCATTTCGCCACAGTTTGCAATGGATTTGACATCCTCGCGCAGGGCGCGATCACTCCACATGTCAGTCGAGCTGCGATGGAGGACTGAGGCCTCGAGGAGGGATATGGGATCCCATCATCTCTAGCGTTGGAATGTCCGACGCCAATACAGGAGTTCGTTTCCTTTCCCCTCGTAAGGATGCGAGATGTAGAGAAGAGGTCTGACTCATTCTTAAGAGCGCCATTTTGCTCGCGAAGGACATCTTCGCCCTGGTCCTGGTCAGTTGAATCCTGGCCAGTGGCAGGGGGGAACGCTGGCGTAGAACCTAGAAACGTTCTACGTCTCCGTCTGTCCAGCATGCAGAGCTCGGCTCCTGCAAGCCCCGCCCCCTGCCATCGCCTCCGCGCACGCTCACAAGAGACCTGGCTGGAGGCCGACACACGCCCCTCCCCCATCCAGATGTTGGGGGTGGGGGGGGGGGGCAGGCGGTGTGTTTCATGTGATGAAGAGCATGTGTGTAAAAAATACCCTCAGAAGATGAAGGAATCCCTTCTTTCTCACTCTCTTACTCTCTCACTCCCCCTCTCTCTCTCTCTCTCTCTCTCTCTCTCTCTCTCTGTTTGGTCCTCCGCCATCATAAGCCTCCGAATTAGCTTCCTTCCCCCGGGCAACCCTCCCTCTACCATCCACATCTGCAGGAATCTTAATTGTGTGGTGTCATAGCGAGATGTTATCCAGCCAGGAAGTGATGAGGATCAACTGGGATTACAGAGAGCACACGCGCTCGTGTACACGGATACACACAGACACAGACACACGTGTTCGTGTACACGGATACGCATAGCCACAGACACACACGCGTTCGTGTACACGGATTCACACTGACACACACGTGCACGTGTACATGGATCCACCCAGACACACATGCACTCGTGTACACGGATCCACATAGTCACAGACACACAAATACTCGTGTACATGGATACACACAGCCACAGACACACACGCGCTCGTGTACACGGATACACACAGCCACAGCCACAGCCACAAGCTCTTGCACATGGATTCTCACTGCCACACACACACACACACACACACACAGGCTCAGTGCTAAGGGATGAAAGGCTTCAGAAGAGGGATAGCATCTTAGTAAAACGTTATCTCCCTCTACTCCTTTCGCCTCCTAGAAGGAGTTCTTCTAAAAGCTGCGGGGCTCAGAATGAAAAGTGACAGGCGAGCGTCGGCAGCGACACAGCACGCCGCTTCACACGGCGACGTGCTCGCCGGTACGACCCGCTGAACGCATGCTACACAGGACCGGCACCTCAGGGAAATGTGGCATTGTGGGGATTCTGCATGCCCCGGCCAGAACAACAAGGTCCATTGATGGGGATGGCTCGACACACGACAATGGATCCTTTTTTAGCGATGGAGGCTGGCAAGCGTAGGGAGAACCGCCTTGATTCTGTTCTATGGGAACGATGGGAAAGCCGTGGTTGTGCGAGTGCGTGTACTTGCGCGTGTCTGCGTCAAAGCGCTGGGTTGTGGGTCACTCAACTACATTGGCCTGGCTGAGAGCTGGGTCAAAGCCCTGTCTGTACCCAAGCGTCCATTCGGTCCGGTCATAGAATGCCAGCATGACAGACATGACTGGGCACATTCATGTGGTCAAACAGCCACTGTTCACAATGTCCACTACAGCAGAAAGCCAACGCCAGCAACGGTCCCTCTCAGAGCATCAATGCACGTCCTACTAGGCTATGTTTCAAAACTTGGGCGGATAATATGCTTTCGCCGCGACTGTTTGCTTGACATTTCGGTTATTTCGAATGCGTTAGCCTGAACGTGAATGGTGGCCATTGAGAGCTGCTCGACCATAAAGCTTCAGTTATCCGGCCCCTTTCTCACCATGAAGGCCAGCGTGCACAGCGGGAGTTGGTTGGATGTAAATATAGGCCGAGGGGACGTTAATCTCTCATAGCTCCTCACCCCTCCCACCCGCCACCCCTGAAAGTGCGTTGCAGCCACTGAACACACTTAATAGAGCATCCATCTTCTGCTTGACTTCGTTTATAGACCCCCGGCAGGCCGCTCTGGTGAAATCTAAGAAGGATGGATGGTAGCGTGCGCGGCTAGGGCTAACTGCGGTCATGCAGGAAGAAACGGACTTCCAGTAGAGAAGGCCATCTAAGCGAGAGATCTGGGAGTGCACTGCCTTTAGGAGCCTGCTAGCTTGGTCACTCCGTTTAAACGGATTATTCTGGATGCCTCTGGAGAACCGGCCCCCGACACCCGGGTTCAACCATCTGGCCCGACCCCACAGGGGTAGAGTTTATGAGTCTGTTGACAAGCCGGAGTATTTCGACTCCTAATGAAATTGTGGGGCAATATGTGAGGGCCGAGCGGATCCAGGGCGGAGTGGAAGGGCGGGGGGGGGGGGGGGGGGGAGTGGGTGGAAACACGGGTTTCTAGATCCCAGCGGCGGCTGGGTGGAGCCGGGGGAAGCCTGGGCGTTGAGGATAAACGTTGCTGTCACTTACCAGCGAAGGTAATCTGGGGGGCCTCCGGGGGGCCGTTCAGACAGGCTTTTACAGTAACAACACGCAGGCTGTTAAGTGATTCATGGGCACGTGCTGTGGAGTTCTACTACTGAAGAAGAAGCGACGGGGACCGATTCTTGCTGTCAAGACGACTTTCTGCAGGAGTGTGCTCTGAATTACCATCTACATCTCTCAGGTGCCTGAGGAAAACCAGTTCAGAAGGCATGAAATGACAGACTGGGCCTCGTAGCCCAGATGTGGCCAGGTTCTATCCACCACTGAAATACTACAGAGCCTAAGAACTGATCTTGGATCCTTCTGTTTAGACTTTATTAAAGGTTCTATGCATCGAAGTTGCACATGATGAAAGCATCAGTTAATGATTTCTTTTTCTTCTTAATATATTTGGGCTGCTGGGACAGGATGAGGGGAACTTGGCCATTACAGCCAGCTATGCGTTTTTTCATCCTCTTTAAAAGGCGGAGGGGGAGTAATCCAATTTTAGACATGATTTGAGATTTAGGGAGTTAATTTATTTACTGTGGTTGATGCACTCAACAGCAGTTAAAGGGAGGTTAATGAGAGTAAACAAGTGTTTATCTTGAGGACCGCTCAGGCGATTTAGCACAGAGAATGGAGGATGTGTATGTATGTGTGTGTGTGTGTGTGTGTGTGTGTGTGTGTGAGTGAGTGAGTGAGTGAGAGAGAGAGAGCGAGAAGAAGAGAGAGGCGAAGAGTTATACAGACTATGAATACAAACGCTGACCAATTATGAGAAAATGGAGCGAAGTCAGGAGGATGGTGAATTGATTAATTGTTGGAAAAAGTCGAATCCATGTAGGTTTAAACTGCAACGCACTGGGATGGAAGAGGTGGCGTGTTGTGTGTTGTGGGATGCGTGTACGAATGCCTATTTTCGATGTCATCTGAGACACGGGGTGGGGTGGGGTGGGAGTGGGGTGGTGGAGGAGGGGACGGAGGTCAACAGCATGCGTAATTTTGAAAGCGAATAACCATCACCAATTTTACACATCCATGAGAGTGAAGACATGAAGACTGTGGAAGTACTGTATACACCAAGAAGAATTGTCAATCTGGGTCATTATTGTCGGACACCAGTCCTAGGTGAAAGAATGTTCTGTAAGGCACCAGAAAGGACTCCACGCAAAGTTCGACCCCAATGAAGCCCTCCCTCTCTATCTCATCCTCTCTCTCTTATCGAACCCCCCCCCCAGAAAACAACCTTGAACCGCACAAACAACATGCATCCAGCGCTCTGTGCGGCCAAGTGGCTCACAGATCACAGAGTGTACGACTGAACACCTCCAGAAACTCAAAATAGCCCACAGCTTCCTGCTAATCCCAGATGAACAGGTGCTGCTATTTAAAGGCTCAAATCCTTTTCAATCCTGGAATCCTCGCCCTACCTGCCGATTGGCTGCGATCGGAGGAAACAATGCCCTCGGGAAAACGGGGAGGGTGGATTCCCCTCCAAAAAAACAAGACTCCAGAAGAAGAAAAAAAACTGGGAAAATCACTAAGAGGAGCAGCAAGTTTAAGGTCCTAATGCACATCGCTTTTTCCACGGTTACAGTTCGATCGCCACGGCGATCAACCTCAAGGCTTGGGGCCTGTCTGTGGGGGTTAGCGGGTACCCCTGAATCAGCACAGCGTCTCAGGTCTGACCGCAGCTGACCGCAGGTGACCGCAGCTGACCGCAGCTGACCGCAGGCCTCAGTGGCAGGGAGCCGTTTAGCCACAACGTCGTAGGGTACATCGCCAGGATCAGGAGCGATTCCTTGATTAAAACCGAAGTGCCGAGGAGTCCATCTGCCTTTATAGTGATGAAAACTGATCAACTATTTCACTTACTTAGCCTCAGAGTGCAGCCCTGTCATATTGGTTTTCTCTAAGCCTCGCTCTGAAGGCAATCAATACCATGAGACGAAACACCGTGACGAATAGCAAGTATCACCTGGCAGTAGATAAAGCGAGACAGGTTTGTGAAATGCGTTTTTCATATTTTTCCTGTCACCTAGGGAAGCTGGGAAGCAGTGTGTCGCACTGTAGTTGACGACAAACATGTAATTAGCATGACAACGCTGGACAGTAATGAATTCAGCAGACACTCATCGAAAAGCGGCGTACAGTACAGGTCAACTAATCAGCCCTGCTGATTGCTGCTGCTATGTTTTGGAGGTGGAGTGAAAAGTGCATTGTTCCGATGGCTAACGACGCCATTATCAGTGGGATCAGCACCGCCAGCGATTACGCCGCCATTGTCAGGACTGAGCAAAGACGGTAGGTTTGCCAAGCGGTCGTAAAAAATTTTTTTTTTTTTTTTTTTGAAACCCGGAGCGAACATCAGAGATTTCCTCTCATTCTTGTGTGAGGAAACGTCTTGGGACAGGTTCACCCAGAATGCTGATGTGACTGTGATGTGTATTTTGCCTCGAGGCCTTTCGAAAAAACAGACTGAGAGAGAAAAAGAGAGGCATCCGCTGAGTGATAGCACGATATAGAGACACCCTCAGCCTGACAAGCTCAAGTGAAGTATTGATACTACCCTTCCAGTGACGAGTAGTCTTGGTGATAGCCTAGCAAGGCAAACAGAGGTTTCTGGGTAGAAGCCAGACATAGTTTTAGTTCCGCTAATTACAATTTTTCCCCAGGCCACAAAGCAATTTGTTTCAGTTTCAACACTGCCATGTTCCTCCACGGTGCAAGGGAAGGGTTTGAGATGTCTGTTTTTTTTTTTGAAGTGTTGAGAGGGGAGGGAACAGACAGCCTGAATTTCTAAAAGACGGAGGTCAAATGCAAACCACGATGTAGATGAGGTGTGAACTTTTTAAAGTGAAGAAAGAACCTTTTAGTGGACTGGGGTGACCTGGAAGAGCTCCACAGCCGAGGAACTACAGAGCAGAGGATACAGAATCCCAGCTGGGCCAAGGGGTGATGCATGGCGATGCCACTTCACATTCTAGAACGTTCTCCTCTCGAATTCCCGGGAGCCTTGGTGGACCCGCTCTACCTGAGCTAAGCAGTCAAGACACGCAATACCATGTGGTGCTGATTCACGCGGGCTCAAACCTGGCGAGGGGCTACACCCTCCCTCCCCAAACCCCCACCCTCCCCTCCCCCACGCCCCCACCCCCCAGAGAGATGGAGGACCAGAAACACGGGCAGATCCAGGAAGAACAGAAACCTGGTACTATTAGCGAGGTGATGAAAACACTGTTCAAAAATACTGTTCATAAGAGGATATGTTGTTGGAGGCTCTGGGATGGGCAGGGGAACCTTCACGCGATGACATTATCTGTGTCGTGAAGTACAGACAGCAGTTCACCATGCTGTAAGATCGATTTGTCCCGTAAATGATTGTCCATCTGCATTCTTGACTCTTCTCGCCCGTTTCCTAGCGCGCGAACGGACGACCCTCACGTAGTTCAACATCGGTATTCCTACACGCAGTTGTTCGAGGAGCGAAATCGAGCCCAAGATGGAATCTCCTGGCAAATCACTCGAGCCTGAATGCACGAGCCCCCCTGTCACGAACACGACCAGACACAACAGGAAGCAGGGAGGGAGAAAGTTCTCCTCCAGCTTCGCTCTGGCCACCGGCCAGCCCAACCCCTCCGCTCCCTCTTCGAGCTGGCAGCTGGAGGCTGGCTACAGCGAAGGGAGGTACCCATGAGAGACTGAGGTATTTTTCCCTTTCCTCCATCCGTCAATGGATGTTTTTATCTCGATCCTGCCAGCAGACTAGCCGGTCGTGTATAATGTTCCTGTTTCTATAAAAGGCTGTTTGAATGAGAGAGAGAGAGAGAGAGAGAGAGAGAGAGGGAGAGAGAGAGAGAGAGAAAATTGCCGTGCGAAATATGACTTATCTTGTGAAAGGCTGCGCTTGTCAGAAGCAACTTCAGATGGAACGAGACTAGGATTCTGTCCCTCCAGAAATCAAAAACCGACTTCCTCCACGGCGACACCGCTCCTCCCCGGAGCTCAGCAGTCGCACAGTAAAGCAGCCGTTTGTTTAATGCAGCAATAAGCAGGGGATTGAACAATTGTTCTCAATATGACCTGATGGCATGAACAGCGTCAGAGAGAGGGAGAGAGTGGGAGGGCGTGTGCTTGTGCGAGTGCGTGAGAGAGATGGAGAGATAATGAGGAGTGTTTGATTAGCCCTCGTGAAATCGGTTTCATCCGTTTCTGCAACCTGGCCGCGTCCAAACTATTAATAAACACTCCTCCTAGTTCAATCGTTTTTGGTCCCATTTCCAGCCCGTGGAGGTGTAAGTAAGGAATTCGTTTTCTTTTTTTAAATAATGTTGCTGTGATGTTACAGTCAGGGGTTATGTGACCGGGCATCGGCGGAGCCGGAACGTTCCGTCCGTCGAGGTGAGGAAAAGCGTTACTACGCTTGTTCTGCCTTTCCTACAAGAACCAGTCACCCTCAACTCGGAACCTTCCATCACCACAGAGCAGCCAGCCATTCGTCGAGGTCATAAGCGGTTAAACCCGGACGTTTCTTCGCCGGCGTGACTCCCTGGTATGTGCAGAGGGGAGGCGTTCCCGAGAACCCCTGGGGGAGTGAGGTCATCAGTGCGTGACAGACTAACGAAGGGGGGGGAGGGGTTTACAGTCAACATGCCAGATGAAGGGAGATACAGTTCAGACTCTCTCAAAACGCCACACTGAGCCTTTCAACCATTACAGCCCCCTGTTTCCAGACCATCAAATTATCAAGATCCCCAAAGAGTGTATGTTTCTCGAAACACTGCGAAAACACTCATCCGTCTGTGGGATTTGATCTCTCCACGGGGTAGCGGCTGGAGTCGTTAGGTCGTGCAGCCCTCCCCTTCCCCCCTGGGTGGAGTTAGTAATGAATAGGCTGTTTGAGGCCGAGCACCGTCTACGGGCTACTTACAGCCTACAGTGGAAACTATGACAAGTCACAAGCAGGTAGGAGAGAGAGAGAGAGAGACAGAGAGAGACAGAGAGAGACAGAGAGAGACAGAGAGAGAGACAGAGAGAGACAGAGAGAGAGACAGAGAGAGAGACAGAGACAGAGACAGAGACAGAGACAGAGACAGAGACAGAGAGAGAGATAGAGAGACAGAGAGAGAGAGAGAGAGAGAGAGACAGAGAGAGAGAGAGAGACAGAGACAGAGAGAGAGAGAGAGAAGGGCGATGTCTTTCTCACCCAGTTCCTCTTTCTTTCAGGCCCACACAAGCATCTCCATTCCTCATAATGAAAGCAGTGTTTCGGTAGCGAGACCGACTCTGTGGCATTAAGCGAAACGCTCGAGACAACAGCAGCTGCAGGTAGCGAATAGCGACACGCCAGCGCCGTCGTTCCAGCCGCCGGAGCCCCTGGGGTTCTTGGCAGCTGAGAGGGAAATCTTATTTCACCCGCTCCTCTCTCCTCTGCCTCCGAAACCCCTTTCCTGCGCGGGACTGCTCGGATCGAAGACGGAGGGAGAATATCATCTGAAATGTCTGGCGCCCACACAATAAAGGACATCTTTGACCTCAGAATGGATGAACAGTCTGGTTTGAGGAAAGATCTTTTTTTTGCAACATCCATCAAGAGGGAAGGTGTAAACCCAACACAAACACCTTCGTATCAGGGGGGCACAGTAGATTTCTTTCAAGCAATGTTGGGCACATAAAGAGAGTTTGTTCGTGTTCTCGGCAAGCGAAATCCTAGCTGAATTTCCGTCTTTCTATAGAATCACGTTGCCCTCGACAACACTTCCCCCCCCCCCCCCCGCAACTCCCCCCCTCTCCCTGCTTTACAATGGATGTGCCATTTTGAGGAAACTCCCTTTGAGGAAAAAGGAAGGAAGTTCATCGAGTGCCTCTTCGTCTTCGAGGTCATAAAACTCTAGCTGGTGTAGTCTCTTGCTTAGCTCGGCTTTCCTTCTGCTCCTCAGCGTGACAGCGATCCGGAAAACACAACACACTGTGTTTCTCACGAGTCATGACTTCCCGAAGGACATCTCTCCTTCGGGGGAAACAAAAACTTCCCTCAGGCAGTTGATGGAGGTACAGGGAAGGCGTGTATGGAGCTAGTCTCTGTAAACACATCATCCGTGTACATTGTTACCATGGGACCGGCAACACGAACGGCTGCTTATTGCACCCTAGATATTATACTCGCATGACACAGGCACCTACAACTATATATCGGTATTTTATTCATCGTTTATACTCCTCTGTAAAGTATTCTTGGATGTGAGAAAGGCGCTTTGTCAATAAAATAGAGTTTATGTTGCGCAATACTATTTAGGGTTCAACCTGATTGGTCGGCATACAGCCTGCTAAAACAGCAATTCCATCACTCCAAGGACCTGGGTTCAAGTCCTCCTCGAAACGTCAAACAGACAAAACAAGTTGTGCGGCTAAAGGAGCTGAGCTGTGACGTGAAACCTGAAATATTTAGACTCCTGGTCGCCCCTTGTTCACGCAAGAATAAGAAAAAGAGGAAGGAGCTCTTAACTGATTCCCCAGGTCTCCAGGTCGGTCCAGGCAGGATGCAGAGAGTTCTATTTCGGTCGCCCCGACGCAGCCGTTGACCAACATGTAAGAAACATCTCGTCCAGGCAACGTCTGGGCCCCTGACTGGTCTGTGGTATAGTTCTTCCATCTGTCCCTCTCTCCCCCTCTCTCCCCCCCTCTCTCTCCCTCTCTCTCCCTCTCTCTCCCTCTCCCCCTCTCCCTCCCTCTCTCTCTCTCCCTCTCCCCTCCTCTCTCTCTCTCTCCTCTTCCCCTCTCTCTCTCCCTCTCTCTCTCTTCCCCTCTCTCTCTCTCTCTCTCTCTCTGCCCCCCCTCTCTCTCCCTCAGCTACCCTGTCATCTCAGACCACGACAGCCCTTCTCTGGTCTAAAACGAGCGGCCCGTCACATGGGAACACATCAAAGCGACCCGCTGTATTATAGTAATAAGATGACGATGGAGAATACTCACACCCCGAGCCCCATTTCCTGCGAAGCCCTCTAAGCTCCCTCCTACGATACAAGAACACCTCCGCTGGAATCGCGATCTTGCTTGAGACTGCAGCGAGCTCCAATACCTTTAGTCGAACACCGCCGCTCGTTTCGAGAACAAGTGCTGGGCCGTAGGTTTGTGAGCACAATGCGGATGGGGTAGAAATAGAAGGCGATCGTAGAAAAAAAAAAAGACGAGAAAAAAAAGGGGACAACGTTTGTGATACCAGCTGCAGTCTTCCACCACAGTCAGCTGTTTCTCGTGGAATCCAAAAGCTGTTCCGTCGCCAAGCAACTTGGCTATTTACGGAGACCATTTAAATGTCATCTTCAGTTTCCTGCAAACTTCTCCAGTCATCCATTCCACTTCCAACGCGCAGCCATGGCCTCTGTTGTCTAATTAACGGTGAATATTGGCGCCCCGGAACTGAACGTGGCGGCAGATTTGGCTCGTATCACCTGAGTGGCTTATCCATGCGTTCAAGAACGCCGTTCTGCGAACGCGAGCCATCGATGACCGATCGCTCTTGATCGCGTCGTTGGACGTCAGGTAGCCCAACACTGGCATAGATAAACAGCTGGGACGTGACTCGGGCTTCCACATAACTCAAAGTGAGGGCCACGCAGAAAGGGCAGGGGCTACCCTTAAACCTCGGCTCTCCAGGGGCCACCATTAAAGACTTTAGATTTTAATTTGTTAAAATTATGCTAGTTAATCACGAGAAGAGATACAGGGAAACGTCTGGACATGAGACAGGCTGCGTGTGTCTGTCATTTCTACAAAAGACATGCCAAACCCGTCGTGAAACTCAGCCAATCAAAAAAAAAATCATATTACTCTGCCTTCAGAAAAGGAGCGTTTCGAAAATGCCTTTAATAAGCATCCTAGTTTTCTCTTTGTGTCGGCTCTTTCAGACGCACAGATTCTCTTAGAGACAGGGGGCCGGGCCCCTGCGAACCAGCTGCCTGGACAGCCAATCAGGGCACCGAGATCACAAAAGGGGAAAGGCAGGGAAGCACAATCATTGTTCTCGATGAGACGGCGCTCGCTCTGCCGTTAGAATCAAACCCTGCAGAGCTGCGGCCCCAGAGGGGATATCCAGAGAAAAACTAGGCCTTTTGGTTCACAGTCACCTTGCCATGGCATCGCTGCCATTTATAGCAACTTACGAAAAGGTCCAGTTTTCACACACCCCGGAAAGCACGGATAAACAGCGTGGCCCTCAGCGAGCAGGCGCGCGCGCACGAACACACCCCACCTTGCCCTCCATTTGACCTGATCGTCACGTCTTGGGAGGCGGGAAAAAAAGCCATCTTAAGCGTTCGCCTAGATGTGTGGGCGTGGCATCAGAATGCTGACACGGATTCTCACAGATGGCAGCGTGGAGTCTATCTAGCAAAATGACCCTTGACCGACCCTTTGATGGCGTTCACCATTCAAGAAATGCCAGCCTTTGTAAACTGGTGACATGGGAATAATCGCCTTTGTTTTTGCAGGTTGAATGCAACCGAACGGTTTTAAGGCATCAGGCCGAACATTCCCACAGTAGCAGATATGTAGCGCTTGTTTTGCCACACGGTCCCCAAAGGAAGCTTTAAGCCCTGACACAGACACAGTCCAGCACAATATAACCACAGGCAAGGTCAGAGGAGCAAATTTTCTGCGTGCACGTACGTTTTTACCCGCTTGTAAAAACCCTGTCGAGTTGGCAGTCGTAGATGGTGGAGATGACATATTCCAACACAAACACAACAGGTACGTCTCTCATTTTCCATCCACCTACAGTGGCAAACTACACTCCCAATATATGACTCATCAACAACTCATGCAGCTTGATGTTAATATATATACATATATTTGACGCTCAACGCGTACGGTAGAAAATAAGGAGTTGCCATCCGTACCCTTCAGAACAGGCTATGAAGGGACACTTAGAGCAACATTACCCAGAATACGGTGACTAAAACACATTTTCTATTCCTGTCCTGGGCAGGTGGCAAAGCAACGGGCATACTGGCAGAGGACAGATCCCTATTTTAGATGCCAACGCACATATTGCCAACCCCTGGCCTTAGAACGACACCACTAAAGACTGTAATGGGGCAATTGGTGTCCATTTTCCCCTCCCATTACAAGCAAAGACCCTGGATTAAACCATCGTCCTTTTTCCTCCTTCACTGGTTGGAATTTGGTACGTTCCACAGAAACACCCTTTTCATTCAGAGGTGTTTAAAGTTTAGGGTGGTGCTAAAAAGCTTTGATTGGATACAGGTTTTATAATTCTTATTTCATGGAACTGAAGGAAATGACATGGCCACTCTTTGCTACGCCGCAGTCCTACCTTGTCGTTGTGACTCAAGTTCGTCCAGCTGCCGCTGTTTTTCCCAGCCAGCCACTGAATACATTCAAGGTCAGAACTCCACATTTGCGCGCATCTGACCAGGGGCAGGGACACACGCGTGGGCGGGCGGTGGGGAGTACATAACCAGGGGCACAGTTCCTGAGAGTGTGTGTGTGTATGTGTGTGTGTGCGTATTAGTTGGGTGGGGGTTGGAGGGAGGGTGTACGTACAACCAGGGGCAGAGATACGTTTGTGCATGTGTGTGCACATGTGGTGGGGTATTTTGACAGGGATATATGTGTGTCTGTGTGTGTGTGTGTGTCTGTGGCTCCACTGTAACACAGGGGCTCTGCTAGCTGAAGCAAGCAGCTAGCTCATGATGCCCCTACAGGAAGGAAACGACCAAAGGAGACTAAGACTCTTCACTTCCTCTCCGAAAACACGAGAGGGAGATAAGAGGACTGGCTGGCCTGTCTTTCAGCACGACCAATCTGGCCTGTCCCTCCCAGCTCCTTGGTATACAGACACGTTCTCGAAAGTTGTCTGGAGGGTTTCCCCCCTCCCCCCTCCCGCCTCCCCCCTTTTCTTTTCACCCAAACAGAATCTGTTATTTTGCCATTCATCAAAGTGACGGGCTCCATCTGGCTGGGAGTAAGACCTCATTCCTGCCCCAGTCTGTCACCGAAAGAGCTGAGTCACACTCTGTGTGTGTGTGTGTGTGTGTGTGTGTGTGTGTGTGTGTCTGTGTCTGTGTGTGAGTGTCTGTATGTGTCTGTGTGCACGAGAACAGGCTGCACATCCAAGTTGCACAGGTGTCTCCACAAGTCCCTTGCCTGCTAAGCGCTGGTCCATCTGTTTCATTCATATCCATGGTGGTCGAACCTACAGGAACAGAGTGCTATCGAGGGGCAGAGGGCCAGGTGGCCTCCCTGAATGTATCGACAACACTGTGGAATACTCATCGCTAGCGAACGGAACGGAACATGTACCAGGACACAGAAGCTTCAAATCAGGACTACTAAGGAACACGCCCCCCCCCCCCTCCTTCACTCACACAACAAGCAAACACCCTTGTACCTTCTCGGAACGAACCGTGACTTCGCTACAGGAGGAGAGGACAGAGCGAGCGTCGAACAAGAATTCAAACCTCTCGCTTGTTGCTTGAAGTCGCTTAGGTCTGCACTAAAAAACAGCCTTGCCAGAACGGAAAAGCCTCCCTGGATCAGTCGAGCTCTCCACTTTGTACACAGAGGGACGATAAAAATGTCTTGTGGATGAGGTTAGAGATAAGGGCTTGGCTCGCAGCCATCTAAGAGGGAGCACAGGCCTGTCTCCTTCCAAACCTCACTGCAGAGATCCAGTGAGCTGCCAGGGGCTAAACTGACAGTAAGATGGTGTTAACCCTCATCTGCAGACCATATGCTCCCTCGAGGCATTTAGAGGAGTCTAGGAAGTTCTCCGAACGCAAACTGAAGCGAGAGGAGAAAGAAACGTACCTTTCCTTCCGATTAGGTATCGATGAGGAGCAATGGAACGGAGGCACTGGTCAGAGTGGTTGATTGACAACTGCTGGCCTTTAAGCTCCGTTACCTGTTCCAATGAGACGCTGCCACGCTTTAGTTACAGACCGGGGTAAAAATAGGCCTCACTTAGTCATCACTTAGGATAGGCAACGTGAGGAGCAGATTGTAAATGAACGAGGGGCGCTGTTTGAATGGCAGCTCTTGTCTCTGGTTCGCTAAGCACTGACACCCCACGAAGACATGCTCCAGGTCCTGAAAGGCTACGCGATACTGAAACCTCTGAAATCTGCCCAGTTCAACCATCCAAGAGACAGGGTTTTGATACAGAGCAAGCGGTGAATAGGAGAACAGGACGGGAGCTGGCTCGCAGTGGCGCAGGTGAGTTGGAAACCGAGCGCAGCTCGAAACGCAACCAGATGAGGTCATCTTGCGCTTTCCGCCCGGTGTGAAGAAGACACAGGACTGGGACACGGGTGTGAAGAAGTTCCTGGACCGTGGAGGACCATGGGGAATGTCACGCACAAGTGGCTTTCAGTTTCTCCCTATGACAGGCATGTTTTCAATGCACTTTCAGTGAGGTGAATGTGCCCCTAAAATTCGAACCTGGCAAAATCTAAAATCTAAAGTGAGACCTCTCTTATTCAGAGGAGCTACAGCAGGGATCATCACCGTACTTTTCAATCCCAAATCCGGACAAACAGAAGTTCTAGCCAGCAGGACTATGAAGATTTAGCTTCACCGATAAGTTATTCAGGATGAGGTCATAAAACTAGCTGTTTCCGATAATAGGCCCTACATCACAGCTTACTTATCCGATGCGTTGAGTAGGCTATAATCTATGAGGTGGACGGTTGATCGATATTCTCATTCATTCTGACTGTAGTTCATTAGGCGTGTCCCCTCCCCCCCCCCCCCCCCCCACGCCATCATCACAGGCTGGGCTTGAAAAATGTGCCTATCACAAAAGCTGTCTCCTTTGTTGTAAATATTCCTCTGGGGCATCTTACTAGTCAAGCACTGGATTGCTAAGCAATCCATTTCAATACAGGGCTTCCTTTGGGGCAGAATTCACAAGAAGGGCAATGTGTCACTGCTGTAGCTAGCCTGAGGGCTAACTAGCACCCTGCTTCCATTCCGCAAGTCAGGCAAAGTTACCCAGCCATCAAATGCTAATGACAACACAAGCCTGTTTAATTGTGTTGAAAAGGTTACAGGGGATTGCACTTTTCCTACAGCGATGGTTAACGTGATTACTGTATTAAATAGTTTTAATAAAAGCAGTTTAAGCTCATGAATGCCCCCAAAAAAATGCTTTTTTAAGAAAATAATGCCACCACTGTTTCTTCATTACACGGTCTAATCGGTTGCCGCTCAAAATAATTTGCCGAAAAACGAAACCCGGCAACCGAGCTTTCCCTGGCCGAGCCGCCGTCGTGTTCTCCGCTTCTTCACGACTCCTTGAGAGGCGTGCCAAGGCAGGGCTCGCCCAGCCAAGCGTGGTGGTCGAGGCGAGGGCAGCCCCCTGGAGCTGCCTGACTGGGCCTGGCAGGGAGCCCAGCGGAGCCAGCCTGGCCAATCCAACCCAGCAAGGGGTGCTGTGAGGACGGCCGCTACCCAGCGGGTCTAATCCGCATGGTCAGGTAAAGGGGGGTCTCGTCGCACAGCCTCTCCCCAGCTGTCACTACATTTCCCCTGGGGGCCTTGTCTCTAATCCCCCCCACCCCCTTCCACCCCCCCCCGGCCCAGTTGTCCATACCTATCCGGAACAGGAGGGCTACTTCAACTCTCACCTGCCTGGTAGACACAACTACTACTACCCTCCCCCCCCCCCCCCCCCCCCCACACAGACACACACACACACACACACACCACACAGACAACACACACACACACACACACACACACACTCAGGCCCCCGGACAAAGTTGTTGATGTCTGTCCCTTCCCTGGAAAACAGCTGTGGTTTCTTGTTACTCCACATTTCCTGCGCTCGTTTGGTCCTCAAATGAAATCAATCAGAGAAGCAGTTGGAGTTCCAGGAATGAATAAGTGCCTGACTGGTCATTAGATCTCCATGGGTACCTGAACTCACCTCCCTCCCGCAGTCTCTCTCACCACGTAATTACAGCTGCCAATCAGTATGCCACGTTAAGATAATTACTCTGTTCATTCTACGCGGGTCTCGAAAAGACTATGTAAATCAGCTAATGCCATGGTTCCTCCGACACCATCTTGGACAACGAAGGACGTCTTCATTATCGGAGGAAACGGAGAAATAATAACTAACTGAAGACCGAGCCCTCGAAAGATGTAACCGAAAGTTTTCATTGAATCCTCTCACAGATACACACCTCTGTCCTGAATGCAAATCTGTGACTAACCGCGGAAAAAACCCCCTCCGTCTTCAGACATTCAGCCCACATTCTCAGCTGTGCATTCTCGATTTGCGCTACCCTGGGTATTAGCGAGCGCGCTGAAATATGCTTAGGGAGAGAAAAACACGGGGCCTTTCCTGAGACGAGCGGCCTAACCACAAAAATAATTGAATTAGACGCAGCGAGGGATGGAGGAGCGCGGGATAAACCCAGAAGAAGGCGTGCGAGCGGCTTTGAACTTGGTTTCGGATCCCGTCCTCCTCTCCCGGAGCGTCGCTCGGCCTCGTCACGGCACATAATGCAGGACTGTTAACTCAGGTGGGTGATGGGGTTCTTTACAGGTACGATCTGTACCATCGACTCGGTGCTTGTAAGGGGCGATGATCAGCCAGCCACGCAGGCAATCCGATCTCGGCAGGGGTGGAACTAGGGGGAAAACGAGGAGAGCTAACTAAAGTCTCGTGTTCTGTTCAATCTAAACAGAACTCAGTTGATTCTTGCAGTCTGCATTCAAGGTTTGAAGGAGATTCAAATTCAGTTCCAAGGGCGCGTATCCAGCAGAGGGGAATTAACTGACATTGACGGATACAGAACAACACAAAACCCCTAATACAGTAGAGGGTTGAGGTGAGAAGTTGGGTGGGGGGGTAATGACCCAGTGGTGGTTCTGTCAGACTGGAGCCTTACTGTCTGCACGTGATCCTGATCGTTCTCGTCATCATCGTCATCATCATCATCATCATCATCATCATCATCATCATCATGTGAGGCTGAAGCCTGAGTGGTTCTGTTCAGTGTCATCCAAGTCTGGCCACACACACACGCACGCACACACACACACACGCGCACACGCACACGCACACGCACGCACACACACGCACGCACACAAGGGAAGCTTCAACATGTTCACGGCTCACTTCAGAAGAGAGTGCAGACAGATAGTGAACAAATATTGAGCAGAGAGTGTTGACTCTGCAGTAAATGGTAAACATAACTGGGCATTAAAGCTTAACGTTCTCTCAGAGCACCCTACGTACCAGGCCATTGTCACTTTCCTTCTTACCCATCGCCTTGGCCTCTCCCCCTGGCCTCTCCCCCTGGCCTCTCCCCCTGGCCTCTCCCCCTGGCCTCCCCCCTGGCCTCTCCCCCTGGCCTGGTGTAGCTTACGTCAGTGGCTGCTATACTGGGAAAAGGTGATCCTGTTATGTGAACTGGGTTGTTCTGCAAAGCTAATACCATGCAATGGAGTCTTCCCTAAACCTTGGGCTTGCTCCTTCTAGATGACCTCTGTCCTTCCCGGACAGACCCTGGAATCACGTGACTTTAAACCCCCAAGCTGACAGGCACCATTACACCAACCAGAACAAATCACCCCCACCCATACACACATCTCAGCCCCAGCCCCATGGCCGATTTACAGCGGATACACGCAACCTCCACAACCCTCCTCTGTCCGCCCTCCCAGGGATTATTCCCCACCTCACTGTGGGATCTGTCGCACGGTGGGGGTCCAGACAGTAGCACGTGAGGGTTAAGCGTGCTGGCATTCACAGAGACAAGCGCCATTAAAACCACTCAGTGGGATCAGCTGGCATTGGCCGTCTCACTAATGGACACGGAGTTTAAATCAGGACTTGAGCAATTACCCCACTGTTGGGAATGAAAGGCGGGTGGGGGGGTAAAAACTGCATGCAAGGACAGGGATGCAGACACTGAACGGTGGTTGAACGCGACAGGTCGAACGCATTGACAGCGAGTCTTTTTTTCGCACCGATTGGACAAAGAAGCCAGCGTCTGTTGCCACGCAACTGGGTTTCGGCTCACCGGGTCGCAGGTTTGAATCCTTCCCTGCTTGACGCTTAGGACGAACGCACCTGCTAAATGCTTAAGTACTGTCGTCAGCGTGCAGATGGGCTCCCCCCATTGGGGAAGCGGTGCGGATCTCTGTAGCATTCGATGAGCCTTTAACGAGGCAAAGATTCCCTCAACTCCAATCCTCTCATATTCAGAGCTACCAAATTAGTTATGGAACAGACCTCGGCGAAGCTCGAGCGTGACTCCCGATGACTAACGCCACCTTCCTGTATCGACGCCGGCCTTGTTGTCAAGGCAGAAATGGCGCGGACCGGTTTTGGCCACCGGCGGGAGAGAAAGGAAGGCTCAGGTCAGCTCTTCGACAAAATGAGTTTCTCTGCGGTCATTCAGCGAGCCGCTGGGGCAAAACAGAAAACATCCTCTCTCCAGATTAGATAAGGTCGCGTTGAGCCTCTCTCTCTCCATCTCTCTCTCTTTGTCTCTGTCTCGTTTCCTCACTGTTTTCTCTCCGTCTGTCTCCCTCTCTGTTTCCCACTCTATCTTTCACAGTTCACAGCAGATAACTGGAGACATACCCAGTAAAACAACACTGGCCAATGAGACAGACCATTGTACAATTTAGGAATTATTGGGCCTATCTACAGAGTTGGGTGGTAGCAATACTTCTCATCGAGCAATTATTTGATCGCAAAACATAGAGAGAGGGGGGGGGGGTCAAATGAATCATTCAAGTGCACGAATTCTATATTTGCTCAACAGCAAGTCACCGGTCTTCAAGTTGCCTTCTGGAAGGTTCCTTCAGATCTGTGGGTCTGTCTCGTATAACGCCAAGGAAAACCGACCTCCAAAAGGAAGCCCGTGGCTGGATATTTGAAAGTGGACCTCCGGTTAAAATAAAGGAAAAAAAAAAAAAGGTCGTTGAGTGATATCACTGTCACTATGGTGACCTCACTCTTTCCTCCCCAGCCCCAAACAAACCCCCCTAATAAGACAAATACGGTTTTATATCAAACCCCACCAGAAACTGGAGGTATATCAATAGCATTATCTACATTTACTAGAGTTGAAACTGTACCAAGTCACGTTGCCTAAAGCGACAAATTACCCTCAACCAGAGTTTATAGTGAGCAGAAGAGATACAGTGTAAGAATACCAGTGGAGAACAGCTCTAATTAGACCCAAATCAGTGTTGGAGTTTCCATCGGGCGATCCAGCCCACAGGTGCCTGCAGGTAAATAACAGAGTTTGCATCCTCTTCCACCAAACCAAGCACAGAGGGGCGAGGACCTGAGAGACTGCAGCACGCCGTGTCAAGGAAGCTGAGCAGCGAGTCGTATTTGACTGTTGTTCAGCAGGCTGGGTTTCTTTCAGCCTACCTCAGAGCGTGGCAGTGAATGGCGATGACTCACACACACACACGCACGCGCACGCACACACATGTTCTGCTGATCACGTGACTCGGCCACCGGAGCTAAAACAAGGGCTGAAAGAGAGAAACATGAAGCGAAGACCTTGTGATGGTGAGGGAACTGGATGGATGTGTCACGGTTTGGAAGTCTATTCAGATTGTATTGGCCCTGTGACTTTCCTATCAGTAGACCGACGCATTTACTACAGTATATCACCGAGACAGGGTAAATCACCCCTGAACTGGATACACGTCTACAAAGGCAGAAACTCTCCCATGTTTGAATGGGATTTCATACATAAGAGATATGATATATATTTGATCTCCATGTGCTTCTCCCTACACCAGTTTCTAATGTCTGCAAACAGCATCTCAGAGAACATTTTCCCTGAACATGAACACTTCAATAAATAACTGATAACAGTGTTTTATAATTTACTGAGCGTCCAGAGGTTCGGATCAAAAACTCGATGACAGCTTTCGCGAGTTAAAAGGTACTTGTCGTATGGCTGCAAAGGACACGGGGACAGAGTCAAAGAGAATTGGGCGGGTCAACGGCCCGGCCTTGAAAAGCTGACTTCAAAGCCAGTGGCCACTTGCGTTTGTGTCGGCCTGCTCTTGGCAGATGAGTTCTGGTGCTATTTGATGTGTTCGTCTCTAGTGACTTTTAACATCCCACTTAAAAAAAAAATATATATATATATATATAAATAAGACCAAAAAAGACCAAAGATATGAAATGGCACGCCCTTACAATCATGCAGTCAATCGCCCCCATCTTTCTCTCTTTCTTCCTCTTTGTCGATGAACAGCAAACACACACACACACACACAAGCACTCACTCACACACACACACACAGACACAAGCACACAGTAACAACTGTGTGAGGTTCCCTTCATTTAACTGAAAGACCCGGCTGAAGTCCAGCTCTACAGGCCGGCCCCTCCTAGCCTGGAGCGACAGAAGGAGAGCTCTGTTTCGACTTAGAAGCCGTCATGGACTCCTCGCTCCTCCAAAACAACAAGCAGGGTGGTGGTGGGTGTGGGGTGGAGACTCCCAGGGTGGGAGTGACTGGAGGTCCAAATCAATGCCACATGCTCTTCCCAGGAGGGGTTTTGAGGCAGGACAAGGTTGCAGAGGGAGGGAGGGGTGTGTGTGTGTGTGGGGGGGGGGGGGGGACAGCAGAAACACACTCTCCCTGCACCATAAAAACATAAAAAAGGAGCTCTCACTCTCCCCTTTCCCGCACTTTTCACCCACCGCATGCTCCTACCGCCTCAACTACACATGGCTCCATTTAGACTGGCCCGAGCATCACAAGACCTGGTTTATTTTAGGCTTGGAAGGAGCCAAGAAAAGTTTCAAGGCAAAATAGAAAGCCATGAAAATGCACAAGGGAGGCAGCCATGAGTTGGACATGAGGAAAAAAAAGCTCTCCCTCCCCACTGAGAAAGATAAGCTAGTTCTCCTGCTGTTTGATGCGTGTTTGTTAGAAGGAAGGCGAAAGAAAGGCAGATAGTGCATGAGAAAATGTTGCCTGCGCAATAGAGTAACAGGACCAAGAGGCAAGTGAAACTTCACTAGCAAAGCCCTACGGTGAATGCCAACAAGTGGATATTGATCAGGGTCTTGTTAAAAGCCCTTGCTTGGTCACAGATATAATGCCACCGAAACATAATCCTCATTACAACCACTTACACCGCCATTTTCAAGCAGTCATTCGAGAGGTGGACACTATTGGCTCTGAATTGACATCATAATCCGATCAATGGGAGATTTGGCCTTGGCTCTGCCAAGGGCTGGGAGTTAGCATGGGAGTTAGCATGGGAGTTAGCATGGGAGTTAGCATGGGAGTTAGCATGGGAGTTAGCATGGGTATGCGGCTTGGGCAGAATTCTTGTTCTAGATGCCCGGCACAGCTGAGGGAAGACAATCACTCTGCATTATCTTAACCTAGTTGTCAAGCAACGACAGGAGGGCTGGGATGGAATACGATTAGAGGACCTGGCCTTTATTTGTTGGCCTCATTCACTCATCAATATCAATGCCAGGGAGAGCAGGCAGGCAGAGAATGCAGACAGACAGGTAGGCAGGCTAGCAGAGCAGGCAGACAGGCTAGCAGAACAGGCAGACAGGCAGGCAGGCAGAGAATGCAGACAGACAGGTAGGCAGGCTAGCAGAGCAGGCAGACAGGCAGAGAATGCAGACAGACAGGTAGGCAGGCTAGCAGAGCAGGTAGACAGGCTAGCAGAACAGGCAGACAGACAGGCAGGCAGAGAATGCAGACAGACAGGCAGGCAGACAGGCTAGCAGAGCAGAGCAGGCAGACAGACAGACAGGCAGGCAGAGAATGCAAACAGACAGGCAGGCAGACAGGCTAGCAGAGCAGAGCAGAGCAGGCAGACAGGCTAGCAGAGCAGGCAGAGAAAGTGATTCTAAGTAAGCTCTTGAGTGGATATTGTTCCGGGCCGCTCCTGGATGGCCCCAGAGTCGGGGGCAGGGAGGCCACAAGAGGAGAATTGGCCCCACCCTCATTGCTCTGAGGTTTCTCACCAGCTGGATGTGTCATGGTGTAGACTGCACTGATCTATGGCTCCGCCTTCCTACTGTGTATTATAACTGTGTCTCCCTAGTGGTATACACTGCGTGCTTCTGTTTCAGAGGTGATGATGGAATGTGTGAAGTGCTCTCTATCAATTTCGACGTCTCCAGATGAATTATTTTATTACTTGAAAGGCCTCGTCTGAAATATGCATTTGATCTCATTATTGTCAAATTGATGCGAGCTAAAAATAGAGGCAATGAAATCCAGATTTAGATTTACAAAGCCCCACTGGAGCAAGCATGATTCATGCCACTGTCTCTGTTGTCTGAGATAAAGTCTGTTTACCACAGGTTTGCTGTTTATCTGCGTGCACGTTTTAAATAATGCATTTTTTCAGTTTCATTTTCAGCCATACAAAGCACAATCTAAGATGAAAGAGATTTTTTGATTGTATTAAAGCACTTCGAGCAAAGCTAATATCGTAGACTTTTTTATTCTGGGAGAATGGACATGAAAAATAGGATAAAACGTTTGTTTTGCATTTAGCAAATACTTTCCCTTTACGTTCTCTTAGGGTTAGACAATCACAGCCCCTGTAGCTAACTGGATTTATAAACCACCAGGACTTGTCCCCAAAGCACTAATAAAATCCCTTTGCTATATACTCTGACAAAGCTAACTGAAGCATCCCAGACCATCTTAAAGCCTGTCCGTGGTTGGAAAAGAGGCATTTATCTCACAAACCAGAGGTGGAACTGTTTTTTTTTTTTTTAATACTCGGTCTGAAACACCTCCAGCTTTACTGTTTCCATCCAAGATGATCTGCGTTTAGCCTGCGGGTGACACGGAAGTTTAAGTCCATGCTAACCCCCCCCTCGTACGAACGACCCGGTGGTCTTAGTGATCGACAGATCCTGTTATCATCATCCTTGACACTAACTCAGTGAGGCGGTGCATGACAGGAGCAGGGAAGGATCATGGAGAGAGAGAGACAAGACGCACGTTTTGACATACGGACGGTCGAAGCCACTAGCGAAAAGACTGCTCATTTCTATAAGACGGGTGAAAATACTGAATGAAATGTGGAGAATAAAAGTGAAGCTAGGATTAGTGGAAAATCCTACAGATGGTCTACACCACACAGCCCATGAAACTGTAAGCAATATTCAAATTCAGACACTTCTGATATTCACATCTACTGAGATAATGTGGATTACCAACTCATTCAACCAGAATTAAACACACAAAGCTCCAACATGTAGTCCACTCAGGGAGGGTGTGTGTGTGTGTGTGTGGGGGGGGGGGGGGGGGGGGTGGACGCTTTATAATGGACCCAAACACCAAGAGGTAAGGCTAGTAAGCACAGCTGGAGTCTCAAGCACATCCGCAAACAGAGATTACAGCTGCTAGACTGGCACGGATGCAGATTAAAGATCCAAAAGGGAAACGAGGTTCAAATGCAATTCTGGACGTTAAACGAATGTTGCTGAGATTAGGACAATGTTTTAAAACACTGGGCTGGAGGAGACGTCATGCGTTTAACAAAGCTTTAATCCAGGCTTCTTCCGCTGGGGTGACCAAATCGGAGATTATCACGAACCCCTAGCCTTTGACTTCCTGATGCACAAATCACACACACGCACGCACGCACGCACGCACGCACGCACGCACGCACGCACGCACGCACGCACGCACGCACGCACGCACACACACACACACACACACACACACACACACACACACACACACACACGGAGAAGGAGGTTAACTACTCCTGGACAGAAACATGAATTGAAGGCTATTTCAGTGCCTGCACTCACTTTGTAAAGTAGCAAACATGTGGAGGTTCCAGATCAGACGGCTTTCAGTCCCATTTCTCCTCCCAGGCTCTCGCTCACCTCAGTCAGGATGACATTCTGCCTCCCAAGTGCAACCAGCAGACTCCTCTATAATTTATTACCATAACAACTGCTAAGTATGGTTCCAGTTGACGTGATCAATGGATAGTTTCCAGAAATTCATCTCCCCTCTCTCTTGAATGCCAAACATTACACATGATAGCGACCAACGACAGCAGCAAAGCTGATATAATGTTTGTATTGCGAGTGTAATGTTTCAGACAGAGAGGTACCAACCCTAATCTGCTTTCCTTACATATCTCACCCCTAACTGTTGTAGGGCTATATTTGGCTGTAATCGAAAAACTTTGAGTTTTAGACAATATCGCTGAGTCATGGGATCCAAATCAAATGTGATCATGAGATCTTGTGGACAGTACGTGACCGCACTTTTCATTCACGGCTATTGCCAAAACCAGATCCCAGCACGGAGATAAATAAAACTGTCCGAACGTGTTCTAATTCTGACCGGGCGAGGCACTAACTTTGCCAGTCACTCTGAAGAATGACGGCCATATGTTTGGCTTGTGTGCTAGCGAGAGTACAAGCCCCCTGGCTCCAAAGTCTCCACCTACGCCATACATCTGACACGATATACGAGGAGCTTTGGCACCAACTTTGCCAGTGATTCACTGCCACCCAACAATAGCTTTCAGGGAGGTTTGTCAACAGGCTGACTCTTGAAAAAACTTGTGTGTGGCCTTTTCCAAGAGTTCTTGCTCATGCATCCGATTGGCAAACATGGCATTCATGTTGCTAACCCACCCCCAATCTGCTCCTTTCTATTTGACGGGGGAATCAGGGAGTAAATGGATCAAGCCCTAATCTTCCCCATCTGGACGAGTCATCCGCCCTGAAAAATAGCTTAAAGCTAACCCCTAGATTAACATCACCCGGACAGTATAAAATCAAGTGCATGGATTTGGAGGAGCCAGCCTCTCTTGAAGGAGAGCCGTCCTGGTGTGTACGTTCACTTGGATGCTTCCTGAAGTGCACCATTTGTTTATGCAAAGCTCATTGTCAAGGCTGACAACCCGAATTGTTGAAGGAACCATACAGAACTTTTGGGGTAGGCCATGACCCCTCGAACACAATCACAGGGCCTACCTCTGTGCTGCTAGACAAAGTGCAAAACACTTAACGCACTTAAAGTCATGTACAGTCTTCAATATTTAATGTATATTTGGGTAAAAAAAGGTTCAACGTTTCTGTAACTGCCCCCCCCCTGCCCCCTCCCCGACTAAAAGAACTTGAGCCTGGGTTGGTTAAGCAATAGCTTACTGATGAGCGGATCGTGTTTGCACACTCTATGCTATATGCATCCTTAATATTCGCGGTTCGCCTAAATATTCATTGTCTGAATTAATTGACAGCAACGATCGAGACACCGCGGAAATGTATCGGCGGAAACCAGAGTTTGTAATGCAACATGCAACAATGTAACCATTCCCGGCTTATTTGTATCAACTTTCAGAGCCTGTGGCAATTTCTCCCAGGCAAGAAGATGGCTTCTTGGGTGCTATGACGACTGCCGCTAGCTTTTACAGGGATGTTTGTATAACGTCTGTTCTTAAACATTGGCTATAGTCGGACAGCACCCCTATCGCAATTATGCCCTACTAAATACGTCCAAATGTGATACTTGCTCATCAGTCGAAATAAATAGGACCAATTTAGCCATGAACGTCTTTAAATCAGGTGTCCGAAAACTTCACCAACATTCTCCCGACATGGACTAATCCCCAACAGGCACAAGATTTGATTTAAATACATAAAACTTTTAATTCGATTGAAAGCAGGCAACACCAACTTACGTGAAAACGAAGAACAAGGTGGTGGACCCCACAAGCAGTGTGGCAGCAGTAGAGACTGGGATGTATTTGGTGGGTTTAAATCTCTTTCCAACGCTGCTGGGCATTCTGTAATTTCCACATTCCTCATTTATTTATTCCGATGGAGGTGCATGTCAATTTCCAGTGGGTAATTTCAACAAATAGCTTAACGGTTTAAGCAACTCGTGTATGGAACCGCTAAAAGCACACAGATACAAAGATAGACAGGCAGAAATACACCGCTCCGACAGCCTGGAGATCCACCCTTGCAATCCAGCCCACTAGTGAGGTCACAAGAACGCCAGTAGGGTGGAGCTTCGATGCAGAACGCAAGAGGGATGGTCGAGCATGTATACAAAGAATAGTTAGGAGCCTGCAAAATAAATAACGATATAATTAGGCCTAGGATTATAAAACAGATGTGAATTTGGTCAAATGTGTCAGTGGTTGTTCTGTTGGTGTGTTGTTGACACCATGTGGTTAACCTGGGTAAATATCCATTTTTCTACATTGTAAAAACTCACAAGATACACAATTATGCTTTCAAACATTGTATTTCGATGAATGCACGGAGAGTGGAAAAAACGGACACTGCACAGATTGCCTCGAGGAAAATATGGACAACGCAAACCTAATTAAATTTGAGCATTTAACAGAGTTTGGAGCATACGGTTTGAAGACCTCAAAAACTATCCACCCGTTACTTATAATCATGTTGAATCGTAGTTTTTTCTCGCGTACTGTTGGCCCCCTCTAGTGTCAAAAATGGTCCCACTTTTGCGTTTATTTAATAAAGAGCTCTTTTGGTACTTCTGGGCCACCGTAGATCCCAGCTCTTCGACCAATCACGCAGTTGAGCGAGCGAGTCAAGCTGAATCCAGGTAGACCACCATTGCAAGGTTTATTTTTAGCCAGCGATTAAAGAGTCACATGAAGATATTCTTGCCTGTAGAACCCGCAGACAACCCCGAGATTATCCTGCTCTTAGTCTTTTCAAATCATCTCATTGCTGTGCGTTACGATAGGGACTTGGTTTAGCTGATACACTCCTAAGTTAGCTTTAGCTCGGCTCACGATCGAGTGGTTCTAGCAAGTATGTCATACCGAAAAACATTCAGACTGGTATGTGGGTTCGCTGGTGGATCTGCGGTTCTGGTTATCGCCTCAGCCGCTGCTGAATCTCGTGGATATTTCGGCACCAACACCCGGGGAGAGACCGGTCACTGGGGCCGAATTCCAGCCGTTCAGGCTGCACAGCCGGCACAAACGTGGTCAGCGGGGACTCAGGCACCTGGATCAAGTGGACGTACCTGGGACTTTAACTGGGACAAGTATGAGTCTTATTTATCACGTCAAACATGGCGCTTAGTTGCACGGTCTAGAGATGATTATGGAGCCGCGCTGATTGACAAGAAGTCAACGAGGTCGAGCGAGTGTTAACGTCTCCACTACTTTAATCTCCTCCGTTCCTCCTTGTCCCGAACTAGACGGGATCCGACGACGCTATCGAATGGGAAGAAGAAGGAGAGTTCGAGTGAAGACCCGAGCACGGAGCAGGAGAACGGCAAACCCAAAGCCACGCGCAACATCCTTCTGATTCGACATTCCCAGTACAACTTAAGCGGAACCGGAGACAAGGAGAGGATCCTGACACCCCTAGGTGCTTTGGAGACAGAGATGGTCTCATCGCCTAACCAGCTGCTCTCTCTGCCACGCGATTGTTCGTTCGTGTGTCTGTCGCTCACAAGCAAAAGTGAAGTTCGACAGTGGAGATTTAAGGGGTGAATAGTTCCGACGATGTCAGCTGAATTGTGAAAATGTTTTTTTTTTTCTTTTCGTTTGTGTTTTTTGCACCAGGCCGGGAACAGGCAGAGCTGACTGGTCGGCGCCTAGCAACGCTGGGACTGAAGTATGACATCCTAATCCACTCAACCATGGCCAGGGCCACTGAGACTGCTCACATCATCAGCAAGCACCTCCCAGGTGAAAGTGCAACGGAACGTCTGTGCCTCGTCCTGATTGTTCGAATCAAATGTTATTGACGTAGCCCTTCTTTCAAGCAAGTCACGAGGGGCCTCCGTAGATCAGCACAAATATTCCGTTATTTCGAAATGGCATGCTGATTTCTCTTTCTTTCTGCCTCGGGGTCAAGGAGTAGAATTGGCGAGCTGTGATTTGTTGAGGGAGGGCGCACCCATTGAGCCGGTGCCTCCAGTCACCCACTGGCAACCTGATGCTGTGGTGAGATACACACACACACACACACACACCAGCTCTGGATTCAGACTGGGTTAACTCACCATGGCATAACCGCAAGCATGTGCAACTTTATGTCTTTTTATTTTACGTCCCTCCGATGGAGGTCGTATAGGCGTTGCTATGCAGTTTCACGGTAGTTCATGAAAACCATATTGTTAACCGTTAACCACTTATTCAGTTTCACTTGGTTTGTTTATATCTGCTACGAAACGCCCAAGCATCCTTTGTCATACTCCTCTGTTGTCTGTTAATGGTTTTACCGTGTTGGATCCAATTCCAGCTCCTCTCAGCACTCAATACATCAGGAATTGCACCGCAATGAGAATACCATTCAATGCAGTGCAATGGAATGTATCTAGGGTCTGTTAGATACGTCTCTCCGCTCACCTGTGGGGGGGGGGGGACTGTGGACCTGCTTGCTGTGTTCAGCAGTACCACGAGGACGGAGCTAGGATCGAGGCGGCTTTCCGCCGGTACATCCACCGGGCCGACGCCAAGCAGAAGGAGGACAGCTACGAGATCATCGTCTGTCATGCCAACGTCATCCGCTATTTTGTGTGCAGGTGTGTTGGGCCGGTCGTCCCGCCCCTTTAGCGAGGAGGGCGGGGCTGAGACGATCGCTTTGCTTTTTTTTTTCCCGCCGTCTCGGTCATGCCCTTAGAACTCGCAGGCGTCGCCATTACTTTCTGTTGATGCATCCTAAATAATAGATGCTTTGTGGTGGTTTTGGCAAATGTGGAAAGTCCCTGCTTGTCTGTGAGGCTTCATACTTGTGTGTGTGTGTGTGTGTGTGTGTGTGCGTGTGTGCGCGCCTGCCTCTCAGGGCTCTCCAGTTTCCTCCAGAGGGCTGGCTCAGGATGGGCCTCAACAACAGCAGTATCACCTGGCTCACCATCCGACCCAGCGGGAGGGTGGCGCTGAGGACTCTGGGAGATTCAGGCTTCATACCTCCGGACAAGCTCACGCGGACCTGACAACCCCCCCCCCTTTCTCCTCTCCCCCTTCGCCGTGGCGACAGGGCTCCTCCGCTCTTGGTTTCTCCTTAAGTGTCTCGCGAGTAACTGTCAAGTGTTCTTTCTGTGACCGTGCGATGCTTGCCTGCTACCGTGATGTGGTGACGTGGTCGCTCCCTCCTCATGCCGTTCGTATGCATCTCAGAGGACTGCCTATATCAAGGCAGGTTTTCTATTGGACAGCTGTTACCTGCCCCCCCCCCCCCCCCCACCCCCGAGGAGCCAATCAGGTTGGACTACAGCTCGCCTGAGGACGGTTATTCAACATGAATGTAACCTTTTTAAAGATTTTCAAAGAAATGGTGATGACAACGTAAGACATTCGAACCCGATTGGTAGTTTGTACGGCTTAATGCATGTACACCAAGGGTGTTCTCATGTTTTGTGTAAGTAGAAACTTGCAATAAACAGTCATGGTATTGAAATCTGCGCTCATGTTTCGCAAGGGGGGGTTTTCCGGAACGAGATTGACATCCAGGAAATAGTCTGGAAGAACAGGGAAGTTTGATTGATTTCTTTAAAAGCGAACACGTTTCCGCCATGCAGAAAAAGGGAGAGATGAACACCGGGAAAGTTTTTTAAATATTTTTTTTAATAAAGCACAGAATGCCAAAGCACAATAAGCATGTTTTAAGTCTTTAGGTACATTTTTGCAGATTTCCACATTCATGAAACCAGGATGCCGTGGTACGATCCGCTCAACGAAAGAGTTGGTGCCCTCAAATCCAGAGGGTTATTTCACATTCAATATACCAATGTCTTTCGCACGCTAACCAGCATCCAGTCTCTGTATTAGTTATTAGTAGCCGATTTTTTGGAAGGACAGCTTTTTGATATCGAAGTTCAGCTTCGCTGTCAATCTTTTCTTATACAGCAGTTAACATATCTAAACAGTAACATGGTACAGCTCGGCCAGTTTGTCGCAAGTTCTGAAACGTTCACATTCAATCGACCGATCATCTTAAAGAGGCGGTCCAGTACTGGTCATCATCTGCTGAGGAAACCAGAAGAATGGACCAGTGGACACGTCCTAGAAGTCACACCACGGCAAAAGTCAAACAAGGATGCACAAATGAACATTAGTACCTGAAAAAATGGAACACATCTTTATTTATTTAAATTAAAATGAAACATGGAAGATCTCACTGTACTGTTCATCCTGTTTGCCATGTTTAAAGTCAACAAACCGTGGACATTTGGTTGCTGCAGTCAAGTTACATCAACAGTAACACACGGAACAAGATGTGGCAAATTTTGACCAGAAGACTGGCCCATTGTTTCAGAAAATTAAGGCAATTTCTGAAAGTGGCAGAAAGAACAAAACAGAAATTGGCAGTTTGTTCACACATAATAAAAACTGTGGTTTTGTGCTACTGACTGACATACCAAAAATAAATCATTAAAATATTGACATTTCTTTTATTTCTTTTTTTTTTTGTTGAATTAAAAACATCTATTTTCGTTTCGCTTCATCTGCATCGAAGACTCAACACCGAGACTGAGTGAACATCTATCTTTCAGGGAAGTGCGGCTGTATTAATAGTTAATCAAAACGAATCGACTTGAGCTATGATACAGGTTCTTCACACTTACTATGAACGACTTCTGACTTTCAAACTCCCCCATGTCCACGCTCGTACAGTACGCACATTGTCAAAGAAACCAGCGTGGCGTCTTCTTTCGACATCGTGTGCATCACAACCCGACATACTGAGAATCCTTTATGCAATATATAGAAGTACCACTACATTAATACAAATCCTCAAGACACTTGTGCATATGTTGTTGTTTTTGTTGTTGTTTGTTAGGTATGTGGTTCAGAGCACAGCCTCGTGGTGACAGCTGTATCCTTGCCTGGCTATGTTGGGAGTAGAATGCTTTAGCTGGGCTTGGTTTGGGGGGAAGGGGGGCTGAAGGGGGGGTCGTTGAAGTGCTTGAAGCGGAGGCGCTGGATGTAGCTGGCGTGTGCAGGGTTGTAGCGGCTGGGGCTGGGGAAGTCCGGGGAGCCAGGGGCCCTGGCTGGACTGAAGCGGCCCCCGGGGGACACCAGGCTGCTGACTGGGGAGCCTGGAGTGTGGGGGGCCTGCATCCTGGATCTCTGGTTCTTCACCACTGCAGGGCTGGGCCAGCTGGCGTACACACACACGCACACACAAACACATGCGTACACACACACACACACACACACACAAACACACGCGTACAGACGCACACACACACACACAAACACACGCGTACAGACGCACGCACACACACAGCAGCGACATCAGCATCATCAAAGCCTCGACCTGAGCATGATGCGGTGGGGTTATTTTTCCTCCCGCCGTTCAACAGAGTATGCGGCGTCAACATAAAGATACGAATGCATCCAAATCAAGACGACGCCGCGAACGAGCGCGGGACTGTGACTAACCTTTGCATCTGCGACGAGGAGTACGTCTGAATAGTGCTCCTCCACTTGTGAACGGTTGGGTATTTTTGGCCATCCAAGTCTCCGGCTTCTATTGCTGACAAGACTTCTCTGTCCAACTTGGTTGGCGAGTCCCTTAAACGAGATCATGAAACCAGAGATTCGATTACACTTTCTCCCCCCTCGGCAGACGCTTTTCATCCAAAGCAGCGTGGAAATAGTGCGAATGAGGTGAAACCCAGGCTAGGACACGAAGACTCGGTTCTGAGTCAGCACCCACTCACCCTTCGATGAAGAGTCCTTTCCTGATGCGGGGTGGCGTTCGGACGAGGTACTCGTGGGAGTTGTCCAGGGACTTGTAGGAGCTGGATGACCCTGAGCTGCTCACGTCCCTCCCCCCGTGGTCCCAGGACTTGGACCGGGCGCAGAGCGAGCGCCCCCCCCCTGCCGCCGCCGCCCCCCCGCTAGTCCTCATCCCCGCAGCCTCCAGACTCTCCTCCGCCGTGAGGTACTCCTCCGAGCTCCCGCTCCCACACCTGTCCTCCCCCGCCGACCTCCACCCCGCTTCCCCCGCCGGCTCGGAGCCGGCCCGCTCGAACGCCGAGTCCTGATTGGAGGGCTCCAGCGACAGCCGGCCCACCCCGAAAGCTATCTCGGCCTGGGTGAGGGAGTCCCTGGGCTCGCGGTGGCTCCTGTGCCCGCCGCTCCTCCGCCTCTCCCGGCCACAGGGGCCGTCCACCCCATCCTGCAGGGACATCCTCTCAAACTCCACCATCAGGTTAGAGATGGGCGACAGCAGGCAGGAAGAGGAGGGCGAGGAGGTGGTGGAGGAGGAGGAGGCGCGGGGCGCCACCTTGTCCCCGTTGTGAGTCCTGTCCGGGGGGGAGGGGCACAGGCCGTTCTTGCAGACCGCCGCCGCCGACAAGAGGCCGGTGTCCGAGCACAGCAGGTCGCGCTCCGCCGCCATCTCGATGAGGTCGGCGCCGCGGTGGTGGTGGTGCGACACGGGCAGGATGTGGAACTCCCGGCCGCCGACGGCTCCCTTCAGGCTGTCCTTGGCGCAGGCGGACGAGGTGATGCTGGTCAGGGCGGCGTTCTGTCGGTTCTTCATCTCCTCCAAGCTGATGTCGTCGCCCTCGTCCAGGAAGGCGCCCACTGAGATGGAGTTGCAGAACTTCTTGGGTTTGCCTGACGGACGGACGTAAAGAAACATGGCAGACCCTCGGCAATTTTGCATGGATGGAATCATCCAGAAGGTCAAAGGTCAAGGCCATGTGAGCTAACAGAACAGAACGAGTGAGCCTACCTGGGGAGGGAGTCCTGAAGCGGTTGGTTGTCTCGTTTTCCCCAGCCTCCTCGTGAGCGCGCTCACTGAAGTCCTTCTTGCTCAGGAAGTCCTCCAGTTTCCGCAGGCCGTCGGCAGACGACAGATCCACGAAGCTGTCCAGGAAGTCCCAGTACTCTGCCCAGGGGTGACCCAACTCCCTGGCCAAGTCTCTGTGGAACAACACGCAAAACTTGCATGTTTACAGCCATCAAACCCCCCCCCCCCTCCCCACCGACCCTGTTACTATTGTTACTTTTAACGGTGTTATTCCAGGGTGTGGTTGGCAGAGATACACTACCTCGGCCCACTCCTCTCTCGCCACCGCGGTCTCGGGATCCGCAATTGACATGTTTTTTAAAATGCTCCGCCCTGTTCCTGGGGGGAGTCTTCCACACCCTGCGGAACTCATCAGCCTGCAAGAGGGGACGCGTTTCTCTGTTACACACTTCCTGCACTTCTCAAGCACGTAACTTGAAATAGTCTTTGTTCATGCATGTGATGCGTGGGCGGGAGAGAAATGGCACTGGCCTTGGAAGGGCTCAGGGGGCCGGCGAAGGCCCTCACTGCCATGATGGGGTCGATCGGACTCCTGGCAAACTGGGAAACCAGCGAATGAGGAAGGTTCTCTGCTGGCTCAGGTGACCAGGAAGCACCAATCACAGGCTGAGAGGAGTTGTCTGTGGCCCTCAATAAGGGTACATAACAGCGGTCTGAAAGATGAAATGTGATTAGAAAGCGTGATGCTTTTAATGTGATGAGGATCATTTCGTTTAGAAGGGGGTGAAAAAAAGGACGACTGACCTTCCAAATAGTCCGAAATCTTCAGTTTGACCTCCTCCTGGGTTTTGTTTTTTCTTTCACAAATCACCTGTCGGGATATAACACGTCAGAAGTGCTGATCCATCGAGAAGGGACTTTCAGTCGTCTGCACAAGCGTTCAACACGTCGTTCTGGGGGCCACTTACATCGCATGGCTTCTGGTCGTACTTGTTCTTGCAGTGTTTGTCTGTGTCAGGGTGGGAGCACAGGACGTTCACCACTTCGGGGCAGCCGAATTTACAAGCAAAGTGAAGAGGCGTCTCGAATCCCTGAGTCCCAGACAGGCAAGAGCACAAGGTAAACCAAGACGCTCGTTAGCAGCGGGTGGGGGGTGGGGGGGATGGGGGGGCCTGTTGCTAAGGGACGCTAGTCCGTAGGCAGATGTGGATGGAGGCGCTTGGACGACTCACCGCCTTGTCGGGAGTGTTGAGGTACAGGTCCACCAGGTAGCGGATGCGTTTCTGCAGCATGTCCTCCAGGTCGTCCGGGTACATGAGACGCATGAAGTCCGGGTTCTCCAGGACGTCCAGCAGGAGCTGGACGATGCCGGGCTGGTTCTCCTTGGCCGCCACGTGCATGACATTGTACCGGCAGCCCTCCTGGCATGAACAACACAGGGGGGGAGGGGGGGGGGGGGGGGGGGGGGCACAGACGCAGCAATGAAGCGAGGAAAAGAACTGGTTTACAAAAAGCCGACTAGCAGATTTTGAAGTCGGCAGGAGGAACTGGTGCGCTACTTAGCGTCAAGCGTTGCAAATATTTATTTTCATATATTTATCTCATCATATCTCCACAAGTTTCTACAGGGATCGGCAGCAGTCAGGTTGCAGTTTCGATGAGAATCACGAGAATCACGCGAGGTGGCCAGAGAGCCGCAAGATGCACCCGTTCCTCACCTGCACGACCGAAAGATGCACCCCTTCCTCACCTGCACAACCGAAAGATGCACCCCTTCCTCACCTGCACGACCGAAAGATGCACCCCTTCCTCACCTGCACGACCGAAAGATGCACCCCTTCCTCACTTGCACGACCGAAAGATGCACCCCTTCCTCACCTGCACGACCGTGGGGTTGTCGCCCGAGCCAATCAGGTAGCGCGGGTTGCTCCACACCAGCTCGGCGAACGCCACCTCGTCGCCCTTCTCCACCGCCTTCCTCAGCTTGGCCGTCAGGTCCTGAGTGCGCGGGCTCTTGAAGCTGTTGGCTCGCTCTCGGTTGATGGCGTCCACCTCCATGACTGGGATGTTGTCTGCTGTACGGAGACAGTTCGATAAGGATGGGAGGAGAGGGGGGGGGGGTCACGTACCCTTACACAGAGCCAAGCATGGCTTCACAGGGGACACGCAGGGGGTGGACTTGCTGGGGGAGGGGTAATAGTCGCAGGCCCCTCTGGCAAACTCCTCAGCATCTTCCCGATTGGCGAAGGCTTTGAAACGAGCTCCTTTCATCATCTTCACCGCCTGGAGAACCTCCTTCTTGTCTGAGTAGACATGCGCTCTCTCTGCAGGCAGGTGAGAGGAGGAGGGTCACTTAGCAGCAAATCGCCCCGTCGTGGAACGTTCCACAACCGCTTAGCGCAGGACAGCTGTCCTGCGTTAAACGCTTTGAAAAAGAGGCATTCAGGAATGAAGAATAGGACAAAATGAAGCTAGAGCGACTCTCGTCAACGCCCGTTTCCATTCAAACTCCAATCAGGTAAGAGTGTTGCGCAAGACAAACTGCAGCAACGATCCCTCGATAGAACGCCGGGATCTCTCGGCAGATAAATGAAAACAAACAGCTGGTATTGAGCGAGAACAGGGATAACCTCCAAACAGCGAGGTGAGACAAACAACAACAAAATGGACTTTACCTGACGGGTAAAGTATTGCGCGCAGCCTGTGGATAACAAGCGTACGACCTGTTTACAACCTCGCGCATAACCTGCTTAGATCTACTCCTGTAACTCGGCGCAATTCGGCAAAAAAGGGTGTGAATGAAATACCAGTCAGCATCATCGTCAAACCCTCTCTGTGCCTTTGTCTGGCTTTGTGTCCCCCTTTTCCCCCTCTTACCGTTTCTAGCCAGAACCTCTTCCCACGGCGGACAGACTCCGTAGTAGAGCGTGGGGGACGTCTGGGCAGTCTTCGAAGGAGTGTCTGTTTTAGCCTGAGATCCAGCGTCCGCTACACCCACGCTCCAAGGAGTCTCTGGTTTGCCTGAGAGCTGCTCCTCCTCCGGGGGGTTCAGTCCTACGCCGTAGCCAAACTCCACGTCCTCGCCGGCGGCCTGGAGCGGAGGGGCGGCGGCGGCGGATGCGGCGCATGACGCCGCCTGGTCTGCTCCGGCGGTGGCAGCGGCACCGTCGGCGTCCGCTGCGGCGCGGCTGCCCGTCTCGATGGCGCCGCCCTCCGCTCCGCTCAGGACTCGAGCCAGCTTCCTCTCGAAGATGGCCCGGGTGGTGGCTGTGATCGGACCGCACTTGAGGTCGGCTCTGGAGAACTCCTCTCGAAGCTCGTCAGAACTTAACCCTCTCAGCCTGATCAGAACCGCCTCCATGCTTCAGCTACCTTGGAACAAATAGCGAGGTTGTTCAGTACTTCAAAGGACAGCGGCATTAACTAGTCATCAGCAAGTTGCAAAAAAAGACATACGGGTAATTTGATGACATTCATAAGCTATCATACTTTGATCCATTTGGATGTGAACACAACCACTTGTACAGTGCATTCATCTTCCTTCTACTATAAATACATGCCTGGGAACCAAGGTCTGGGAAAATATTTCACGAAAAGTACATAAAAATATATATTTCTTGGAACAGTGACTTTGTGATTCCCCATGCGCCCATGACTTAACATGAAGAGATCGAATTTGACAACTGTGAATAAGCACAAAGCGGCACGTCAGAACGTCAGCAAACTAGACCCTTGGTAAAACAGTGCCAATTGAGATTATATCAAATTACAGCTATGCAGTCTGAATAAATGGCCAAATATTGTATGCAACGTCTCGGACAGACATTTACCGACTTGAACAGCACACGCCAAGAAAATCTATTAAGCATGACTCAATATGCAATCCGTTCAGAGATGAAGCAAATTGAATTAGGCACAAATGCTTTGATCCAAATCTCGTTATGATCGGACATAACGTAGCCGAGCAGCCTGTTTACATGTGACTGTCCGGCGATTTCTGAAAGGAGATGGTGAACCCAGAATTGACCATCTTAACCAATACAATCCCACGCTGTCACGCCCAAGTGCCGTTCCTGATCACTTAGCATCCTAGCTAGCTAGCCTTTTCGAGCAGTATCAATTCGATATCTCATGTCTTCATGGTGATGTTGCTGATATTATTTAAACGCGATAACACCAAGCGACAAATACGCCTCGCTACTTACCGGGGGTCATTTCAAATGCCGATCTTGAACAATAAGGGTAATCTTTTAAAAAATGTGCAGATAGAAACTGTTGAAATAGACACAATGCTCAAGACGGTCTGGAATAGTCTCATTGTTTACAACGTGTTGTGCGCATGCTCGCTTCCAAGGGAGGGCATCATGCTCGCAAGTCTGACAAGTTAGCGCTAGCTAGGTGGTTCAAAGTACACAGGCGATGACTAGTTAGCACCAAGCTGCAAGAATGACAACGAGCAACGATCGCGTTTTAATCCATCTGAATGGGAAATTGATGTAGCTGGCTAATTAGCACGGCCACTTTGGTAGCTATGGTTATGAGAATGAGCTAGGCCACCAAAGCTGCTAGCTAGAAGAATGTTAGCATGCTAGCATCGGGCCACCAACAAGTTCGAGATTTTGTTTATGCAAAAACGGATCAAAACGCTTTGTGCACATATGTTCACTTGTTAATGCAGTCCATAGCTTGGCAATAACTTCGCACGCAAACATTGTGATGACAACATATAAGATCTACGTAGTTGACATGCTAACCTCCTGTTCTGCTCCCTGGTTGCCCGCACCGCGACGGTTTCAAAATGTGTCGAGGAAGGACCTCAGAGTCGACTAAACAATGCCAGACCAAAATTGGAACGAATCGTACGAGTTCTCTGTTTAATTCGGTAAATTGAAGCACATCTCTGTAAACATATTTAAATTAAAAAGAACGATTCGCAGTGAAATAAATAAAGACGTGGACAAAAACGGATGAATAGTGCAATTTTATGCAATCATTATAGTTACACCAATGCAGCTCCCAAAAAGTATATTTGTACTGGAATTAATCAATTATCTCAGTTGTTGCGGATTGTTTATGTTAAACAGCAAATACAGTCGCAAAGTAAGGCTTTCCTGTACCCACTTTCCTTGCAGACAAATGTTGTTAAAATAGGCTTACATTTATTGTTAAAGTTAGATTGATGCAGTCATTTTTGTCGAGATCCACGTCTCCGCCTTTGACATATACAGACTTTTGAAAACACAGTATTAACATATTATGTTGGTTTGTTGCTACCAGTCAAATGCAAATTGCTCTGCCTTTAACTAATAATTTTCCCTTTGTACATATGTTATACGCAGATGATAACAGTGTGGTTATAGAAAACAATTAACTTTGCTTGAGACAACCGCTGTCAAATGTTCAGATGAGCAGGGAAACCGATGAGAGAAACAAATGAGAAGCCTACTCAATATATTAACCTCTGGCAAAAAAAATAATAATTTCATGCTAACGAAAAACACAAAAGAAAAACAATTTCGGGGTGGACATCTTTTTGAACAATATTAACTACACCAAAGGTTATGCGTCTGAGCGTCATAGCAGTAACATTTACTTAAGTTAACTTACACCCCTCCAACGTAGCCCTCATGAAGTTAGTTACACTAAACTCTTATCAAACTCCTGACACACCAAATAATTTACATATAACCCTATATTTTTCGATTAGCAAACGGTACAATCATACAAAGTAACTTATTTACCATATCATACACACTCGATAGAACGTTTCAAACCGTACATTTAACCCTTTGACAGCCAATCACAGATTCCATCCATACACAACATCACTAGTCCTAGTCATACCACAAGCAACCCTAGTCAGTGGAAAGAAATCATGTGGGGTTTTTTTTTGTTATTGAACGCATGACGATGTCTTGATTGCAAACTTGACTAATAAATTGTGCCCGTTTAGCGAGAGGCCAGTCTAAACTCAACAGATGGCAATGGCGTGAAATCTGAGCTGTGAAAAGTATATAAGTCGCGACAGTTTCAAAGAGGCATGGGGCAGCGGACTCAAATGAATGGAATGAGTGTTTTTCTATGAGCACAGGAGAATGGAAGAACAGTTCAGGAAGTGCAGGCCACCCAGAATCTTATACTGTCTTATACCGTAGCTGGACACCAACGGCAGCAGTATGGAAACCAAACGAGGGGGGGAAAAGAACTACGACAGCTTCCCGAATGAAAATATGAATTCCTGAACAGCGAATAAATAAATATGAAAAAAGCAAGTCACAAAAAATATAGTTTAAAGAATGAGTAAAGCTAAGGTATAGTAAAATATTACTTGCACAAGAGCTATTCGTGCCAGTGGGATAATGCCAAATGTTGGCAGCCATTATCAGAGATGATAAAGATATGAGAGGGTAAAAATAAAAAAATAAAAATAAATAAACCAAAGGAAAAGTGCCCTCTGTGGATAAAACTCCACCCTTCTCCATCCGTCTGAGCCGCTTCTTCCATTACGACAGCCGTGGCTCCTCCACCTCCGCTGAGTGGTTCTCCACCCCCTGGTGGAGGGGGGATCCGGGCCCTGCTGAGTCGCTGTCCTGCACCCCCAGACGGACTAGCTCCTCCTCAGCGCTGCTCAGTGAACTCATGGATTCGTGGACCGTGACGGTGTGTTCCTCCATCTGCCTCTGAAGGCTGTCCATCTCCTGCCTGCGCCACGAAACAAAGAAGAAGAGTGTAAAGTGTCTGTATGTATATGATATATATTACATTATAGTAGACATCATATAAATGTAGATATGATTATATGGCACATTAAAGAGAAGCCCCCACTGAAAGCATTTACCCCATGCACTTCTACCAACAAACACCGGACAAACAGGAGGAACCATCGTACTTGAGTTGCCGTAGACAGTTGTGTAGATTATTGAGGGGCTCCTTGTTGACGGAGGCCGAGGGCTTGAGTAGCTCGTCCAGCAGGGATGCAGGAACCGGACAGTCTGGGATCTTCACTGGAGTCACCGGGTTGGACGGATTGCCATCCCCCTTTAACTCCATTCGTTGCTGTTTCGTTGGACATGAATGAGCAACATCACGTAAACCACTGAACAGAGACACATTCTCAACAGGCGGTTTTAAGGATGAAATGCAAGCTAAGTTTTAGTTGACAATAATGCTATTTGATTCATCGAGCAAACGCTTTTGAACGGGCCTGTATTTATAAGATACAGCGTAAAGGAAGTGCATGTTAGCTACCAGGCACGCTGAACGTCGTGAAATAGTATCTCAACTACAATATTATATACTGGTGTGCACGCTAAAAATTCTAGATCGCAATATTAGCCACAGTGGCAAAAAACATTAAAACTATAATATGACATCATCCAGTCATCATCCAGTCATCATCCAGTGTCAGTGCTTACCTTCCTCATACGGTTCTGCTTCAGATCCAGTTTGAGTTGCTGGTTCTGTAGGAGGACTGTTTTCATGCTGTTCCTGAGCTCCCCTACTTTAGCCTGCAGCATGAACTTATCCTTCCTGGTGCTCCCCAGCTCCTCCTGAGCGGACTCCAGCTCCACCTTGATGCTCTGAGACAGACAGGAAGTCGAGGTCAGGCACCCAGATCGAAATGCGGGTTGCCGGATGTGGATGGGGTGGAGCCAGATCCAGGCGCGGCTCACCTGTAGGGCGGTGTGCACGGCATCCAGCTCCCTGTGACTGCACTCCTCCAGCAGCTCCAGCTGCTGTTTCTGGGCCTCGATCTCCCGCTGCTTCTGCTCCACCTCCCACTTCAAGTCCTCCACCTGGGGCGGAGAGGTCAGAGGATGAGTCATGGGGAGGGGGGGGTTCGAGTTCCAGACTGCCCAGGTCACCTAGCGAGGGTCTGGTGTCTGAGGTCTGGTGTGAGGGTCTGGTTGTGTTGGTTGGGGGGGGGGTGGGGGCTCCTAGGGTGGCGTACCTCCTGGTTGGTGAGGGGCTGCTTGCTGAGCTCCTCGTCCAGCTGTTTCTGGAGGATCTGCAGCTGGGAGTGCGCCTCTGATAACTCCTCCTGGAACCTGGTGACTTCCTGAGAATGGCTCTCATCCTGAGACCTTCAGCGTTGACAAGGGCAGGGAGGGGGGACGGGGGGGACAAACACACGAATAAGTCAGGTCATATCAGTCATATGAACGAAGAAAAACAACTTATAAACCCAAATGAGTCATATTCCAATTTGAATGTGGGCAACAGCAGGACTATTAGTCACGCCTTAGGGCGTGGGCCAATGGTGACGGAGTGGGACTCACTGTAGTTTGAGCGCTTCGCTTTGCAGAGCCTTCACCAGATCCTCCTTGGCCTGCAGATCCTTCTTGATCTCACCCAGCTCCAGCATGGCCGCCCGGTAATGACGCCTGTTGTGAGCCGCCTCCGCCTTCGCTGCTGCCACCTAGAGGACAGAGCCGGGACTTACACTCTCGACTGGGTTCCAGACCAGGGAGAGTGTGGCTTGGGGGGGACGGTATTTGAATGGCAAAGCGATGACGTGGGTTTGTTTACCTGCTCTTTGAGGTCTTTGACTTTGGCCTTCTCCTTCTCCAAGGACACCTGCAGCGTCTGAACCAACTGCTTCATCTGCTGGTCCTCCTCCTCCTTCCGCCTCAGAACCGCCTGGACCTGCAGGTTGAGCTGGACCAGGTCGGCCTCTCTCTTGGCGAGGGCGGTCTCCAGGATGTTCGTGTGTTCCCGCAGTGCATTGTGGGACTGCCCCAGCCCTGTTAGCTTCCCTTTCTCGTGCTCCAGCTCCAACGCCAGCTTCTTGTTGGCGTCCTCCAGCTTTCTGATCCTCCGCTTGAAGCATCGCGCCTCTTGAAGCTGTCGACCAGCAGACAATGCCCAACTTCAGCACAAAAAAACACAGTACCTGCGAGTCTTTTTGTACATACCGACTTCTCCCCCACCGGGCCCAGTCTCTGACCTCATCCTCCAGCTCCATGACCTTCTCCTGGTACTCCTCCAGTTCGGTGGAGGTGAGGTTGATGACCTCCTGAAGTTCCTTCTCCAGCATGGCCTTGCTGTGGCTCACGGCCTTCAGCTCACCCTGCAGGGCCTCGAGTTTGTCCTGGAACCACATCATTCACGGGAGAGCTCACTTTTTGAGACTGAGCATAGGTCAGTGGTTGTCTTTTCAGCTTCCTTCCTGAGAGCAGTTTCTCGTACCTGGAAGGCCTTGGTGTTTCCGCCATCTGCAACCTGGGCCTTGAGTTTGACCAGCTCCGCCTCCGTGGCCTCCTTGTCGGTGAGAGCCTCCTGGAGCCTGCGGCTAAGGATCCCCACCGCATTCTCGTAGGCCTTGTGCTTGGCCTTCACTTCCTTCTGTGCGCTGGTCAAATCGGTCCCCAGGCGCTTCATCCGCACCTTCTGCTCAGATATGGCCCTAGGAGAGGAACACGGCAAAGCCAAGTTGTTGCGCGCTAACGGCGTCTCGATTTCTATTCGCGCTACAACTTGTCGCGCGCCCATCCTCCCAAAGGAAACGCGGACCGCGGCTGTCGCTATGGGAACCGTACTAGTGTGGTTGAGTGACTCACTTCTTGGCGTCGCCTTGCATCTGTTCCACCTGCTTCCTCAAGCCCTCGTTCTCCTCAGTCACTGCTGCTAACTGGCTCCGGTCGATCTGCAGAGACTGGTGAGGACAGAGGGATTCAGTCAAGCCCTGGCAGTACCCCAAAGACACACACCGAACGGCCGATATCGGAGCCATTTACGTTGCACTTCTAGACGTGCGCCGCTATTAGGAAACGTGAGGAAAATTGGGACCATAACACTGCTAAAGGACTTTCACACACTTGTCTCAAAGAAAGTCTTCTAGCCAAATACAAGTGTCTGGCATGTGGAAGTCTTCCAACATCCACATGGTAATACTTACAAACAGGAAATCATGTTAAAAAAAAATTATTTAACGTTTATGTAAGGGGGACTTGAAGTGACAACTTTGAGATCTGTAGTAAAAGTCTCTACCCACTGAGCCATACAAGAACCCTTTGACCAGCTGCCTGTGTATGACTGTAGACTCCAGCAACCTACCTGAAGCTGGCCCTCCAGCTGGCCCCTCTCCGTCTGAACAGCCTGCAGGTGGGCCTCCAGCCTGGTCATCTGCTCCTGGACTCGAACGACCTCCTTCTGCAGCCGGCCCTGCTCCAGCTCAGCCTTCTGCTGCTCCCCCTGGGCGCTCAGCACCTCCTGCTTCAGCTCCTTCACCTCCGACAGCAGGCGCTTCTTGGTGGACTTGAGCTCGCTGATCAGCTGGTCTTTGGAGGTGGCGTCCCGCCGATAGGCTTCCACCATCACCTGCGGTCGTCGGGAGCGATAGAGGGAGTTAGGGGTGTGTGTGTGTGTGTGTGTGTGTGTGTGTGTGTGTGTATGTTGCGTGCATGAGTGTGCGTTACCGCTATCGGGGGAACTAACGACACCTACCTTCTGTTGCTGAAACTGATCTTTCAGCTTCTGAGCGTGTTTCTTCAACGTACCATTTTCCTGCTGCAGGGATTCAATCTGAATGTAGAAAAAAAAAAACCCCACACAAGCTCATCCAATCAGATTCAACAACAAGCAGTGGCAACCGAGTGGCGTTCCTCTATGGTCTAAACGGCCGGGTCTTCTCACCTGCGACGTTTTCACCTGGACTTCCTGCCTGAGCTGGTCCAGCACGTCCGAGGCCACCAGCACGTCCTCTCCCAGCCGCTCCGCCCCCTCGTCCAGCTGGCTCTTGTCTGCCCGGGCGGCCTGCAGCGCCACCTCCAGGACGATCTTCTCGTTCTGCAGGAACTGGATGGTGTCGTCCTTGGCGCCCGCCTCCGCCTGCAGCTCCCCCAGCTGGGTCTCCAGCTCCAGGTAGCGGGCCTCCAGCTGGTTGATGGACTGCTCTTTGGTTTGCAGGGACTCCTGAGCGCTGGTCAGCGACCGCATCAGCTCCAGGTGCTCCTTCTGGAGAGACTCCAGCTGCATGTCCTTCTGGGATAGGGTCAACCTCACCTGGAGGACCCGAGAGAGAGAGAGACGACAACAGAGACGACATGGTGAGAAAGAGGAGGAATATGCGGGGGAGGACTGGCGTCACCGACGACCCGGAGGTCAGCTGCTGACCTGCTCCAGTTCCCTCTCCAGCGAGCTGGCTGTGTTGGCCAGCTTCAGCAAGTGTTCCCGTTCCTCCTCGAACTCCTCCAGTTTGTGCGTGAGGTCATCCTCCACCATGGTCTTGGCATCCTGGATCTGCTGGTAGGCCGCTTCCTGAGTCATCATGTCTGCCTGAAATGTAGCAAAAATAAAAACAGCTCAGATACGGGGGGGGGGGGAAATGGTGAACAAGAACCCTTGATAATCAGTATCCCTTTGTTTTTCTTTGACTTTGCTTATCATTATTTCTAATTCTTTGCATTCATACTTCCAGTAGGTAGACCTAATGATACCATCGACACGCACAATGATGCTGCCGATGTGAATCATTTCAAAATGACACGTGATATAATCCCAATCGCGTCCGTGTTAAATGAGGGGGCTTCCATACCTCGATGCTCTGCAGCTGCACCGCAATGCGCTCCTTCTCCTTGATAGAGCGGTGCTGAGTCTCTGTCAGCTGGTGGGACAGGGTGACGTTCTCCAGCTTCAGGTGCTCCAGAACTCCCACCTGGTTCATCTGACCCACCTGGTCCGGGAACAAGCACGCAAGAGAGCGCTCGGTCAAATCTCCAATGTCACGACTGTCACCTCCATCATCAGCTAGGAAGTCGTCGACATCCTTTCCAATCACCTCCACCGTTGACTACAGTCACTTTGCAATGTGCCGTAATAACGGACCGTAACGAGACTTAGAACGATGCAGTTCTGTTGTTCTGATGGATCAGAACAACATGTCATGTCAAACCAGAACCATGTCAATCAGAACAACACGTCACGTCAAACCTTTCGACAAATTCCGAAAGCATTTCGGCATCAAGCCTCTGACAGGTGTCTGAAAGCCGCACCTGCATGTTGGCCATCTCCCCCTGGAGTCTCACGCGGGCCTCCTGAGCGATGGCCAGCTGCTGCTGGTACCACTGGCGCACTTGCTGGAGGGAGTCGATCTCAGCCTGGGAGGTCTTCAAGCGGCTCTGCAGGGTGCTGCGCTCCAGCTGCACCTGCTGGAGCTGGCCCTGGAGCCCCCCCATCTGCTGACGGAGGTCCTGGACTGTAAGAGGAACGCAGCGGTCACTCGACGCCACCACCTCACGTCATCCCCAAAATACTGAAGCTCCACGTTTGCTCCGACCAGGGAGCTCTCCCGGGCTCTTCCCCCATCTGGCTCCCTCCCCCAGGCTTCTCCCCTCCCAGGCTCACCGGTGTTGTCCCTGGAAGTGACCACCTCCTGCATCTCCTCCATCTTCCCCATCAGCCTGCTGTACTGATCCTCGGCCACCTGCAGGTCGTTGGCAACGGAGGCCAGGCCGGCGTTCTTGCTCTCCAGGCTGCCCTGCAGCTCCACCATGGCCCGCTCCAGCTGGGAGCAGCTCTGGCGCAGCGTGGACACCTCCGTGGCCAGGGTGCTCTGCTTCTCCTGGCTGGCCCGCGCCTGCTCCATCTGCCCCTGGAGCTGAGCGCTCACCGTGGCCAGCTGGGCCTGCAGCTCGGTCTTCTCCTTCAGAGCCTGGTGGGATGGAGACAGAAAGTGAGGTGGATGGAGGGGAGAGAGTAGCAAGCGGGGGGAGGAAATGATGGAATGATAGGGTTTATATGGTGAAGAGCTAGCTAGCTACCTGATTGGCCTCCGATGACAGGGACTCCAGTTGCCCTTCCAGCCTCATCTTCTCCTTCAGCACCTGGAGCACCTCATCATGCCCCATAACTGAGCTCTCCATGGACACGCTGCAGGGAGAGAGAGATCGTGGCAAAACCCCTTCAGTGTGAAGGTAGCATTACTGGGGTTTGGCACGGGGTTGATGTGCTGCAGGCTAAACGGAAGAGCATGTCGGTGGGTACCTGCTGGAGAAGCTGTCCCGGCGGCTACGCGGTTCCCCCGCGGCCTCCCCGTCCTGCTCCAGCCCCAGGTGCTGGTGCTCGTCGCTGGCGGCCTGCAGAACCTCCTGCAGCGAGGGGAAGTGGCCCATGGCCTCGGGGGCGATCTCTCTGCCCTCCACCACGTAGGCCGCCCCCCGTTTGCTCACCGCGGCAGACAGCAACCCGAAGGTGGTGCCTCTGGCAGATACGCTGCTGTAGGACGAGCTGTCGCTGTCGTTTCCGTCACCGGGCCTGGCGCCCGATTCGCTGCCGTCCACCTCGGATGCGTTGTCCGCAGCCGAGAGGGACGTGGCCAGCTGGGCGTCTGTCTCTGGGTAGCTGACCTCGGACAGGACGCTGACCTCGGACAGGGTGGACACAGAGCTGAGGGAAGAGCCATGAGAGAACACGGAGGAATCTGCGGCGGTCCTCGATCCATCTCCGCCACCTCCTCCAGCACCGGCTGGTGTCTCCTGGGACTTGTAGTCTGCTAGGGAGTGGATCTTGCTGGCCCGGGGGGATCTGGATGTGGTTCTCTTCTCTTTGGATGGAGGGATGCCCAGGCTGCCCAGTTTGGGCCCCCGGGGCACACTTGTCCTTAGGAAGGAGTATTCCGTTGTCATGGAAACAGTGTTGGCCCGCGGGAGGGCTTCGGGGTGGAGCATGAGCTCAGGGTCCAGCGTGCTGAATTGACGGCTCTTCGGGGTAGAGCGATGGGACTGCGAGGAAAAGGAGACAGCAAATGAGATCGCCCTTCCTTAACGACGCGTTCCAGCATTTTCTACATGCACTATTCGTACATAGCTTTGGAGCAACGTGTGCTAAATGAACGAAAGGTCAACCGACCCAGTTGATTTAGATGCTGACTGCGTTGTGACTCTAAACTCCCTCTATTTACCCTCTCCTTGTGTCTCTGGACTCGGTACTGTTTGAGCTGCTCCTCCAATCGCCTGCGAGCGTCCAGGCGGATCCTCTCCTCGTTCTCCATCTCCAGCGAAGGCTCCTTGGCAGCTGCAGCGAAAGCACACTTACCACAGGCCCTCTCGGTACCGTTCAACGCAAAATTCACACAATGGACGCACTGTCATACAAGCCCAGCTCAATGGCCATTTTCAAAAAAAGGAATGCCCGGTTGTTCCAACAACTTGTTTTTGTCGCTCGTTAGCGCGGGGAGAACTATGGGAGCCAGACGCAAACTTGTATGACATTGTCATCCCGCTATGGTTAGGAATGAAGCCGCATGCGCGTCAAGTCTTAATGTTAGAATCCCTCTCTTTTTTTTAAAAATCCTGCCACACTGTTGGTTTCCCCAGGCTTAGGTTAGGAGGTAAGTACGACCCCAAAATGCATTCAAGGTTATGCTCCGATTGGCTCGTTCGTTAGTTCGTTTGGAAACAGTCGACGTGTCGCAAGCTGTTAGTCAACCAGCAGGTGTCAGTGAAAGAGTTCTGTATTGCAGAGTTCTGTGTCTACCCTGTTCTGTGTTCTGTACTGCTAATCTAGGGTTTCGCTTGAATGTAGGGTCTAAACTGCTACAGTGTGGGATACTACAAAACATGTCTCTGCGTTTCTTGTAACCACGGTTACACGCCAGAAACACGCTAGTCATGACTATAAATACACTGTTGACTACACATGACAACAATAACCATGAATATGTTTTTTTTATGTTGTTGTTTTTTTTACAACAACAAAAGAAATCACAATCACACCAAAAGTAAGCTGGAAAAATGGCCACTACTGCAACAACAGAAGCCCCCGATACCAACCAGGCAGATTGCAATAGAAAGCAAGGAAGTCCAACTATTAAGCGGAGTCCATCTGGCTCTCTTGGAGTGAGCTAGCACAGGCAAGGGTACCAAAACAAGTAGAGGAATCAACAGCCTCTGAAGCAAAGACCCGTAACAAAAGAAGGTTGGGGATGATGGGGGTGGGGGGGGGGGGGGGGGGGGGGGGTTGGTAGACGGGTTGGGGCACTCACTGATACACGTTTCAGTATGCTTACACAATTCCGTCTCCTGCATAGGAATACTTAGTCTGAGCGACTGCAAAGTGTCACTCTTGTGACCCGTCCCCTCAGCACTAGCCTCCCCAGACTTCTCTAGCATGGGTTGGAGATCTGCCACACCTGGAGGGGGGGGCGGCTCTGCGGACGGGGGGCCGTGAGCGGGGCTGACACCCTGCGGAGGGGGGGGCGGAGACGGGGGGCCGTGGGGACGGCCGTTCACCCAGTCAGCGCCCGGGCCCGCCGCCGCCACTCGTTCTCCTCCGTTCGGCACGGCATCGACTCTGAAATGACCTGCACGGGGAGGGGGGGGGGGGGGGGGGGGAGACAGGGGTCATTTAAGGTGGCAGGATCTGGAATCCATCATGTCCATTGACAAAGGATTGCTATGTAATACCAGTGCAGCGCAGGATAGGAAACAAAGCAGCATTCACGTGACTTGAAATCTATTGAATCTTCCCAGAGCAACCTGTCAAACGACTCTGACGAGCTACAATAGCTCAATGGGAACTGAAAATGGCAGATTTACAATTAACTTGACACCTTTTAATTATAATACAAAAGGCATTTTCACAGGGACTAATTAGCCTCGGGTCTACCTTTGATGTCAATGCAGATTTCACGTATCGTGCAGCGCTTGGATCTTTGTGGCGTGTGAGTGAATCATGAGGCTTATGCTTTGGTACAGACGTTTCTGAGACATACAAATCATGCCACTGCTTCACTTTCTCTGTCAACACTCAAACTATTGCTGAATATCTCGGTAGTAGAAGTAAATTACATTTGAAAAATTCACTAAATGTAGCTTGAGATAAAATTGACATATACACTATATTCGAATATATCACTTTGACTTAAAATTTGAATCTCCTTAGGACTACAACATCAACAGTATATGCATGCGTATTTATTGATCGTTTTCAGATTTTTTTTATTTTTATTGGGACACTAAACAACCACCAGCCTTCATCCGGAAGGTCTATAATCATACCATCTATCATACGCGAAAGGCCAAGGTTTGTCAGACTCACCTTTTAGTCCGTTCCCTGAGGCCAGTGGCGTCTCCAGCCCAGCTTTCTTCAATATCAGCACGCTATCCTCTGTAGACTGACTGCCGCCATCTTTGGATAGCAAGTTTACATCTGGATCCTGAGCTGCACTGTCCATTTTTAAATGCGATTCGGGCTGTCTTCTCTCAATACATTGTCTTCGAGATTTGACAGTCGGAAGATCGTGAATTGACGGGAAGCTCCCCTGAAATGACACCGTGTAAATGTTTGTCAGATGTGCATCGTCCACCCTGACGAGTGCAGTTCAGTAGATGGAGACAGGTACTGCGATCATTAGCCACGGACACACCGAACAACCGCTGTTCTTACAGAAAGAAAGTAAACATTACAAGTACGGCAAACTAAGCATGGGCTCACGTTAAGTGGATTGGAGTTGCTTAGTATAGCTTTCTAACCGGCTAGGGTAGTTATCTTAAAGAACGTGTCCTTCTGGAAAGCTAACGCCACTAAACTGAATCGTAATCAGACAGGTTCATTTAGTTATTTCCGTAGTTCAACACGCAAGACGGTGCAATGAATATGATCGCAGGGAAATGTGACAAGCCAGTTAGCCTGTGCTAGGCAGCCTGCTAACTCGATAACTGGAGCATACTGTCGCCGATTGCTACCTTCATTGGTTTGCAACTTGAAAGCTAATAGGCTTGTAACTGTAATTCAATTCAATTGCTAGTCGTCCTTTACAGATGAAGCGAGGCGATCGTTTTACACTGAACGATTGTTGAATCGAGACGGTCTTAGCTTAACCGAAACTCGCGTAGATAGCTTGCTAGCTTGCTAAGATGTGTCATGTGAATGATGGTTGAAATGCAGTCGAGTTAGCAGGCTAGCTTAGCAGTCTGGGTGTCATAGGCAAAACATTTAGAGAGCCGAACACGTATATATTAACACGTATTCCATTATGCGATTGATCATTTAACACTACGCGACCAAATTCATATTACTTAAATAATACAAGCTACATTTGCGGAATGACATATGCTGAAAAGCACATAAAACAGTATTAAATGCCAACCTTTCGGACGCCTCTTCTCTGCTTCTACGTGGCTATATGCATTCCATTGCTTTACCTGTCCGACTAGAAACAAAATTGTAAACAATGCAGTTTTAAGTCTGTTTAAGATAGTGTCAAATATTTTGTCGTAAATTCATGTAATAATAAAATTGTGTTTTTATATAATTTATAGTTTATAAATGATAAACCTGTATGGCATTTGTTTTAAAGACATTTGTTTTACAACGTCGCGTTAGTTGCTACACGAACTACAATAATCAACGCACATGGTACGTAAAGGGAGTTGTTGCCATGAATTCACGCCCCTTAATACTCACAAAAACAATGCCATACCGCCTCCTGGTGGTAAAATACTGACCCCTGGTGGTCTTTGTTAAATTCTCTCTCTCTCTCTTTCTGTCTGTCAGTCTGTCTCTGTCTCTCTCTCTTTCTCTCTTTGAGCAACCGTGCTGAATCCCAAAACTTTACGTTTGAAAATATATATATTTGCCAGTATCTGTGTCACGTAAACCTAATGTGTATATTGCCATAAGCTACATTATGTTAAAACAAGAGCAGTTTTTTACTTGATTATTTTCGGAAATTAATATGCTTTCATATTGTTCTTATTACACTTCCCACATCCCTGCCATATCCTACTCTATAGTTTTAACTTTTTATTTTTGCAAATAAATAGGACCTAAATACAAATCACATAAGGTCTGTGACTCAAAACGAAGAATAGCGATATTCTGGATGTATTCGCCACATGTTCACATAATAACACAAGTACAGGATGTTGTATCAAATTGCGCCACAGATTGAATGTGGAATTTTACGCAGAAGGGTGCTTACTGGCATTAGGACCGAGTCGCTGCCATGCCAAATAGTGAGCGCATGCATAACCCCTGTGATTTGATTGTCTATGCGGGTCCATGAACGATACAAGCGCGCTCCCGAGACTTCAGGTGAATGGAGAGTGTGAAGAACAGTGGGCTACGGTTCAGTACGCGTCGGAGAAAAGGAAGAAATAAAGAAAATGAGTTTTAATACCACGCTTTGGGCAAATGTTTTTACAACTGCGTATCTGCTTTTCGTAACGGGCTGCGTTGCACAGAAAGTAAGTATTATGCCTAATGTTTATTCACCACCAAAACCTCTTCCCTCATGAAAAAGCGCAATGAGAAGTTTCTCCGTCACTTCGGTTTGCATGTGTCAAGGAGGAAATCTTAACACACTGCAACAGTTGCATGTCTTGCGGATAGTTTTCCACTTGTGGCTGTTGTTGTTATGTAAAGAAGAGTTGTGCGTTGATTTAATAACACAAATATGAGCCATCGTGGAACGTGAGTGAGTCCACCACATGCATCAACATGTATGCACAACATCTATTCATTCATGCTGTGGTCGTTCATGAAAAACGGGGATTTAAATATAGTCACAATTACAAATTCTGCTGGTGTTTTCATACAAGCCTGCAGTTTTGTGGTGGATGTTGTGGCTTTTAGTTGCCATGCTTATTTCATAACAGCAACAATCATCCCACGAACGAAAATGTTTGATACCTTTTTACATGGTCGTGTATTGCATCAAACGTTACTGTACAGTAGGAAGAGAACGTTACCGAGCTGATAAGCTTTGGAAAAGAGAAGCACATTGACCAGAACAAGTTCACCTCATGTTTTTTCATCCTCCTAAACTGCGTTTGAAGGATGTAGCTGTTCTAGAATTCATTCAGAAAGCCACCTGCATGACTGAATCCATGTTTAGTATCGTGAATGATTCTACTAATTCTTTGTCCAAGTTCATGACATGACCTGTAATATCTTGTTAGCTGGCTCCATAGATGATGCCAGTTATCCAGTTGGTGTTCTTGTTTTATTGACTCGGATGTGTGTAGCCACTAGCCAGGCTATCAAACTGTTGAAGTAACACTTTAAGGCCTGGAAATGTTGATGTTGATGCTACATAGTGCTTTTGGAAGACTCCTAGCACACTGTCGAGTTTTTTTCCCCTTCTTCTTCACTGGTTAGCATTTTGGAAAGACATTCCTAACATGATTACTGACTGCAGATGATGCACTGTTTACCCTAGAAGCCACACTTTTCAAACGTCTAAATCCTTCCTGCCAAGTTTGGCAGCCGAGCCCAATTTCATCAGTATACAATAAGTCGGTCGACTCCCTGAGTGTCTCCCTTACCCCTTTCTCCCCCCCCCCTTCCCCCCTTTCTGATTTACGTAAGGAGACGCCAAGTTACATCAAAAGGGGCACACCAGCGTCACAGCAAAGAGTTGTCCCTAAAGGCATGCTGCGAAATGTTAGTCACCATGACAAACACAATGCTATTGCTAGGAGAGTCTTTAAGGCTGCCTACTGTCAACATCTATCCCCATCCACTGGTAGTGAATGGGGGCTCAACAGCAGAATTTCTTAGAATTCTGAAACAAAAGCCCCTACTATATTGAATTGTCGTGTCCCTTGCTTTAGTTTCTGTGCGTATAGGGTGCTCACTATCTTTGCAATCATCTGCCTGACGGGACACTGTAAATGACGGCTTTGTCCTCTCATCCTCTTTTGTATTAAGTTGATTTTTTGGAACCGCGTAATAAACAAGCTGGGAATTCCTCACCGCAGTAAAACCGAAGCGTTTCCCCCCCCCCCCTCTCACTTTTTGCTCTTTTGTTACTGGAAACCCACGTTGTCTGTTGGGGCCGCAGATTTGCCCCAGCCTTTTGGGGAGGTGCGCCCGGTTACCATCGGTTTCGATCGGAGGAGGTGAACGACCAGGCGCCCGGCCGCGGAACGGTCCCACATCCTCTGCCTCGGTCGCCCCGCAAACGCGTCGTGGGGGCGGCCGTTATTGGTTGACGTGTATCGATAGCTGCTGCGGTGCTGCGGCTTAAAACAACAACAAAAAAGAAGCTCTCGCAGTTCTTGGCTGTCCTCGTTATCATCCGGGTGGGTTTAGGTTGGTGGTGGGCCTCGTTCATTCAGCTGCTGCTGAGAGACTAATAACCCCTGCCTGATCAGTCCCATGGATCACATTCCAAAATCTGGAAATGATTTCTCCAAATCGGTCGGAACCACCATGGAGATAACGCCGTCACGCCTCTCACTCTCCGCCGTCCTTAATGACCGCAACTCGTTCCAGCAGAAAAACAGCTACGTTAATAGGTTCGCACCGCAAATGCAGGGGGACTTGAACCCCGAGTCAGCCAACGTGTCTGGGTGTAGGAACACCGCGGTTCGGCCGTTCCCTGCATTCCCTCTCCGGTGCTTTCTGACAGCGCGAGACGGTTGGAGGCCTCAGTGAGCTGTCTCAGGGGTCCACCTAAGACCGGCTCGAGCCCTGCGTGTTCATCTCATGCGGCTAGCTGCGATGCCCCGGGGTTTAAGACCGAGCCACCAAGCCTTCTCGCAGGTCAAGGGGGGCAGCAGGAGATTTGAGCGGTGCAAACTCATTAGTGGTTTGTAAATTCTCCGCTGTGTGACTGTGCGGGCATGGGACCTTGGTTCAGATGTTGATGTCACAGGCGAAATACTAAGTAGGATCGTGGCCTTGTGTTTTGTGCGTCTCACAGCTGTAGACTAAGGTTCAAGGACCTGTATTTCCCCTTAAAGACATAGCGCTTCAGCAAACATTATGTAATGAACTCCAATAAAGCTGCCGTTTCGAGGTGCAGAGGGTAGAAACCTGGCAACCCGCAGCCAAGAAGCAAACCCTTAAGCTTAAAACGACCAAAATATAGCCCACATCTTCCGAGGGCTTGGCGCTAGCTAGCTACCGAAGCGCTAGCCTGCGAAGCCGTGTCACTTTTCTCCTCCAGTAAACAGCCCCAGTGAGGATCCCTGCCCCCTTTTGAGGGGCCCGCCTGCCTGTTTATGGTCCAGTCAGGGGCTGTTTGTGCATGTGAGGGAGGGTAACAGGGTGGCTCACAGCACTGTGCAAGGGGAGAGGCTCAGTTGCTGCAGCCTCTAATGCGATGGTGTCTGCTGTCAGTTTGTGTACTCCCAAAACCTGTTGCCGAGAAAGGCAAGGTTGATCACAGTGGTTGAATTTCCCCCCTGTTTATCAAGGTGTTTTGGGAGATTAGGAGAGAGAGTAGCATGCTTGTAAAATGGCATTCCAAACATCAGAACCGTAGAATATTTTACATTATTGCTCAAATGTGGTAAATGTGACTAGCGATTTCATTTTCTTTTATGTCATCCTGAAAAGGGAATGAGTGATATTTGTTGTCCGGTAATATCACTTTTATTCAATTAACAACGCGTTACAGTTGCTCCACAATACTTTCATTAAGGACCACCGGCTAATGCCATTGTCTTTTTGGAACATTTCACTGCACAAGTCATCTCAACACAATTATGTGCTTGGTTGATTCATTTCTGTCCAGGGAAGTCCAGTAATCTGTCTGAAGCATAACCGGCTAGCGATGAACAACAGGGTCTTAGGTAAACATCGACTCGCTTCCACTTACTAGCGCGACTAATAAGCATTAAAAAATATTATCTCCTGCGTCCACTTAAAGCGGTGTACCGAACGGCCCTGGTTGGCCATTGTTCTTCATGAGAAAAAGACATCCTTGAATAATCAGTGGGCTTGCAGCGTGCAGGGCTCTGCCTATGATGTAACAGAACTGGGGTGCTCTGGCATTATAAGAATGTTCCTTTTCCATTCGACACTGTGGCACTTTGAAACCCTTTCATGTGTAGTCTAGCATGCACATATTGTACTGGGGACCTCCAGATAGCCTCAGTTATAGGAGGATAGGAGGAGGGGCTTCGGGGCGACGGTAGGTTGGCAGGGGGACGGGGGGGCGTGACAGGGGGGGGGGTAAATGAGATGACATTGTCTTTTAAAGTGACACAGTTCTCTCACCCAGAAGGAGGGTACGCTAGGAAGTGGAACGCCTTGCTGGGTGCGTGTACGGTCAGGTCGGCAGGGTACGGTCACACAGCGGACCACCGCGTCTACCTTTGACCGCGCTGGTCGTTTCTGGCCCGCGTACCTCCCTTCCCCTCCCCCAGGACCCCATGTTGTGAAGCTGTTCCCTCCATTCTATAGCCGATTGCGCAACCCCACTTCTTCAATGGGCCCCGGGCAGAACCTAAAATCATCTTACACTCTAACCTCGCTGGGAATGGCATTTGACCCGTTCAAATGTCATCCGTGTAATTATGTTTTGTGGCACACGAATTCCTCCAGAGTTAAAGGCCATTCAGAGTGCATTATAGAACGATTTAATACTCAAATCCAACGCAGTGAAAATGTCAATTTTCCAGTACAACAGCACTAAACGTAAAACCTTTTACATCCCTGACTACCGTTGGGGAATTATGTACGTACCGAATTCAATACATCAAACAAAAGTACCATTCACTGCCCCAAACACAGTAGCCTTCACTGTAACCGTTTATTTAAGTTTCAACATAACAGCTGTTAATTATGCTCTTAAACAAAATACAACATAAGCGGCTTAGGGCCTTCGTCCTGCACATGTGTGCCTACGGTAAAGGCACTAAGGCCCTGGGGTTGGAAGGGATGCACGTCCCATGTTGTTTCTGAACTTGTGGCGATGCTGCTGCTGCTGCTGCTGGTGGTGGTGATCTGAGCAGGGCTCCTGAGAAGTGGATAGAAGGCATCAGTATATCATGTTCATGTTGTTGACGTTCTGTTGAGGTAGTAGAAACAATATACAGGGAGCGCTGTGTATATAGGGGTCTGTCTTTCTTCCCCTCTCTCTCTCTCTTCCCTTCTCTCTCTATTCCTCTCTCTCTCTCTCTCCCTCTAACTCTATCTCTCTATCCCTTTCTCTCTCTCTCTCTCTGACTCTCTCTGACTCTCTCCCTCTCTCGGTTTGTCGGACATTTAGGACTGGCTGTGAGGTTTGCCAGCTGTGTCAGCAACAGATAGAAGGGCTTTGAGTTTGACTCCAAGGGTCTGGAGCAGGGAAGCTGAGTCCAGCCATGTCCCTCTTCTAGAGTCACGATGGACTCGGAACATCTACATTAGATCTGGCTACTTAAAACAAACTGTCAGAGGAATGCCTTTGATGCAAACATAACGGCGAGAGAGATGGGGCCATGCAGCACTCAAAGGGCCTGTCTGGCTCTGCGCTTTCTTTTTTCGTTCTTTTTTTTCATTTATCTTTCTTTCTTTTTTTCTTTCTTTCTTTCTCTCTCTCTGTCTTTATTTCTTCCGAGTTATTCAGTCCCCACCATCCTCCCTCCTTCCTTTAGCTCTTCATAAAATGTTTACCCGCTTCGCAGAGTCCTAGCATGGCCTGCGGGTGTTATTTACCTGGCTGGCCAGCGGTTCTTCCTGCCAGCCTGAGCTCCGCCTGGGCCATTCCCACAGTCCAGACCCTGGTCCCGACAGTGAAACTCATAAACCCGCTGCCCCCCTACAAAGGTCTGGTCCACCTTAAGCTCCAAGCTCCCCCAGCCTGGCCACACATCTGCCTCTACTTAGGCCTGAGGTCCCCCTCTCCAACCCCACACACCTGGGAAAAATTACAGCCAGCATGGTTGAAGGAAAACCCTCCCTAGGGTTACCCAATCAGGCCAGGCAAGGCTGGGCTTTGGGCTTTGATATACTTGCTGGAGGAGGGTTGAATAGTTCAGCCCTGTTGCTGTTCGTTTGACGGTAACCTGAAAAGGAGTATGTTATGTGTTTGTCGAACATTGACATCACAAGACTTGAACTGGAACATTGGGGCCTACCTCAGATCCTCTGGAACTCTCCGGAAAGTGCAGGTATCTGTCTGACATGATCAAGGGCATGTTTCCTGGGTGGAGCTGGTTGAATGATGATCCGCACTTAAACGTAGGATTCCAACCCAGAGCTCAATATTGTTATCCCTCCGTCTCGTTTTATCGCAAGCTTGTCCGTTGCTGTACAGTTAAGCCTCCAACCCTCTTTTTTCCTGCTTAGGTCTACTTTGACTGTGGAGCCAAGGTGGATGTGGTGGATGTCCAGGGGCTCATCCTGTCTCCTGGCTTCCCCTACAACTACTCCTCCGGGACCCACTGTGTGTGGCAGTTCTTCGTGCCGGTCGGTCACCAGCTCATCCTGGAGGTCTTCGACTTCGACGTGTTTGAGAGTCACGACGCGTCGGAGCAGTATGGCTCTGTTTCCAATTTTGACGACGCAGCGTACGAAGCTGGCTCGTTCGCGCCGGCCCGTGCCGATGACTCCGAGGCGCCGGAGAAAGAGCCGGCCCCGCTGAGGGACGTGGCCCCCAAGGTCCCCCAGTCTGCGCTGAAGGACGAGGCGAAGCACGTGGTGGTCCAGGAGCAGTCCACCAAAATGGAGATCGCCAGGGTCTCCAACTCGGCTAAAAGATCCGCAGATGCCCCCTCCGATCCGGCCTCTTCCCCCTCGCCCTCACACCCCCTGCTCCCAGGGGCCCAGCCCCCTAGAGACAAGGCTGCAAACTCGGTCTCGCCTGCCCTCCGAGGAGACCCCTACGCAGGCCTGGCAGCTGAGGAGTCCACCCTTGCCCCAGCACCCTCCACCACAGCCTCCCCCACAGACACCGAGAGCCCGGAGACCCAGCAGTCGGTGGACGCCTGCCCTCACGACGTCCTCTACATCTCCGACCTCATCACCTTCTCCTCGCGCTTCTGCGGCTCCAACCGGCCCTCCAGCAGCCAGCTGGTGTTTGGCTCCAGCCAGGAGATGGTGGAGGTGATCATGGAACTGATCACTACCACCCACTGGGGCCGAGGCTTCGCCCTGCTCTTCCACTACCACAACCGCACCGCCCCGCCGGCGGGCAGCGACCGCCACGCCTACAGCCCCGTCGGCACCAGGGTGGAGTCGATGCTGGCGGCCGTAGGCGGGGCCGCATTCTGCGCCTTGGTGCTCAGCAGCGCCCTCTGTGTCATCTTCAGGTAATGACACTTGGAAGGTGTGGTGGATTTGGTGTAAACTTCTTACTTACTTTATTCTTTCTCATGCACTGATGGTTAAATGAGGGGGGGCAGGAAAGTAACATAGATTTCCCTAATGCCCAAGACCATTCTGGTGAACAAAGATGGCTCAGGAGAACAATGTGAATCTTCGCCACACCCCTCACCCCCCCACCCACCCTCCCTGCCCCCCTCTGTGGTTTCATGTGGGCACTCACATCTGTCACCCAAGGGAACTGGCATTGAGTGTAAATCTTTGATGCCAACCGACAAAGCTCTTATGAAAGACATAGATCTTAGTTGTTCTACCTCTTACACACACACGCACACACACACACACACACGCACACGTTGATTGTTGACTCAGCCTAAGTCCGTGGTCCCTGTGGTTAAGACAGGGTTTGGTTCTGTCGGTGCGCTTGATCCACACAAGGTGAAACACCTGACATGGGTTCTGAAGCACAAAGAGGTTTACAATAGAAAGATCCGGAAAAAAGGGATCACACGAATAGGAAACTCTTGAGATCCGCATGGCATTGTGCCGTCGTATTATAGAGCAACGACAACATATGAAAAGGTGTCACTTACAAGTCGCTCTCTCAGTCGATCCCACGGGTTAACAGAGGATAAGCTAGCTTGAGTAATACTATCTGCATCGCTGGGACAGAGGCGTCAGGAGATCATTTACTGACCTGTTCCTCGTCCCTCAAATGCGACGTTCGTGGGAAACTCCTCAATGAACGCGCTTCGCTATTTTAGTCACATTTTTTTTTATTTTAAAGTGTATATTTTACTACGAACACGTTTTGGATTGTGCTGTTGTACAATGTTGTCTTCTGTGGACAATAAGCACATTTGCGAAGCTTTCGCCTGTAACAAAGGGGAAATTGAAAGTGCGTTTTCACTTACGTGGGAGTCTAATTAGCAGGAACAACTATAAAAGCATGCAAGGTCATTAGAAAGCAATAGCTTTGCATAGTCGTCACTTATACATGAGTTATACAGTCAGGGTTAAGGGTCATATAAAGCCTTCTTTCCCTGGCATGATGCTAATTAATAAGCTACCTTAGCAGACTGGCTATAATGTTCAGCCAGTGAAATTCATTTCACTGCATGAGTCTACTAAGTAGACAAGTATGCTATTTAAATTCAGACTTTATAGATCACCGCAGGTAGGGCAATTTACGGCACTAGATTGATTAAACTGCACAAGTTGCTTGAGAATAGTAGCCATGGACATCTTAGGACTTTAGGGATACAGTCAGGCAGTTACTGTCAAGACAGGAAATACATCCAGCAAATAAAAGGGTCTGTTTCAAATTTGGGTTTAGCATAAAAGTATTTTAAGATATTTAAACAGGAAATATGTGTAACTTAAATGTTGTGTGGTGTTCCAGACCCAAACTATGTCCCAAAAGAGCCAGCTCCTGCTCATCCAACAACTCTGAGGTAAAAACAGACTTCTTGCCGCTCTGCGTTCTTCAATCTGCATGTTCCTCCCCTCCCCTCCCCAGACATGCCTCTCAAGGCAAGGTTCTGCCGGAGATTACAGAACATTTACTTCATATCCTCTGCCACTGCTGTTGTACTCTCCTGTGTCCTCGCTGCCCCCCACACAGCCCCTCTCTAGCCTCCCTCCAGCCCCTCTCTAGCCTCCCTCCAGCCCCTCTCTAGCCTCCCTCCAGCCCCTCACACAGCCTCCCTCCAGCCCCTCACACAGCCTCCCTCCAGCCCCTCACACAGCCTCCCTCCAGCCCTCCATTGAATGCTTTCAACACGCATGTAGGACCACGCTGGACGCAGGTGCTGACCGTGTGGTGTTGCAGGTGCAAGAGGGGGTCCAGAGCCCGGTGGCAGACGCCAGCGAGCTGAGGCTGGTGGTTCCAAACCGGGCAGGCCTGGACATCCCAACCGAGGATGACAGCAGCCAGCCCTCCTCTGGCCAGGGTCTGACGCACACAGGTGGGCTAGCAAATACTGTACACACGCATGAACATCCACACACATACAAATACACACGTTCTGTCTCCATCTGGCAGGCCAACCTCCACCTCTCCCGCGCACATCACGAACGAACAAACGATCTGTGCCTGCCTGTCGCGCACGCGAGCACACACACACACACACGGCCCTGTTTTTCTCTTCGACACCCGCCGCCCACTGATCCTGTCTTTCCTCTGTGACTGTTAGAGGGGTGCCACCAGGGGCGTTAAGGCTGTTTCCAGCCAAGCTGACAATGACCTCATCTGCCCCTGCAGTGAACCTCCAATGCATGTTTACTGTAACTGTGTGGCTGTGTTCTTCTGTGCAGCTCGGAGCTGCGACAGGGACTGGGAACATTAGGATTGGCAGTCCTCCGACACACAAGGGCACACACACAACCGCACACACAACCGCACGTAGACGAAAAAGACGTACCCGTGACCTAAACTAGAAGTTCTCTGCTCTTGTTGCGAACAAGCAGGGGTTGGGGTGGTGATACGGATGATCCCGCGGCGAATCGCATCGCTCGTGCTGCGTGAAAGGAATGATGCGAACCAACGGACTGTAGCTTCCCACTATCTATCAGCCACGTGTGCGTGCGTGCGTGCTGGTGCGAGCGAGTTACGGCTGTAGTGGATTCAGTTGTGTGAATGGGAGGCTAAGCATTGGAGGTCTCAGTGGAAAACAGTTTTAGTTGTGGAGTAATGCTGAGCTTATTCTGGAACAATCCAAAGACCCTTTCATTGTAGCCGAGCGCCAGGGAGAGAATTAGCGGCCGGGGTATTCAACCCTGGAAGCAGTAGGAACACCACAGAAAGCACTTTCTCTCCTCTTAAAAGTGTGTAGGTTAACCCCGTACTGTAGTCTGGCGCTGTCGATGTGTGTAGAACAAATGGTCGAGTTCAGAGGAACGCTTCCATTCTCTCGTAAAAGCTTAGTGTCTGGCGGGAACTTGGAAGATGAGGTTGAAAATCCCAAATCAAACCTCCCCCCCCCCTCCTCCTTCCCCCCTCAGGTTCCCTCGTCTGCGCAGGCGGAGAGGCATCCCAGAATGCCGAGCAGGAGCTCTCCTCCAACGGGCTGACGGAACTGGACCTGGGAACAGACGAAGTGTTCATCATCTCCTCGGCCCCCAGTCCCGGCCGACCTGAGTTCTCCCCCCACACAGTAAGAGCCCCCCAACCTTGGCCCCAGGCTGCAAGGGGTTTGACCGGGGGGGGGCATTGTAGAAGGAACACCCAGGATATAAAGCTGCGCTCTGCCAAGTATTTTCATTAGAGGTGACGGTGCCTTTGATTGCTTTTAATTGACCCTCTGCTTTGGAAAACAATGAAGCTCTTAGCCTGGTGGAGCTGTCTGTCTCAAACGATGTGGATAACCGAGGGGGGGAGCGTTTAGCGGAGGGGGGGAGCGTTTAGAGGATGGGGGAGCGTTTAGAGGATGGGGGAGCGTTTAGAGGGAAAGCTTGACCCAGCAGTTTTGTCTCTGCTCTTTTGTGCTCTTTTTTTTTTTTTTTTTTTTGAAATAAGAGTTGGCATGAGGGCAACCCCTGGCAGCTTAGAGTGTGCTGGCGAGCCGAAACGACAGACTAGGCTAATGGATGTATTATCTGTGAAGCCTGGTTCCCAGATCCTGTGTGTGCGTGTGTGTGTGTGTGTGTGTGTGTGTGTGTGTGTGCGTGTGTGTGCGCGGGGCGCCCTGTGTGAGGTCTGCGTCTGTGTGTCGAGGCCCGGCATCCGAGACGATCGCGGCGTGTGCGACTCGGCCGAGCGTTTTTGACGCGGACGACAGCAGGAGGCGGAATTCTGACCCTCAAATAGTCCCCCCCATGTTATCGCTGGATTATCACCCTGGGTCAGGGCTAGCACGGTTAGCCTAGCTGTCTTGATGGGTGGGTGTTTGGGGGGGGGGGGGGTGTAAAGGGGTCCGTTTCACATCTCGGTAGCTTATCTGTCCCCTGTTGGTGCCTAAACTACAAGTTACCATTGTATAGGGGGCCTTTGCGGCAGCATGGTACTTGGTTTAAAACCTCTCTAAGTCGTGTCTAGACTAAGCGAGCTGTTAGTGATTCTGGGGGGGGGGTGTGGATTATCTTGGCTCTCTGGGATAACTACAACCCCTAAAACCTTCCCTCCCCTAAGAACCAGCTGACTAACATGGGAGGACATGGGCCTGATTTCGGCCTTACACTTTTTGACCCGGAGTTGTCATCGAACGGGTCAGAACGCTCGCGGCCTCTCGCCTGTCTTGTTTGGGCGTCGGACGCGCGTGCGATCGAGCGTCGAATTGAGTCCGAGATGAATCCACCTGTTGAGAGGGGGACATTTATGAATGAAACAGTTTGCACTTGGAATCTTGAACACCGAAAACCCCCATTTGTAATTTTGCACACGAACCTGTATGTGAGCTTTTGGAGCTGAACACTGTTTGTGGAGCTAAGCACTGGCGTTCTCTCCTGGTAATCCATTAGGATTGTACACAACAATCTGTTAACAACAATTAGGATTCCAACAGGAAGTATCAATTCACTGCCAGAGACAGATTGATAGATTAAAAACCCTTTACCAGCAGCGTTCCCTTGTAGTTTCCAGTAACAGCTCGACTGGACTCATGATCTGTCGTGATCCCAGCCCCTGGAATTGTCTGTCAGAGTCTCGCTGTCCTTGAGTGCAGTGCTTAACCCTTTATACATCAACGAACTGTTGAGGTGCAGTCTAGTGTCTGAATATAAAGCCATGTTTGAGATGAGGCAGATATTGTTGCAGTTGAACTGTCTCCTCCCTCCTCCCCCCCTTCTGGTTTACTCATTCATGTACTGTAGGTGGTCCCCAACACTGTAAAACCACACAGCATGTTTGGTTCATTATATGCTCTCCTGTCTGTGCTATAATCTGTGACAACAGATTCATTATCTGCACACTCGTATAATGAATCAATTCATGTGTTTCCCTCTCGCTCTCTCTCTCTATCTCGCTCTCTCTCTGTGTTCTCTCTCGCTCTCTCTCTGTGTTCTCTCTCGCTCTCTCTCTGTGCTCTCTCTCTCTCTGTGTTCTCTCTCGCTCTCTCTCTCTATCTCGCTCTCTCTCTCTGTGTTCTCTCTCGCTCTCTCTCTCTGTGTGTTCTCTCTCGCTCTCTCTCTGTTTTCTCTCGCTCTCTCTCTGTGTTCTCTTGCTCTCTCTCTCTGTGTTCTCTTGCTCTCTCTCTCTCTTGCTCTCTGTGTTCTCTCTCACTCTCTCTGTGTGTGTTCTCTCTGTTCTCTCTCTCTCACTCTCTGTGTTCTCTCTGTTCTCTCTCTCTCTCACTCTCTGTGTTCTCTCTCTCACTCTCTCTCACTCTCTCTGTGTTCTCTCTGTGTCTCAGCAGCGGGAGAGGTTTCTGAGACACAGTGACACGGGCCCTGTGAAGGACTGGCCCTCTCCAGACCCCACAGCCTCAGTGGCCCAGGTGGCCCAGGATGGCACTGCCAGCTGTGCCAGGCCCCGGGCCTGGAGTGTCCGCACCTTCCAGGACTTCCTCCCTCCGCTGCCCCAGCTGCATAAGAAGTGGTGCAGTTGGAACTCGACCAGTCCCTTCACCAAGCTGGTAGACAGCGTCAGTATCTGGCTTTACTGTTGCATTTGCTTTACTCATCGATGGATGCATACATGTTACGTGACATCTCTGCTGCAGTTGAATCAGGACGTGTGTGTGTGTGTGTCTTGTACCCAGCTGTGTGTGTTGTATTGAGGTGTGTGTGTGTGTGTGTCTTGTACCCAGCTGTGTGTGTTGTATTGAGGTGTGTGTGTGTTTGTGTGTCTTGTACCCAGCTGTGCGTGTTGTATTGAGGTGTGTGTGTGTGTGTCTTGTACCCAGCTGTGTGTGTTGTCTTGAGGTGTGTGTGTGTGTTGATATTCTGGTGTTCCACCAGGCTCCAGCCAGCCTGCTGGCAGACTGCCGGAGTGAGGACAACAGGAAAGTGTTCTCGGACGCCCACTTAGACGCCAACAACGACAGCGCCGTCTCCGACTCCTGCATGAGCACCGCCTCCTACCCGCTCGCCCAGCCGGCCCAGCGCCAGCGCCGCCTCAACTCCACCAGCAACCTGCGCCGCTCCCGCTTCACCGGGCCCTGCTTCGGCCTACTCTCTGCCCCCCCGGAGCCCGTCAAGACCTCCGGCGGCCCCCACCTCCAGGCGCCCTCGTCCGAGGCCAGCGGCGGCTCCCCGCTGAGCCCGCCTCAGGCTGACGGCGACCACGTCAGCGTGCCTGTGTTCGCCATCTCCGAGGAGGAAGACAGGCAGCCTCTGGTTCTGGCCGAGCACCTGGGGCAGGCATCCTCCTCTTCCTCCCCCTCCAGCTCCATGCTCAACGGACAGAGCAGGGCGGGGCCGTACGACGGGAAAGCGTCCGCGCTGGGGAGCCCGCTTCTCCTCCCCAGGGGGAGGTCAGAGTGGAGGCCCTGGGGGAGTCAGGCCTCGGGGGGGGCCAGTCCTCTTCCCCTGGACTCGCCCACCTCCAACACGGAGTCCAAGTCCACTTTCAGGCACACTGCAGCAGGTCAGACCCAGCTGCCTTCGCTCAGCCAATCAACAGTGCCGTACAGTGTGGCGGGCAAAGACATGTGACCAGTCTGAGTCCGTGTGTTTTTGGTGAGGTTTGACCGAGCCATGGGGGGGTGGGAGAGGGGAGAGGGGAGAGGGGCGGGGGCACTTTAGGTTGGGCCGGTGAGGCAACGATGAACTCATGTTAATGTCACTTTGTCAAATTTATAACCGACTTTACGCTTCCAGAAATGAGCTGTTTTTATTCAACGATTACCCATGTATGGCTTTGTGCTGATCGAATATGACACGCCTACTTGAGACACTGCCTGTTTGTTTATAAAGCCCAGATGTATTTAAACAAACGGGAGTTTCATGCTGCTTGCCACACCGAGGCATTGAGGGAAGTTTCTTAAGTGTCGCGGCGGCTCTCTTCGGAGGAGGTACGTCCACGTGTTGATAACCCGACTAATTCAAGCACTTTTACACGTGGCGAGCTGGTGCAGCGTTGCGTTTGTACTTGCCGTTTCCGACGTGCGCGCTCATAGATCGACCGTCGATACCTGTGGATTTACGTGCGGTTGTGCCAATTCCTGACCTTTCTCTTAGCATGGATAGCGAATGAACACACCACACTTACTAACAGTATTATCCCGTGTGTTAGAGTGTAGATGATGACGCTGTGTTAATATAGATGCTGTAATACGTACATGTATTGGTATGTGTGCTACTGGATCATTAAAGGGAACCGATCGCGACGAAGCGCAACATTCAGTCGGACTACGAGAGCAAACTATCGAAGAAAAGCAGCGATTCCTACTTTGTATATAGAGGGTGGGTTGGGAGTTACAGTGCAAAGCAAGTGTTAATAAAGGCTAATGTTAATATGTGATCTAAGGCTTTTATCCCTGAATCGGAACATTCGCAGGCAGGAAATCCGCCACACAGAGAGGAGGGTATTAGCAGAGGTTTGTACACCACATGAAATGTTCCTGTAGAAGAGATGGCTCCGGTCCTCAATCGTAGGTGAAGTGTCCTGGTAACTCTCAAATGATTAAATAGTGGAATATTTGATAGTGCTTGTGCTACGTCACAACCAAATACATATTGTTGTGACGTAGCACGAGGAGCGAAGACTTGACATTTACCCGGCACGGTGTTATCGATCTTGAATAATGATCTTGGTTCTGTCTTCGTTCCAGTGAAGGCACCAAGAGCAGGTCTCTAACATCCCTGATGTCTTAGAGAGGAGGAAAAGATCTCTGGCCACCCAGAGGTTGAAGCATTGAGTCCCAGGTGGGTTACTGTCAAATGTTCTACTCTAGAGATTGGCAGTTAAAACAGTTTGGTGGTTAAACGGTTGATCAGTATGAGAACATATAACCAGTTTGATCCCTCGTGTAGGTTTTAATCTCGCGGCGTAACAGATGTTTCCAAATGTATTTTTCCCAAAGGTTTGACCTATGTTATAGCCCTTGTAGCTTAGAGGTTAAGCACGTGTACCATGTACACTGAAACGTGTACAAAGGGTGATGGGTTCAAATTCCAGCCCTGGCATCCTTTATATATTCAAGAGTATCTTAAGAAAATACAAATCCAAATACAACATGGGTTGGAATCTCATGTCATGCTACACTCATGCGTGTCTCTTTACAATCAACACACTTTACCTTAGGGATGTACTCTCAGAACATTGATAGGCTGGTGTGTGGACCTGCTGGCTCAGTGGTTAAGGATGTGGAACATGTTAAGTGAGGCCTTTCTGGAACAACATGGGTTTGGATCTCATGTCAATGCTGCAATTTTGTGTTTCTTTACAAACATCACATGTATTTCTAGAATGTTGATAGGCCGGTGTGGCTCAGCGGTTAAGGATGTGGCCTATTTTGTGATTTGGTCCGTGGTTAGACTCTAGTTGAAGGCTCTTCTTGCAGATCAAATCTGGGCAAAGGAATCGTTTGGGCAAATTCAACTTTTGGACTTGTGAAGTAACTTTAGAGATAGCTGATGTGAAATGACTTACCAGTCGGTCAGAGGGATTGGGTGAGAGGGTCAGAGGGTGCCATGTTTGACCTCAAACTTCACAGGCCGCATGCTAACCCACTGAACCACATACGGCTCCTACAAGGACCATTTCTACTATACAGTCTAGTTGCCATTATGACACTACTAAAGGCCAATACTACTTAACATCACTTAAATGAATTGAAAGTTGGTGTCAGATTAGAACCTAGAACACCATGTTGGAGCTTGATCTTGGCAGTTTGCATGCTTTCTGCAAAGCACCATCCTGCGAATTGACACTTCTAAAACACCGAATGACAGTATTTTGTCAAGCATTTTAACCACTGAGCTAATCCTTCAATCCCAAATAGCTGATGTGGACAGTCACACTTGCCCATAATCGCCTAGTTATTAGCAAAACACACCAGGCAATTGTTTGTATTGATGGCAATCAGATCACACGACCAATGCTACCAATCCAGATTCATTTGGCCCAATGCAACAATCACCTGGATAGACACAGTTGGCGTACATTTTGAGGACTTGGGTTTCACCGACGTAGACCCAATGTTAGAGCTAGATTTGCTACCTGTTTCGATTGGAGCTGTTGCATTAGAGCTAAATTATTTGGATCGGTGGTATTAGTCATGTGATCTTATCGCCAATCAACACAAACTATTAATCTGCTGGGGTTATGCAAGCTGGGTGGCCGAGAAGGAGGTCTTTTCAAACTGTTGAGTTTTGACGTTGAACTGTCTAATTTATACCTCGCTACTGTCACGTTTGGTTTGTGGGCACCGTAGGCGTCCAATATGCCTGCAAATGTTTCTTTCCCATGATGGCTTTTGACCGGCGAAGCTGCCACAAACACGCATCACAAGATCCCTTTTACTCTCTAGTTCGTTTTATTAGTGCAGTCAAACAGACGAGTTCGATCCCATACAAGGAAGTATCTAATAACGCTAATCTACAGCGTAGAGGAGACAGAAAAGCGCTTAAGGCTTCACCAAGTAGTGGCCCCGCTGTGTTAAGAGTTGATATTTCCCCCCCCGGTGCTAACCTACACTGATCAACTGATTCAACTATACAACACTGATTTGACTGTACAAGACAGTACATTGCATAACCTGATTCCCTGCAATGGCTTCAAGACCCCCCCCCCCCCCCCACCCCCGCCCGTAGGCGTCACACTCCGTCGTACTGCCCCCCCCCTGTGCGGCTTGCTTCTCCTCACATCTTCAGGCCGTAAAAACCCGACGAGGATTATTAGTAACTTCTCTGGGGGTGCTGATGAGGTAGAATTGAAACTGGCCCTTTGACTACAGGGTCACACTGGTCATATAAAACTGCTTGGGAGCCAGACTTTCTCACAAAAAGCGAGTCAATATTTGCCCTGGAATACAGTGTATTCCCTTGAGAACTCCCAGTACCCTCCAAAGCCTCTTTAACACCCAGTTCTGATGGGTGCGGCTTGCGCTGGATGTTGGCTTAGGGTGCCCAGATCCTCCGGTGGGAACTAATGAAGGTTGAGCTGTACGGCTCCAGGGATCGCCTGTGTGAGACCTTGAGCTGCTGAAGAATGCCGGTGTGAACCCACGACAGGGGAAACCACGACTTAACACCACCAATGAACGCAGCCGCAGGGCCTGGAGGCCGCCTGGAGGCCGCCTGGAGGCCGCGAGGAGCGTGCCCGTTTTAAGACCCCCACCCTCCTCCCCCCCCCCCCCCCCTTTTTTTTTTTTTTTTAACCCAACACGGGATACTCAGGCCAGGGCTGTGTTGATGTCTGTAAGGATCTACCGTTCCACATGGTCTCTGCACCAGCCTGGGAATCAGACTTTTACAAGGAAGACGTTGCCTTAACAAATATTTAAGAGTTACAAGCACGAGTTACACTAATCGTTCAATAAGAGGGTACGAAACACAAACTTGAACGATATTTCGCATTTTAAAAAACAGGAACCGGAGTGGAGAGTCTGTGAAAACAATCTTCGAATCTCTGGGCCCCCCCCGTCATCAAATTAACAGCTTGGACATTTGGAACTATTGATCCCTGTCCTTTAGTTTGACTTGATTATGTTAATACACACACATTTCAACTATGAAATAAAAAATACAAAACTTTGACATAGGTATAAAAAGGTTTTGATACACGTTTCTAAGTTACTTCAATTGCAACCAGATTTGATGGCTTTCATACAAAACGTTTGACCAGTATGTTCAGGCTACTTCATGACAGAACTATCTACAGATTCAAAGCCATCCTCCTTATGAAATGGCTTTCTACGATGCCAACTGTGTCATTTACAAAAGACAAGGCATGTTTTTGAACATGGTTCGGCACTAAATAGGGGCACCTGGCTGCTGCTCATATTTTCATATGATTTGCAAATGATTGGAGTTCAATTCAGAAACTGGAAGAAGAAAGGATTTGAAATTCCATTCTGACCAATCGCAGCTCTTGTACGCCGGCGAAAGAATTTCAACCCAGGAAGAAAAGTACACGGACACCAAGCACACCCAGAGCTGTCCAGAGACAGACCCCATCTGATGGATTGGCACGAGAATTTCTAAAGAGACCCCCCCCCCTCACCTCCTCATTCTGATCAACATCACTACCACTAAGGTGTGGACGCACCAACTAGTATAATAGTATCATATAGTTGACACAAGGTGTCCTTTAGCCTCTAGACTAGCCTGTAAACATGACAACTTCTCATTCCCGGCCACGTATAGGAAGGTTTGGAGTTGATTATCCGCAGCAAAGCGTCGACAGAGGTCCATCACCGCTCACAGGACCGTCCTACCCTTTTTAGCTGTGACAGATTACCCAGGAGACCATATAATGTGCCAACGCCTCGCTGTGTCGCATCGCTCTCTGCCAGAATAGACATCACCTAGCCGTTCAACATGTGAACGCCACGCCCACTGAGTCCCAAGTCTATTTATGCATAATAACCTGAAGGAAACGCACATCTTAGGGTGCCAGTCGGTTCGGAGAGAGAGGAGGGGAGGGGTTCCTTCTTAAGTGAATACTGTACACGAGATCAGACCATGCATGCGGTTTTGCTTGCTGGTTGCATGATTTACAGTTAGATGGAAGACCTAATTCGAACTGAAATACCATCATCCTTCCCCAAACGACAAGAAAAAAAAAAAAAAAAAAAATCACTAAAACAAAAAAAACAGATGATCTCTCTCT
>BROE01000025.1:1682778-1697572 GCA_036571765.1 Plecoglossus altivelis
GGGGGGGGGGAAGGTTTCCTTTTCTTATAGTTGAATACTGTGTACATGATCAGTACCATGCATGGTTTTGCTGCTGTTGCATGTTTACAGTTGAGATGGGGAAGAGCCTAGATTCGAATGAAATACACACATCCTTTCCCCAAGACGACAAATCACTGTTCGATTAGAAATCTACACCGTTTTTAAGAGCTAACTATTTAGGCACAAGGAAATAGAATAAAAACAACCTAGTAATTATATATATATGTATATATATGATCCTTGTAATGCCAAGACATGGCTGTGGTGTCATGCAGAACACTGTGGTCCGAGTCTGTTTCGATTGCCTTTCGTCTACCATTCCCAGTAGAATAAAAAGATAAAAATGGACCAATCAGGTCTCATATGTAGTTCTGGACCTGACCAATGGAATGCAGGTCCTCTAGAGATCCATATGTTCCAGAGTAGAGAGGACTAGCCCCCAGAGTGCATAGTAGAATTCCACTTCATCCATGACCCCCCCCCCCCCCCCCCCTCCCCCACACCCCTCCCCCTCCTCCCCACTCATAAAACTCTAAGCAAGCCCTAACCAGCCACGCAAACATTGATTGTGATTTCTGCAATAAACCAGTGCATCCCATTTACATGTAACGTAGCCTGCAACTAGAATCTCTACTGGATTACAGGTGTGATGGACCAGGGCCTTCCCCCAGGATGTGCCCATGTGAGGAGGGTGAACAATAGGAACCTCCTCCTCCTATTGAGTGACAGAGCTATAGGGTGTCGTGTGAGTGGAGAGGACAGCCCCAGGGCTTTTTCAGCTCTTGAAGCGGGTTTGTTCACAGATGTGGTTAAATTTCCTTCAAGAAAAGAAAAAACAAAAAAGATGTTTTTTTTTTAGGATCACTAATCGCTGAAAATAATTATAGGCACATGTGCCATATTGTATATAATTTGGTAGTATTGTCATGCAAGGATGGTTCAATTTCACACCAAAAAAAGGAAAGAAAATTGAAAGAGACTGCGGCTCCCTCTAGTGGCAGCCTTAGAGACATGCAACTCAAAACATGCACTTGTTTTCAGCGCCAGACGAGCTGTAGTGTAGTTTACTCACATGGCGTGATGCGCCTTGACCTGAGTGCGGCAGTTCCGGCCCCAATAGCAGTCAGGACGAGATGTCACAGCAACTTGGAGGAAACAACAACAACATCATCAACAACAACATCAACATCTGATTCTGACACAGAACTAATTGTTCGTTATCATATTCAGTTTTTGGGTGATCCACCAATACTTACTGATGTGCGTGTGTGTGTGTGTTCCTTTGTGTGTGACAATGTGTGATGTGTTCCTTTGTGTGTGACAGTCTGTGTGTAATGTGTTCCTTTGTGTGTGACAGTGCGTGTGTGATGTGTTCCTTTGTGTGTGAGTGTGACCGTGTGTGTGTGTGTGTGTGAGACAGTGAGTATGCTTGTTTACCTGGGAGCTCTGCGGGCGAGATGTTCTGTCTGTATTTGTAAGCCAGCTCCTTGAAGGCCCTCAGGCCGCAGCAGAAACACAGCACAGCGCTGCCGTTGATGCGGTAATCTGGGACGGGGAAGAAAAAGAGCAGGAGAGTTCTCAAAGTGGAGGCCGACCGCGAGGGCTGACAGCCTTCACGGCGGCCTCGGAGCGGGAGGCTGGAGGCTGGAGGCTGGGGGTGTTGCACACTCACCAGAGAGGTAATAGCTTCCTTGCTGCAGGCCATGCAGGCCTTCCTGCAGTAGGCTTCTCCAGGTCATCCCTTTGGCAGCAAGGTAGTTCTAGGGGCAGGAGGAGAAACAGGGTCAACACACAGGGTTCTGGGAAGTAAAACTGCCAGATCGTGGGAGGTCGTAGGTCAACAGATGACGATAACAAAGCGTCCGTGTGATTTCAAAAAGGGGGGGTGTACATATGTTGCCAAGCTCTGATCCCAGAGCTCAGCTCACGGGCAGCTCCAGGAGGTTACCTGGAGGATCTCAGACTCGTAGTTATTGTTGTTAAGGACCCCGTCCAGACACTTGTCTGTGAGGTTGAGCTCTGTGGAAACACCCCAAAAACAGACGCCGGTCAGAACTCAGAGGAAGAGACACGATACAAACCGTTTGGCGTTCATTTACGTGTAGTTATCCTATGACGCTTTGGGGCAATGGGGTTGCTACGGCGACAGCAGCGATGAGCTACGTACCGCTGAAGCGGGCCAAGCAGCCTTGACAGCCGATCCTCTGGCACCCCCAGTACATGTGGCAGAAAGGTCGCTGGCACACCATGCCTGCCAGACACCCAACACACAGAGACACCACAACCCATCAGCACATTCAACACACGCACCATTGGTCCACAGGTTGACTGGCGGGTTTGGTGGGCCACTCACATTGCTGCGCGGAGAGCTGCTGGCCAATGAGCTCTGCGCGGCGGTCTGGCATGGGCTGCAGGCAGCAGGTGCAGATGACATGGCGACCCTGGAGCGGGCACGAGTAGCCTTGAGAAGGAGCTGCACCGAGAGAGAGAGGGAGAGAGAGGGAGAGACGTAGAGAGAGAGGGAGAGACGTAGAGGGAGAGACGTAGAGAGAGTGGTAGAACACAGTTCAAGTTCCATGACGTACAGAGAAGTCCTAAGATTAGTTCACGTGCAGTGGCCAATGCTACAGAATGTGCATGCAGAAATACATTAGAAACATGATGAAAGGGCAGGGCAGGCACAGGCAGATGGAGCAGAAGCAGCTGAGTGTGATGATACCTGAGGGCCCCTCAGAGGAGGTGGAAGGGCCTTCTCCAGGAGGCTTCCCTGCTCCCTCCTCAGGCACTGGAGGGGCTGGCTGGGCTGGAGGGGCTGGCTGGGCTGAAGGGGCTGGTGGGGCTGGTGGAGTCAGGGGGGCAGGAGGGAACAAGGAAGCAGAGGGGAAGAGGGGAGGGGCTATTCCAGTGGTCCACAGCCCCTGATTGATCTCCCTCCTGTAGCCTAGACACTGTCTGCACATGGCAAACGGCTGCCCGCTGACGGAAGAGGAATGGAAAACGTCGGATGGAGACGACCATAACGGGAGGTTAAAACCGAGGCAGAAACGCTCGCTGAGCTGACCTGACATCGGAAGCGTCGCTGTCGTTGTCGGACAGCTCGAACAGATAATCGGAGCTGCCCTCTTCGTCGGAGAAGGAGCGCTCGATCTTGGGCTGCAACATGTCCTGCGTGATCTTGTTCCGGCTGTCCATGCTCTTCAAGTCCTCCTCGCAGCGGCACTTCTCTGCAAACGCCAACACCTCCGGGGTCAACCTCACACAGCCACCTTACCCTCCGACCCCTATGACCTCTGACCCCCACCCCCCCCGCGTGAAGCGTTGTGGAAAGCGTTCAGACCTGGGTGCTGGGTGAGGTAGGCCTCCACCAGGTTATTCAGGATGTGGTTCTTGCGGATCCTCTCCACGGGGCAGCGGCAGGTGGGGCAGAGGGACGAGCGCTCCATCCAGCCGGAGTAGCAGGCTGCACAGAAGGTGTGCATGCAGGGCTGCAGGCTGGCGGGATGCAGAAACGCACGCAGCGAGGGGGTTAGCGATAGGGAGCTGCGCGTCGCTAATGCTAAGCGGCTCAAAACTGATATAACAGGCGTCGACGAAATAGGATGTATAAAGATACACAAGAGACTTGTCTCTCTGGCTGTGGGGACTGACTACATCTAGCCATGACGCCTGAGATATTCCATAGGGTTGGTGGCTACCTGACGCAGTCGTGCAGCAAGTCCTGGCAGATGATGCAGGTGAGAGACTCCTCCATCTTGTCTGTCTTGGTCCCTTCCTTGGGTACTTTACCCAGAAGGTCCCTCAAGGAACCCTTGGCTGGAGCCACGTCCTGAGCGCCGGAGGTGTGAGGGGACGCCAAGTCAGGAACCGCATCTGGAAACGGAACAACACCCGTGTCACATCCTACTGAAAGGCCACGGGAGACGTTTCCCTAACCGATAACCTCTTGAAAAGGGTCTTTCAGTACATTTCATTCATTTAACAGACGCGTTCGTCCAAAGAGGCATTTAAATAGTGCGTTTACGATGTTCCGCTGAAGATCAAGGCTCAGCAGCGCAGTATTTCAGTGGTTAGAGGAGAGGAACGATCTGTATTTACAAGTCACGTGGAAAAGTAACCACATCTCAGCTACCAGACATGGTGAGAACTCCAGTGCATCAATAACAGCATTCCATGGTCACCGTGGATACCGACTGGATGAAAAACATCTTGAATTCATTAAAAGACCGACTGGCGCTGGGTGGAAGTGTATGGCTAGCTCCCAACCTCACCCCAGCTGCATGCAACCCCCAACATAAACATCCCTTCATGCGTTTTCACCATTTGTCTGGATCCAGAAGTCCTTTACGGCCAGTTCATAAACTCAAAGACACTTAACCAAACCCATACATCAGGGTCTAACCGTAAACGATTACACGTTTGAGATGCGTTTTTTGTTTTTTTTTAAGCCGGCTAAGTGCAGCCAATCATGCTAACCAGAGTCGATCTTCCTCCTCTTCCTCTCTGGCTCCTCCGTGCGGCCCTGCAGGGGCAGGGTGGAGGCAGACGTGTCCTTGTAAGCCGGGGGAGGACAGCTAGGGCTCTCCACAAGGACTTCACCCTGAGGGCCAGCGGGGAGGTGGAAGGTGGAGGTGGAGGGCTGGGGCTCCGGGGCTCGATAGGCCCCCGGCGCTCTGAGGAGGAGAGGCTCCACTGACAGGCCTGCAGCTGGAGGAGGAGGAGGAGGAGGAGCAGGAGATCCCTGCTCCTGGTCTGGGACTCCTCCGCTGGCACCTACTATGGAGAAGACAGAAGTGACTCAGCTAAAAGGTCACAAAAACGAGGAAGTGGGTGAATGTCAATCAGATTTACATATCAGAGTGAAACTTACTATTGGTTCCGTGTGAAACTGCCAGCTCGGGTTTCAAGGACTGGTACACATAGGCAATATCTGCAGGGGAAAAAGGGATTCTATTAATTTGGATATGATTACACTTTCAAAAGGTAAACAAAACACTGGGGGGGGGGGGGGGGGGTTCATTCCTTATGTGTGTTTGTAATACACAAGCCTCATGGTGTCGAAACAGCAGGATGAGCGCGACCATTCCACACTCACTCTGCTCGGGCTCGGTCTTCCTGTAGACAAAGTAGATGACATCACCGCTCTGCAGCAAGTGCGTCTGCTTCTTCACCAGCTTGGACATGTTGATCACCGTGCCGTTGGTGCTGCGGAGGCGGGAGCACAGCAAACAAACCGCTTGGTTTACTCGCCTGCGGTGGACGTGAGCCGAGCAGCCTTGGGAGGCCGCAGCCGGGGGCGCGCCGCGGGCTGGCGCGCCAGCAACCGGAGCCAGGGTTACTGCCAAATCTTACAGGCGGATACCGCGCGCTCTGACGCGTTTCCGTCGAAGCGAGTCGTGGTTTCGGCGGCGGCGGCGGGCGACCGTTCGCGTTAAAATGCGGACATCGGAGGATGGCGCGACGGTGGTATTGGCGACCTGAACGAACAGTCGTCGCCTTCGCGGTCTGCTGTGAGAGAGCTTAACAGTAGCATATTGTTGTCACACCAGCAAAGCAACTCCGCTGGATTACAAGCGGGTAGTCGCAGGCTGATGGTACTTCCTGAAATAGCCGTGTCCAACGAGCTGCGACGTTGGCGCGCGGATGTAAAAACGCAGCAAGCACACGGCTGCTTTTCACCTGGTTGACTCGGTGCCGAGCAAAACACGAAGCCCTTTCAAAATGACCCGTTCCTGCGATTTCCCTCATTATCTGCCAGCCGGTTGGTTTACACTGTCAATTAGGTTAGACTGCATGGCAAGTGCGCTGTTCAATCCACAGTCAAATCCAGAGCCCAATTAACAACATTTAAAAGAAAAAACGCGCCCTCAGACCATCTGAATTGTTCCGTTTAACGTCAGAGTAATAGTGGATGGTTGTATACGCGCAGGAGGATGTAGGAGGACTGAACGCACGCCTTGTCAGGCTGTCGTGCGGCAGATGTAGACGCTCAGATCTGACGTTTGGACCTTAGATTGCGTTTTACCGATCCGCTCGTTGATGAGAATCAAAGCCGGAGCCTACCTCATGTCTTCGAGCCACGCCGATCCGGAATTCTCATCTTGCACGATCTTGCAATGATCCCCCGAAACCAGTTTGTTTGCAGGAAACGAAAGATCACACCCTAATAAAAAAAAACAGAGAGCAGTCTTTACGAGGTGACATCAAAAGTTTCCAAATGAAATACGGGCGTGTGTGCATTTGTTTATAAGGTTTCAAATAATGACACTTAAGTTTCGCAGACAAGTCTTAAGTATAGCTGTGTGGGAATTTGAATATTGCATTAGATATCTGATTATATGCTAATGGGCCCCTCTCCTTTATTGACTAAGCTTTCAAGAACTGCATAGCAGACAGGCCTAATTAAGGCCAATCTCTGCATTGGAAAGCAGACTTCACATACTCGATATAATAGAGCCGCCAACACACAACCTTGGGAGATACAAGCACTCCTTGGGCAAAATCCATACAAAAAGCCTACTTAATATTCCACACACATGTTCTCAATAGATGCCTTTGTTATCCTGGAAGGGGGTGTCTAAGTTTGTCAAACTAAAGAAGGCATTGTGCCCCGTCAATTGAACTGCCTGAGAGACTCACAGTGTCTGGCTTCTGTCTATATGGTCTTATCTCAAATTACCATTAACAAGTTGGTAAATATCCAGAAAGATATATCATGTTATCACTACCATTTTATTGATTTAACAAATATGTCTTTGAACACAGTGGTTATTAAGGCAAGAAAAATGTTCATACCGCTACAATCAAAACAACAAATATATGACAAGTGATAATAATAATAATAATATATTTGTGTACCTTTTCTTCGTCCGACAGTACATTCTCTGTTGACAAGCAACACTTCGGAATCGCAGCTTGAGTCAACCCTGATCAACTTCCCCCACGGTCTGACCCTTCCTTGATGCTCCATAATCCAAACCTGGTCGTTGAATTATCACAAAGAACACATGTGTGAAGCACGACATTGACCGTATGCGTTTAAGGAGAAAACGGTTCGTTTAAATTAGCTTGGGCAAAGGCAGGATGAGGTTAGGTTAGCCACAGACAGCTAACTAGGCTAGCTAACTAGGCTAGCTAACAATGAAGTAAGCACTCAATGTGTCCGGGAGAAGTGTCAACGTTAAATAAGCTCCCGGTAGATGAAATGGCTATTTAATATTATTAGTCGTACCGAACAACAAACAATTGTATGCGATATAAACACCAGCTATTCGCTTAAACAAACAACAGCTGAAACCGCATGTCGTAGTGACGGGAAAAACAACTTCGTTCAAAATAAACAAGGCTAGCAAGAAAGCTAGCTAGCTAGCTAGCGCGTTTTAAAGCTAGCTCCAGCTTGAAAGCGAACAACCTATAACGTTTTTGGATCCTTTGATGAATCGCCATAGATGAGACGTACATGATAACACGAACACGTTAATACGTAGCGTTGCTGTACCTTCGAGGATGCAATAATTGTGTCCGCTGTTATTGCTGACGGACGTTTCGTCCCTTCATTTTCCACCCACTCAACACACTCATGCACTTCCTGGCAACCGAAGGTATTTACAGACATCAGCTGATGGAGGAGGGGCGAGAGAGTTAAAGGCTTTCCACACTGGTAGAAAGAGTGGAACAGATCGCTTTCGATTGCTTCGGTTCAGTCCTCTGATTTAGCACTCTGATTGGCATTGACACGCGTATGTAGAATACGTTTAGAATAACGATGCAACAGCGATTGCATTGTTGTGACTTAAATTACTTGAACAAGTCGTTGGATTCTTTTGACGTACACTAACACGAAAACACACGAATGTTGAGCGTACTATATAACTGCACATTGCTCGTGCTATTTCAGCCCATGTGCAAAAAAACTAGATTTTTGGTGTGTGATGTGTACGCCAACACATTCCTGGCCTGTGGCTGAGATGTGTGTGTGTGTGGGTGTGTGTGTGTGTGAGACTAGGGCGGTGGAGGGGGGGGCGGTGTCAGGCCTGTGACAGAAGTGTCACCAGGGGAACCTGCTTGTCTGCAGACAGCTGTGATGTCCGTTAGCAGGCCAGCAGTCAGCTCACCGCTGCCTCAGTCTTCAGATTGGATGGCGGGTCCCAGAGGGTCCCAGGTCCATGAAAGTCTCTCTTCCTGTCTGCCCCAGATAAGCCACTGACAGGTTCTTTAATCTCCATGCATGTCTGTTTGTGCCCTCGTGGCTTTCTGACGCTGGACCATGGGTGTCATCGCCACGGATGGCTCACAAACACTGGGTCAGAGAATGAGAAGGGGGGGGGGGGAGGAGAGAGGGGGCATCTGGTTCTAGACCTCTTGAAATGAGCCGTTTTAAACACTGCGCACTTCATCTCAATAAGTAGCGTTCACTCAACAAAAACAAAAAAAAACCCTTTTCACTAATGATCCTAACCTGAAATATTAGGCTGAAGAACCCCCCTAATTCCTTTCACATCAATCAGCATGATTCAGACGTACGGATGCATTACATCACTCTGGGAGCCGCCGGACTTGTAACCCTACACACTTTGAGAAAATGATTTTATAAACTTCAATTACGAACGGACTAATCTTCCCTGTTTAAGAAACACCAAAGCATCTCTGTGTGATAGAAACAGCAAGAGTCCTTAATGCAGGGCTAATCTCTTCCTATTCCCCAGCCTTCCTGCCAGTGCATTATTAATGTGCAAAGAAGAGGCTGATGAGTTCAGGGGCCTCTCATCACTAATGCATTCATTTCTCATTGTTAGCTGTCTGTCTGGAGAGGAGAGCAGTGCGCTCACTGGCACGCATGCTCACACCCACTCCACACTCACCATGCAGGGTACATGCAGACTCGCACGCACGCATGGAATTTTTACGCTGAATCGCACTTTACCCTGAAATGGTCATTTTGTTCAAATGCAACTACAGTTGATGGTGTGAAACGATACATTGACTTGAGAATACAACGTCCAATCGAATGAGCGAAAGCCATTTTAAACCGACGGTAAAACGCCATCAGATTCCATCAATAGCCTATCCTAATTAGATGGAAAATTACTTGTGGCAAAGTGATGCAGAAAACAAGTGATTAAATGAAAGGACAAGAAATACATGCTAATGTTTCCAAATGGGACCGAAAAGATAGCAAGAAAAACCTCTCTCCTCTGCCCTCTGAAATTATCTCCCCGGCTCCGTCTAATTGCTGGAGGATGTCCTCTTAACTAACTGTGAAAAGCTGTGTCTAATTAGTGCAACATTAATCAGGAATTAGCATGTTATCACAAGGTTAACTTATCAGTATGTGCACAGCGGCAGCTGGAGGTGTCATTACCCGGAGTGCACAGGGTAGACATTGCCACAAGGGGTAGTGCTTGTTCTTCACATGAATCCGTCTTCTCATCAGGCAATCAGGGGCTGAAGTAGACTGGAGGACTGGGGGTGTTGGTGCGTGCCGAATACCACCCAGCGGTTGTCAGATGGGTTGAATGACAATACCCAGGATCAATTGAAATCCTTTCCTATTGACATTGGCGCTCAGAGAAGGATTACAGAAAGGAATGCCAGTAAGCAATATTGAGCCATTAGTCTGTTATTACTTTTCTCCAAGCAATTGCTAACGCTAAGGGCATCGACATGTCATGTTTTTCTTTGTCTGTCATGGCATTAAACTGTCTCAAATTATCCCCGATCGATGCCAAACAATTGGTTAGCAAGGCACTTGACACCACTATAATAAAGATTGACCCGATATGACCATCTGCGATGATTCCTCTAAAAGAAATAGCAACGTGGTCTATTTTATACTATAAATGATACATTAAGAGACAACACATAATAGGCTATTGCATTATGCAATCCATTCATTTAGATTTCACATTTCATTTACTTGGAATACACAAAAGCGACGCACAAATAGTGCACGTGTGAAGACTAAACAGCAAGGATCAGAAGTGTACGATTTTATCTGTCGATTGACAGTCGAAATCAAGGAACTGCCTTTAAATCAGGCACAACACAAACATGGCATCGACCAGATACATGAACGGTAGCTCGACTACAGTCCTGCGACACAGAAAGCACGATAGTGCACAGCAACATGCAACTAAATCAAGGTCACATCACAAGTGCATCATGGTGCTGTTTGGTCGCTGCCTTCTCTCCCTTCCGTATTGTCCTGTTTGACGACAACAGCCATGGCAGGGTATTGCGGCAGCATGATTTGTGTCATTGTGTGTTGTAAGCAACCCGTTTTATCCCTGCTTAAACGCGTGATTATTGCTCCACAACAGCACTGCAACCAGAGTTCATTTGGGAGGATCTGCAGCCACAGTTTTTGTCTTGTGCAGTTCGCTCGTTTGTCTTGTTCCCGGGCTTCCCGGAGCTCTCATCAGGATTCCAGATGAGCAGGGACGACAATACCTCAACCGGCTTGGCTCAAGTCACTCATTTGTCAGAGGCGCTGGTAGATCACAAGCTGACAAATCTCCTGTGTCTGCCTAACTGTCAAGCTCTCGGCCCGCAAATCAAAGACAAAAGAGAGAGAGGGAGAGAGAGAGAGGGAGAGAGACAGAGAGGGAGAGAGAGAAGGAGAGGGAGACAGAGAGAGGGAGAAGGAGAGAGCAGAGAAGAGGGAGAGAGACGGAGAGAGAGAGAGAGAGAGAGAGAGAGAGAGAGAGAGGGAGAGAGAAAAGGAGAGGGAGAGAGCAGAGAAGAGGGAGAGAGAGATAGAGGGTGAGAGGGAGAGAGCAGGGAAGAGAGAGAGAGCAGAGAAGAGAGAGAGCAGAGAAGAGAGAGAGCAGAGAAGAGAGAGAGCAGAGTAGGGAAAAGCAGAACAGAGCAGCCATTCCATTTCAAGATGCTTTGTCACTGCAAAGCCCCAAGCTTGCCCCCCGAAAATGCCTATTAGCCTGGCTGAGAAAGATTACAAGCAAATAAAATTACATTCATTGTGATATTGGATTTCGTGAAACCCCCGGAATTGTAATTACATCGCACTTATACTCTTCATTTAAAGCCTTTCTCTGACAACAAAGAATATTAGAGATGGGAATACACGCGTTGTGATTGAACACTGAGTGTAAATTACTAGACCTAGAAGAAATAATGAGACATGAATGGAGGTTCTAATCATGATTTAACCGAGTGATAATAGCGTAGGATATTTTAATATTTATTGAATATACATTTGATACGCAACCACTTCGAAAGACTATTGACAATACTTAGAAATACATTTTGTTCGATGGTTGTTCAACGTATCTAAAAAGAAATGTCGAATAGTAACTTTAACTTACACCAAAATACTCATATCTGTGTTCCATTAAGTATGCCTGCCGTCCAGTTTGTCACTTTACTGCATACCTTATTTGTCCCTGTGGGAAATTTGGTTTGCATCTCGATCACAGTACATTTTGTCACCACGTCATAGTCGCCAATATATACCCACACGCATATGCGTGAACATATATGATCTCACACCTTGCAACACACTAGGCTCCCGGCACCGGTTGGACAACCTATTTAGTACGGCATGCATGTCTAAAACAAAAGACCGTCACGGCCAGCGGAACAAATGCAACTAATGTTTAGCGAACGTGAATTACCCAATGTCACCCCAAGTACACGGCTAAGTTTACCCCTCCATCTTTCAAATGTGACCTCCGTCCAAAGCGACCACCGCCCCCGCGACGGTGTAGTACAGGGAGAATGTTGGCATATGCCGTCTGGCTTAAACCAACAAGCGGAGGGGGGAGATAAGAGGCATTCTTGGGCGGCACAGAAACAAGGCATGAGAAGGGGCTGGTTGATAGCAGTACTTGTTGTTCTGATGTGTTAAATAGCTGGCCTTCAACACCACAGTTGATCGCTGAGTGAGGCACTGTGTAGCCAAGGGTTGTGTGAGATAGCCAGATGGCTGAAGTCAATGGAGCTTTGCCTGGAAGCTTTTGTGTCACAGTACGATAATCACGAATTTGGCCGGCCCATTCGGAGTGTATTCCTTGCTTGATATACACCGTGTGTACAAATGAATGACTAATTTCTCTTTAATTGGTGCTCTACACTTGTGCGTGCCACGAAAAACGTGGCCTTCGCAGTTTCAGCATCCCCCAAAAATAATGTATCAACACGGAAATGAAATAGGCTAAACAAGGCGTGAAAAGGGGAATTGTTTCAGCTTGCTGCTCAACATGCCTCCCGTTTGGTTATCATGCCTTGCAGCCACCGTGCGACGCTGTCATTTTCACACGAAGAAACAAAAGACAAGGCGCGCAAGAACGGCGGCAGGACACGACACGTATTTTGAACGCGTTCCAAGACCACAAATGGCGGTGTTGACTGAACGACCAAACAATCCGACCTGCAAGCCTCATTGCAAATGGAAGAGCAAGCCCTTTAAAATGTGACATTAACGAACAGGGCGAGATAACGCAGGGATTGTTATCTTGCAGTCATGGAACTCCTGCGCAGATAATAGATAGCAGCGTTTTCAAAGTGTTGTTGCTGCCAGACAGACCTCCACAGAAGCCTTGCGGGGCCCGTTTCTAAGGACCAGGGGCGGAATGTGGAATGTTCTTTCTGGGTCTGTCCTTGTTTACACTCTCTGTAGCTGGGTTAAGTACTGCTCAGATGATAAGGCCTACAGCACATACAAGGTCGATTAGACTGTGATTGCGTTAAGACTGTTCAGACTGAACGAGCACACAATAGTGTACCAACAATGACCGAGTGCTGTAGGTCATGACGTAGATAGCTAAACTCATGCTGGAGGTAAACCAAAAGTCAGATTAAACATTTAATTATGAAAGAAATCGACGTTGTTGTCATACCTACACCATACTAATATTTCATAGAATATTCGATGTATTTAGTAGTCAACACGTGTATGTTTGCAGGATGTTTTTCCAAAATGTTTTAAAACACCCAAAGCCCTAATGGAAAATGTGCATTTCCCAAATTGGCGTGTGGACTTGAAAAAAAGGCCTAGTGTGGACATTATTCAGGTCCAACGCTGTAATTGAAGCGAGCTGAAAGCGTGTGGAATTTTAACCTTACCTCTGCGCAGGAGGGGAACACAATGTAATCAGCGCTCTCTCCATGAACCTTGCCACTACGTCAAAATGCTGGCACGCCCCTATCCTGGCGCTCCGTCATTAAAACGGAGATGGATGGAATTGTTCCAACTTCTAGAATCAAACCCAACGGAATGCTTTCCATATCAATGTTTCTTCGACAGAGATATAGAACTGATACTGTGTGTTTGTATGGGTGTCTGCTGTTTTGGCAGTTAAGGGCACATGGCACTCACCAACAAAGGAAATACCACATTTGTCAGCTAAAGCAAAAAAAAAAAAAAGATTAAACATTAAAGTCGGATGCTTAAAATTATTCCAGGGATTTAAGTGTAGGCTATTCAATGTTTCAGCTCAGAGTCAAGGAAAAATATGGTATACATTAAGCACGCGTTTTAAAGTCAGACACTGTGAAAATAAAACTACTATTGATCTATTCATTTCACATTGGAAAGGAAATCCTCGTAGGTGGAAGCCAAGACAAAACCAGAGGCCATGGCTTTACGAGCATCAAACAGTACAAATGCTTATGAATATCACACATCACCGAAGGCGATGGAGTAAATCTGAATTCTCATTCCGGTGCTTGGAAAAACTTCCGTCAGTCGGTGCCAAGCGGCTCTGAGGCGATCCCAGCAACGAGCCAGGCAACGCTCAACTAACCGCGCTCCAGAGAAATACGGTCACGACAAGATCCACATTCAAATAAACTTCACTCTTGGCCCACGCACACAAGCCATCTTGTCACCAGCTGGCGGAGGCGCTCGCCGCGCCTTCAAACACTGAGCCACTTTTGATTAACGTCTCAACGGCTAATCATGTGCGCTCGGTGTGCCAAATTGGACAAGCAATGTATGAGACGATTTGCCTTGAAATGTTTTCTTAGAGCCCCATTTTAGCCATAAAGTGTTTGGAGAGCCTCGTCTTTGCCACCCCCTCCTTCTCTCTGGACTGCTCGCGCCTGCTGCCGACACAAAGAACAGGGGGCTGTGATGGCGGCGGCATCGTGCCAGGCAGTGGCCCTGAATGGGAGGACCACCTCTGCCAGAGGCACCCAGCTGCATAAATGTTATTCGCTTTTACGGTTTGTGTACATAATACTGCCAGTGTGGGGAGACTGCGAGGTTCCGCTAAACCATGGATAAAATCCTTTAAAAAAAAATGAATAAAAGTGGAAAAAATGACTTTGGCTTGTTGAATCCCACCTCTCCCTTCCATATCTTCACACGCTCCTCCCTCTCTGTGGCTCTTCTGTTTTGAAATAGGCTGATTTATATTCTCCCCTCTCCCCCAGCCAGAATTTGCACAGCCTCGTGGTGCTGGGAGATAGCAGACATATTTGCCATTGAACCAGAGGTGAATAGACATTAGACAGCACTTTGTCACTGGGGCCTGGAATTCACACGTCTGTCTGGGGCCAGCTCTAAATTGCTGACCATCCTGGGTCCTGTCAGCTGGATGGCTGTTGATGTTGAAGGCTATAAAAAGATATTTTCGAGGTGGGAAGGTCAGGCGACGCCGCAAGCCTTTTTAGGTGATATAAACGACACCCTTGTGACTCGTCCGGATATCGGTGGAAGCCCCCCGAAACGTCTCGCTCCCTCGTTCTCCCAGTCGGATCTGCCCCCTTCCCTCTTAGATGTAGCCGCAGCCAGTCTAGTCATGCGCAGGGGGGG
>BROE01000025.1:1698033-1708612 GCA_036571765.1 Plecoglossus altivelis
GGGGGGGTTCCGTGTTCCCCACAGAGAGGAGGATTGGAAGCTCCTACCAAAGCCCATCCTCCCAAATCACCAGGCCCAGTGGACCCCCAGAGTCATTCAGAAGCGATCACGGGGCCTCCAGTCTCATTACCCATCTCCATTTCAAAACAGCCTCCAAATGGGAACTAATGCATTAGCTCTCACTGGGAGAAGGCTGGAGAAGCCGCTCCAAATGCTTTCATACATGTTTTATCAGCAGGGGAAAGAGAGAGAGGGAGAGAGAGAGGAAAGGAGCTTGGACTGAGCCATTCATTCATTGCCCATCTTATTAGGTTGGCACAGTCCTATTAGCTGTCATTGTGCTGCAGAACCCCCCTGGGCATGTTCCTGTGTTTTTGTGCCTCTGATGTGAACTCTGTGCCAAGAGCTTTTCGGAGGCATTTGAGTGCATGGAAATTCAATCCCAACCTTGAGCGTTGAGGTTTCCCGGAGATAAATGCCAAGGATTAGTGATCTGAACATAAAACAATGTCCTACGTCGTATAGCGTACTATCCCATTAATTGGAATTATGCAGTAAAATGTATAATTGTATGTGTCCCACAGAATACTAAGTGGCTTTGGGTGAAATGAAAATGTGGTCGATTTATCGTATCACGCTATATATTATACTATTCTGGAAAGAAATGAGTTAAATTCAACTGTGAATAGAACTATTGCTATGCTGTTTCTTACAGCACTGTGCAGAAATAGTAGGATTAACTTTAGATTTTTTAAACTAAAATATAATACATTTTTCTTCGGCTTCTGTGCTTGTAGCACAGTATAAAAGTGCACATTTTTCTATATTTATTATTGGTCTTTTCATTGTTGTTAAAAATATAAATTGTAAAAATAGAAAAATAACAAACTTTTTTTTTTGGTAATAGACTTCTACACTGTAATGTATGTTTTACATTACCGACACCACGAAAAAATGATATCAAGCCAAAAATATTTTGCACCAAACCCTGCCCCCTTTGAAAACCGCCGCTGGAAGGTCTGACAGCGGCCGACATTGTGATAACGTACCTCAAGTTAGACACGCCACGAAACCTGTCAATGGATTCCCCTCTGATGATAAACTGACGTGCTGAAATCAATTGACCTTGCCAGACAATGAGGGAGAGTGATGGGGCTTTAAAAAAAAAATCTCCAGCGAGCTTCTTCCAACTGGACCGCTAAAAGGGACAGAACTAGGCCGGACCGAACATGTCGGGACCGTACCGGCTTTGTCCGACGGAAGCTTGTGAACAACAGCTAGCCTACTAATCAAACAATGACGCAGCTGGAATGGAAGGTAAAGAGGCTACCAGCTGACTAGTTTATTAGGAAAATAAACACAAGACTAGTATAGCGAATCTTGGAGATGCTCCTTATCACGGGAACGTGGGGCTCAATGACCACGCTCCCAAACTGAAAATGATTTAAGTCTTACCAACACGATGCGGCCACTCTCACAGAGGGTCTTGTCCATGAGATCTTTTTTTTTTTCGTTCCTTCATGAGTTTTTTTTCTTCTTTTATTTTAAAAAGGGGGACCTGCTGGCTGAGTGTGTGAGACAGAGGAGCGCTATTGATTTTCAATAACCCCCCTAATGACCTCGGCACAGCTTGATCCCGTCTGTCATTACGCTCTGATGCCCCGGGACAGGATGGCGGCGGGGCATCAGCACGTTGGCGAGCCCGCCGGCGTGATTAGGATGAATCGGCGCTCCCCGGGAAGACGCCGCGGAGAGAAAGGCCTCGTCGATAGCAGGACGGGGCGGCCCTGGACGCCCCTCCCCTGGACCGCTCCAGAGGGCCTTCCGGCCTCATTAGCCAAACACATGAGCGAGGAGGAAGAGGGAGAAGAGGCGGAGAGAGAGCCTTTCCTGTAACATCTGATAGGCTGCCTCCAAGGCATTGCTCCAGCTTAATGAGAGCAGACTGCAGGTCAATATGCTGCTGGCCCGCCAGTCAATAACAGTTACCTGCAACACAAACACTCTGAACCTTCTTTCTTACAAAATCAATGTCCTATTAGTCCTGCCCTCAATTGCCTTGCCCCTATCTCATTGATCCCTGGAGAGCTGCATAGCTGATGTGGGCTTGTATGATGAGTTACTGTCGAATCAGCTTAATCACACTCGGCCACTGGGTTAGTCAGGTCGAGTTCCCGTCATCGTCTCTTAGCAGAACCCGATTGCAACACGAGACAAGCAGTTGTGATTTTGTTCGAGACGCTCAGAGGTGGCGAATCTAAGCGACTGTTTCTTCCAGAGCTGTAATCATCGATTGTGGATTTACCTGCCGTACTCAAAGCAAAAGGAGGCCACAGATGTTTAGGTCCAAACTTTATTCCGTACATTTTAAACCATGAATGTTCGTTTTCATTTTTTTTTTTTTTTTTGCACGCCTAAAACTCTACTTGTTTTGTATACAAGAGTCTAAGAAAAACAACTGCACAACACCACAAGGTCGACAGAGAAAGTCCTTTTGCCGTCCAATCAAAAGTGTCTTTCTCTCGCTGTTAGTCTCACCTGGTCTGTAACGCGCTCCCGGTACAATTTAGGACCTGAATGTCTTCTGGTTTTTGTAATTCCATTCCATAGTCTGTGGAGGGGAAAACCCTGTTCTGTTTACTGAATCACCATATCCAGTGTTCTTTCCAGGTGGGGGGGGGGGAGCCTCTTTGCATAGGTTGCAGATGTTCTGTCCAGGCCCCTTTACCATTCCCTCGCTCCCATTGGGCAGGCTCGACTGTTACCATGGTTTCCAACAGGAAAGTGGTTTCTGTTTGATGTCGTTTGTCTTTTTTTTTTTCTAGAAACATTTAAAAAGCCTAATAAATGTACACGGTCATTTTGCAGCAAGGAATATCAACAAGATATTTACAAGAATCTTTTTTACAGAGACCGAAGAAAGACCTCGTCATATAATATTTGTCTGCATATCTCGAAGGCAAAGCACATGAACAAAGCGAGCCTGTAATGTAACGCGGTACATTGTCGTTAATGAGGATCCCCTTAGGTACCGTGAGGTTCAGTTACAGCTGACAGATCCAGTCATTACCGTGGAGCATCATAGATGCCTCACAAACAAAACCGGGATAAATAGCGGGGGGGGAAAGAAATCGTGACTTAATGCACAAATTACAAATTCATAAAAATGATGTCTATACATGGAACGAGGGTAGGAAATGTACAAACTCATTTGAGGACTTTCTTATTCCGCGTAAAACCGGAAGAAGTTATTGGATTAATATATTAATATTATTATCAAATTTTTACGTCGGAAACAGACATACACGTACTTGTACTTGATTCATGTCTCCGACATTCTCCTCTTCCGGTCCATATATCAAATGAACTCATATCATGTGCTTCGTCAGCCTACCAAATCTTTGCTTTGTACAATCATACTGTTTTCTCTCGACTTCACTTTTCTCTCTGGGTGAAAAAGCAGTGCATCTTGTTCTTTAAGAAGGTTTAATTGAGGCGGGTGAGGCGGGAGGGGGGGGATCGTTTTCAAAGCGCCCCGCCGATCCTTTGTCCGTGAAGCTACCGCGCCTCCACCTCTTTGGGGTTGCGGGAGGGGGAGTAATCCCGGGGATCTTGGGTGGTGAGAGGGGTAGTCCTTCTGGGGGAGGAGGGCCGGACGCCCCCGGCCGGCACCAGCGGAGGCGGGGCGCTGAGCGCGGCGGTGGGGGGTGTCCTGTTCAGCAGGCCGTTGTGTCCCGTGGAGGGGCTGAGTCTGGGGTAGGGCATCCCTCCTAGGTGGGACATGAATGGGGGCATGTGGGGGAGGTGCCCCTCCATGGGGGACTGGTGGAGCTGGTGGAGCCGGGCCCGGTCCAGCTCCTCCCTCAGGTGTAGTCTCTCCCGCTCCTCCGCCTGCTGCCTCATTCTCTCGTGCTCCCTGCGCACCTCCAGCAGGTGCTCGTGGTGGGAGTAGTCGTGGGCCTCCCTCTCCCGGTACGCCCGCTCCTGCTCGTACATCCCCGGGAAGCGGTGGCCTTGTTCGGCTCGCAGCTGGAAGTCCATGCGGCGCTGCAGGTCCAGGCTCCGGTACGCCTCCCGCAGGGGGTCCCAGGGGAAGGCAGGGTGGGGCAGCCGCTCCCGGCCCGCCGCCAGGGGGCTCACCCCCATGAAAGGCGCCATGCGGGCTCGGTCCAGCACGTTGAGGCTGCCCATCTGGTGCATGGCGCTCATGGAGAGGGGCAGGGAGTGCGCCATGGGCATGCCGTGGATGGAGCCGTGGGGGGGGAGGTCGCTGCAGCGTGGGGACGGGGGAGGGATCTGCTGGGATAAAGGCGGGTGGTGGTGATGGGGGTGGCCCGGGTGCATGGATGGGATGGGCGGCGCCGGGGCCGGAGGCGGGTGGGAGGCGGGTTCGGAGCTGACCACCATCACCTCCTGCTCCTCCTTCCTCTCCTCCTTGATCTTCATGTCGTTCTTCACCTTGAGCATCAGCTCTGACGCCGGCGTCTCCTTCCGGTCGCCATCCTTGAGCGTGGGCGGGGGCCCGCCCGCCATCTTCATCCCCGCCTCGCCCAGCACCGCCTTGGAATAAGGGGACGGCGAGCGGCGGACGGGCTTGACGGGGTCGTCGCCCGAGCGCCTGTCGGACGCTTCCTTCCCCGGGGAGCGGCTCTCCTTCACTTTGACGTCCCCCAACATGGCCGCCTCCCGGTGACGCTCCAGAAGCTCCTTCTCCGCCTCGCGCACCCGGTCGGCGCTGCCGCTGTGGTGGCGGCCCGAGTCGCTCGAGTTCTGGCTGTTGGAGCGGATCAGGCTGCTGATCTGGTAGCTGACGGGCACCGACGCCGGCGACGAACGGTTGGAGTGGCGATTACGGTCCAGGGAGTCTCTGCGGGTGGGAGGGGAAACACAGAAGATTAGTGTGAGGCTTTCTGACGATCTTTACCACCTGGCTACAGTTTTTGGTGGATGGATATATCCATCAATACCACAAACAAACCGTTCGTTATAACGGCGATAATGAACGAAATCGCCCCGAACCTGTCTCTGTCCTTCTCCTCCTTTCCGATGGAAGAATCCCTCTTCTCTCGTTCTCGGTCCCTCTCTCTCTCTCTCTCCCGCTCTCGCTCGTGGCTGTTGGCCGAGCTGCTGCGCTCGGCGTCGGCTGACTTGGGCCACTGGGGCGGGGTGGGGAAGGAGGGTGGGGTTCGGTGCAGCCGGTTCCAGGCGTCGTGGTGGGAGCCGGCGAAACCTGGCAACCCCGCTGGGCCATCTTTATGGCCGAACACGCTGTTGGAGCCTAGAGGAGAGGAGACAAGGCGGGGGGAGGGAGAGGAGGAGGGGGGGGGGAGGGGGGGGGGAGAGAAGGTTCAGCAAAGCCAAACAGCTCCACACAGACACGTACGACTGGAGGGGAAACAGTGAATGAGCACAAAAGCAGCTTTTGTTGTTGTGTGTTTTTTTTTGTGGTAGTTGTTGTTGCTGCCGTGCTGGGGGGTGGCGAGTCCTCACAGAAGCTTTGCTTTGTAAAGACTGGTTCATACCCCCCCCCCTCAACTGCCCACACCTCTGTACTCATTACTGCTGGACAGAGAGGTCCTGGCTCCTTCAACATTCTCTCCATCTTGATTCTCAGGGCCCTTTCGCTTGGGTGAAGTAGGGGAGGGGGGGGGGGGGGAGGAGGAGGCTCAATTGCCCTCTGGGGGTGAGGGTTGTGTAAAGCCAAGGAGACCTTGGAATTCCAATAGCGTGTCTCTTTCACTGACATCCATTTCGCTACAGGGCAACCCCATTTGGCGGAGGAGAATAGAGGGAAGAAAGGGAGCGGGAAAGAGACAGAGGAGACCAGGAGAGACAGAGAGAGACTTCACAATGTGGCGGAGAGGGGTAAGAGGGGGGTTGTCGAATAATTAATAGATGAATGGCAACCAAACTGCAAGCCTGGGAGATCTTGTTGGCAGTGGTGTTGTCAGACTAAAGCCAGGCCAGTGGGGGGGGATGGGGGGGGGTGGTGGGGAGGGGGGGTGCGCCTGTGCCTCTTTGTTGGTCCTTCTCTCTCTGCTCTGGGTAAGAGGGCAGGGGGAGAGGGGGGCATTTGGCTTTGGATGCAGAGCTAAGTGCCTTGATTTTCTGTCCTCGCGGGCCCTCACTGTGGTCCTAATCTGACTGCTTCTGTCGCCAATGGGGCTAGGCGAGCGAGGAAGAGGGGGGGGGGGGAGGCGAGTGGAGGAGTGGAAGGGTGGGTAGGGGGGGGGCCGGCGCTTACCGAGCGAGGGGTTGCCTAATCCTCCGAAGGCACTGGTTGAAAGGTTGCCGAGGCCTCCAAAGGTACTGGAGCGACTGAATGGATCTGCAAAATGCCAAACAGGGATTAGCGAACGGGGCTGGCTGGAGGAAGCCCCTGGTGTTCCACTCGGCTTTTCTCTTACAAGCGAGCTGTGTGTTTTTCTCTTTCTCTTTTTTTTCTTTCTTTCTTCCTTTGCTGCCATCCTGGCTGTGCTAATCCTAGCGCGGCTACGCTACTGGGACGGCTAGCCCGTGGGACTCTCTCTCTCCAGGGCTCCGCCCTACTGTCTGACCCTGCAAGGCCTGATGGGAGTCGGAGTGATGGGGGTCATGAGCTGGACGCGGACTACAGATGAGCTGGATAGGGACAGAGGAGGGATGGGAAGTGCCATGGTAGTCTTTGAACAGGCAGCTGCAGCCAGGACAGGGAATGCATTATGGCTGGGCTCTAAAGAGGCTGCAGAGTGGGCCATCTCCGCCGGATATGGTTTTAGCAACCTGATGTTCAACAATAAAACAAACAAAGTCCTTCAAACCTACCTTCAGATAGTGATCCAGAAACACATAGCATAGAAGGGCTAGCGTATCGTCGACACGTGCACCCGTTCCATTTTGGAAACATATCGTCTGATGTTGACCCTTGTTTCTACAGTGCGGGTGTCTGGAAATGTCTACTTAACGACCGGGTCAATACTCGGACACGTCCGAGGCATGTCAACGCGTCTGGGGGGGAAAAAAACGACGACAAATCGAAAATCTCTTGAGGCTCACACTTGAGTTGCCTTGACAGGATTTCCACCCCAAATCTTTTCCCTGCGCACCCGGTGTTTAGAAAACTCAAATGGGATCAAGTCGAGAGCTTATCCCGTGAAATCAACCCTGCCACACTCTTACCCAGATCTCTGACGGCATACACCAAACCCCCCCCTGCGATCTTCCCGCCCGAGAAAGTAAGACTTCGGGAAAGCCAATAGAATAGGGCCACAAGGTGACACGCCACATTTGTTACAGCCATCTGTCTTTCACAGAGCCAATATGGAAACTCAACACAAGAACGGAGGAGAGGGGAAAAAAACAACCTTTGAGTGAACAAAGGGGGAGGATGGGGGAGGGAAGGGGAAGGATTTGGGAAAGTAGTCTGGGGGAAATAAACCAGTGTGTTCTGAGGGCCCTGCCTGTTTACCACACTTCAGACCAGACTTCGGGTTATTCAAGGGGAGCTCTTAGAAGTTACTGGGGGGGGGGGGGGGGGGGGGGGGGCAGGGAGAGAATCTTTCACGACGACTAGCTGCACGTCACCCTCCAGTACGACACAGAGGCAAAAACATGTTGCAAAACGCACTGATTACGTCCGCCCCTCCATCCCCACGCTGGGCGCCCATGTCAATCTCCCTTCGCGCTCGCCTAAACTGCACACATCTCAAGTGCAAAAAACGCACCAAGTGCTGGTTATCCTGATATGACGGTGAAAAGGAGGATGAGAGAGAGGGAGAGAGACGGAGAAAGGGAGAGAGAGGAAGACAGAGGGAGGGGCCGAGAGAACGAGAGGAGATGTCAACAAAAAAAAAAAAGGAGTCTACTTACACTTACCTGCCAAGTGGCTAGGAGGCAGGAAGCTGCTGTGGTGAGGGGAGGGGCCGTAGGGGGAGGCGGCAGGATGCCCGGAGCCTATAGGAGGACAGAGGAGGAAACGCCGTTTCATCACACCGTGCATCTGATCCCTTCTCCAGATGCATTCGAAGATTCCCACACCTGGTCCGCTAATTAACACTCCCCTCAACGCCTACAGAGAGACAGAACTCCCTACGGTATCGCGAGCAAAAGCACACACACTGCTTGCCATTGTCCTCGCTCCATCATATTAACATGCCAGGGAAAAAAAACAACAACGTTTAGTGTGTCCCAGTAGTCCACATAGAAGGTCAAACGCAGTAAAACAGACCAGGGTGTTCCACCGTATCCGGTCAAATGTAAGCCAGCGTGCTTCACTGGCCATTCTGACTCACGTCCTTCGGGCAGCGAAAGACGTGTCGCCTCAACGGAGCCAGGCGCGTCGTAAAGTATCAACAGACTTGGCTCTGCGATAACCTTTGACCTTGAGCTCCCAAGGCGTGAACCCAGGGCACGTGGCCCTAAAGATAGCCCTCATTGGCTCTAGGGTGGAGAGCGCGAACCTTGTTCGCGCTCGAACGGTGCCAAAAAGATGAATAACGCTAGAATTTCCTGTGCGTCAATGGGTTAACAATAGTTCGATGACTAACGTCTTCCAGCGATTAGCATATGACATTCCCCTTTGTGTGCAAAGGCCTGAGTGTCGGTGTTTGAGCGGAGAGAAATGAGACCCTTGTTATGAATCATGCAGATGCTGACCTCTTTGCCCAAACTCCTCTGCCTTTCACCAATATTGCTCACATCGCTAATGAAAGCACCAATTACAAGTGTGCGTGAGATACAATGCTGGGTAATTACAATGGATAGGACAGCCAATGAGATAGTGCCCTTTTCCAGCAGGGCCACCAGTCAATTAGCCCCCGACTGCGCTATCCATATTCATAAGCACTGGATGCTGTTGGTGCGTAACGCCACACTCACTGCAACATCGCTTCAATTAGAATCTCCGTACACGAGGTAAGTGATTAGAACGACGAAACTGGGAGGTACGTTCGCTTCAGGATCTTAGAAGATGACATGAGCCCATGCAGACGCACTGTCCCCCGGTCACCGTGGCCCCTGAGTGGGGAGGGAAGGAGGGAGGGAATGGGGGTGGCGGGGCCCTCACCTGTGGAGGAGAACATGGGCCTGGCCAGGTCGTGGGGGTAAGGGAAGCCCGGGAACACCCCGGGAGCCGGGGGCCGGCTGAACAAGTCCAGCTTGCCGTTCATGTCCAGTTTGTGAGGATCCAGCTGCATTTGCTGAGGGAGGGAGGGGAAGGTGAGAGGAGGGAGGGAGGTACAAGGGAGGGGAAGGGTGGATGAGGGAGGGGCGATGAGGGAGGGAAGGAATAGGGAGGGAGGGAGAGGAAGGGGGGAGGAGGCAATAGGGAAGGAGGAGAGGGGAGGGTAGGAATAGGGAGCGAGGAGGGAGGGAAAGGGGGGAGGAGAGAAGAGGGAGGGAGGGAAAAAGAGACAGAAAAACAAGTTAAAAATGTAATTTGCTACCATCCTCAAGAGTTAGGCGTTAGCGAGGGCCACCACAGAACGTCCAGCTCGTTGACAGCGTTGTCACAAGCCTAATCCGGCCTCGCTGTGTTGTCACTAAACATGTGTAAGCTGATTAGAGACTTTCAACTCAGCAGGGCAGGGTGGCAGTGCCCATGAGAAAAATTACACTGTGGGGGGGAAAGAACGGGGTTTCCCAGAGGGGCACAGAGGACTAGGGGCTGCCAGGAAGAGAAACCACCCCCACCTCCACCTTTCTCTGCCACCCAAGATAGTGGCTCCCACATGATGGCCTCACCTTCATCTTCTGCTGGTGATGGTAGATCTGCCACGCGATCTGGACGTGCACCGCACACCACTTGCCAGGTTTCTGAGAGGAGGGGAGACAACGGTTTCAGGGAGGGTTAGACGCCTTGTTGTTGCTATAGGAACAGACGGGAGGGGGTGGGGGGGGTCGAACAGGCTTTAAGATAGTCGTATTAAAACGATCACTTACTCTCACTGACGTTCTGAAAGGATCTGATACCTGGAAGAGACACGAAAGACGGGAATGAGCATGTAGCTACGTCAAGACATTTTATCCACATGCTTTTCCCACAGGTGCGTCTCCTCCGCTTACACTGTGCTGCAGGTGAGTGTGTGTGTGTGTTCTGCAGGTGTGTGTGTTACGGTTAGAGACGTACCCGAGGGTCCTTTTGTAGGAGCGTGTGAGGTACTGTCCCAGGCCTGGCTGCTACGTCTATGGGGTTGGAGGCCTGCAACCAGAGGAGAGAAGGATGGATGGAGAGAGAGAAGGAGCGACAGACCGAGGGAGAGATCGAATGACAGTAACAGAAAGAAGGAGAGAGAGAGAGAGAGAGAGAGAGAGAGGGAGAGGGAGAGAGAAAGAGAGAGGGGTTCAAAACGAGGACCGAGAGAGCAAAGGGGCTTTGTGTTGAGGATTTAACTTCTAGTCTAAGCAAAGCAGAACAAACTTAAACCCGATGGACTAATACCGCAACGCTCCCGGGCTCTGCTGTGATTTAGGACACCCTCCAGCAGAAAGCCTGAGCGCTGCTATTTTGCTAAGAGTAAAGCTTCTAATCCCCATCGCTGTGTGACGTCAACAAATCGCAATCCTGTGATTCCTGCGGTAAAAAAAAAAAAAAAAAAAAAAA
>BROE01000025.1:1708649-1719234 GCA_036571765.1 Plecoglossus altivelis
CCCCCCCCCCCCCTCCCAAGCCGCCATCGCCGCCCCCCCCCCAGCCCTCCCCTGCTGCCTGGCGGGGGAGCTTATGCCCCAGGATGGAGGGGATAACCAGAGCTCTAACCATCTGGAGGAGCTGCAACAAAAGGCCCTTCCATAATAGATCCAGTGGGGAATAAGGCCGGCGGATTTAGGCCAGCTTTGATTGGTGGCTTACACAAGGTCAGAGGCATTGGGCCTCGGCCAGGCACGGCTCGTCACACAGCAACCCCGTGGCTGCTTATCTCGCTCGGCGCGGCCCGGCGTGGCCCGGCCCAGCCAGCTTAGACGCCGTGTTTGCATAGCTCTTTATAGAGAGGGGGGGAGGAGGTGGGTGGTGGTGGGGGTGGGGGGTGGATCTCAGGGTAGACTTCCATACTTCCAGTGCAGCTGCTGCTGCTGCTGCCAACACAAAGTCAATCAGGTGCACTCGTCACAACCTAACGCCGTGCGCTCGTTGCCTCGGGCGGAAAAGCGAGCGGGGTCCAGTCGGAAATCGACAGTGCGCTCGAACATGCGGTTCGTGCCTGAGCATTTGCAGGCTTCCCTGTGTGTTTGGGGGAGCGTGTGGGTGGGTGCATGCGTGCGTGCGTGGGTGCGTGTGGGTGCGTGTGTGTGTGCAGCGGAGGGTAAAGCTAAGGAGCTGACCTTGGGCTGGAAGGCTCCTTGCAGTGAACCGAAGGGTCCTGAGTGAGGTAGCAGAGGGGGCATGCCTGGCATAGTGGGGGGGTATGAGGGGAAGAACTGGGGAGACACAAACAACAACAAACATCGTCAACAAAAAACATCACCTGACACGGACGAACACGTAAAAACAGCCGGAACAGTAACTTGCCCTCAAATATGCCCGTATATATATTTGAAAGAGGACATGCGGACGTTTAGCACAACGAAAAAAAACAAACAAAGAGAAATTGACTTACATTCGAATGCCTGATGAATGGATTGTCCAGTTTGGGGGCGTATTTGTCGAACTGAGGAAGAGAGAAGAGCCCAACGTTAGATCATGGAACATCGCAGGAACGCGCTCCATTCCAACGGCGTAGCGTTCAAGACCGCAACTGGGCCTGGTCATCAAAACACTGTACAATCAGAGAGGATGTTCGCAGCAGCTGGCTTGAGGGCAACACACAGGTCATGGGTTTCAGCCAATCACAGGGGAGATTAACCGCCAACGTTATATCAACCACTTTAAGGCCGGCTAAACACGCTGCCAGCCTCAGGATAGCCTCCTCTTCCAATTGAGCGTGTTATACATGGGTGTGGTGCTCTAGCTCTGGAAAATCGAGTTACGGTTCTATTAGATGGAAAATCTGTTGCAAAGTGAATCTAATTGCTTGTGACTGGTACGGCTTTTCTGTCTTTTTCTCTCTTTCTTTTCTTTTTTTGGGTACGGCAGTTATGGAAAAGGGTGCAAGGAGGGACACGAGAACCCTCGGGATTTCAACCTGAAGCGGGACGCTTCAAAAGGACGGAACCCGCCGGAAAAAACACGTCACATTTTCTGCGCGTTGGATCACCAGAGGACGCAGGGTTTAAGCACGGGCGTTCGTTCGCCGGGGGCGAAATTGAATCGGGTCGACTACATTCGCTCGGGATGACAGCTCGTTTGGGGAGAGGGCTGCATGGGAATGTTGTAACCTTGAAGGCCTGAAATAGAGTCATAAAGAGCCATATTGGATGACTAATAGAATAATTTGGTTTGGATGTCAACTATGACTGTACGAGCTTTGTACCCAGTCAGTCTTGTGTCACGTCATAAGGCTCTGGCATGGGAGTCTGGTTAACAAATTTGAGCCAGAAAAAGCAGGCTGACATGATTCCCATGTATAAATGGTGACTTTGTGCGCTCGCTGTAAGCCAATACTGGCTTTCTATTCCAAAGCAAGCTTACTGCGACTGACAGTAGCATATTCCTCGCACGTAAATAAACCATTCGCAGCTACTTTTTGCGAGTGTTTTCGCAAAGTCTTCCTGGCAAGCACCGACGTTGAGGGTTTAACGTTGACAAAAAAAAAACACACACAAAAACAGGGAAACGAGCTGGCGCGAATCAGTGATTTAGTGTGCGCGTTTCTCCCTGTGCGGCATGGGTAGAGGGGGGGGGGCGGGCAGGGAGGGGCTTCCTCAGGGGGTGGGCCAAGGGGGCTGCAGTGAAGCAGGGCTATTTACATCCGCCCGAAAATGGCCGCCGCGCCAGCGTCGGCTTGTTTGTGGGCGATAATTGGCCAGAATCAGACACAGACACCCTATTGACTGAGAAAGCTGAGCCAGCTCCTGAGCTCATTAAACAGGTCGCTCCCTTCACAGGACTCGATTCGTTTTATGTCCCGCGCTGAGGGAGTCGTGCTCCGCGCTTTACAGCACTCTATAAAAACGTATGCTTTGTAATTTACGGGCCCTGTCAGAGGTTTACTGTAAACAGCTTTGGGTAATTAAGGCTCGATATTTCATCTTTAAACAATTAAGGATATTCCTTTTCCGTCGGAAGACAGAGGAAGGGAAGGGGGCGGGGGAGAAGACTCTCAGTGTTCAAGCCAGCTGCTTGAGGGCGTCTAACAATAAACAAATACACAGGATTCATAATTACATTAATTACAGCTATTAGCCGAGGGCTGTTACATAGTTCAAATGACATGGAGCACTGGAAGAGGGAGAGACGGAGAGAGAGAGAGAGAGAGAGAGAAAGAGGGAGAGAAAGAGGAAAAAAAGAGAAAGGAGGGAGAGGGAAAGGGAGAGAGAGACAGAGGGAGACAGAGGCACAGCTGGGCTTATTCCCACTCAAAACATCCGTGACACAACACAACAGACAGGAGATACAGGTAGACATCAGCATCCCTTCGGCTTCTCTGCGTCTCGAGCAAAAACACAACAGTGAAATATCAGAGTATCTTGACGTGGGGAGGGGAGGGAGGGGAGGGAGGGAAGGGAGGGAAGGGGGGGGGGGGGAGAGAGAGAGAAAACACGGTTAAGTAAAACACAAAAAGAATAAATGATCAGCAGGCTTGTATCCGTTGTAGAGTGTGTGAGAGCGGAGGCTAGTGTAATAGCAGCATTGCAGAGCAGCCCACCAAGCACTTTCATCTTCAAACGGAGAGAGCATCAATAATGCCTAGCGCCACGTTAAAAAGCCTGAGAGAAATGGCAGCGGGGAAACAGCAGCGGGGAATGGCGCGCGAGATAACAGCATGTGTTCTCGAGCCGGGCCTTCGCATTGGGACTTTAATCTAAACAGCCACCGACTTATCAGATGCTGAACTGATACACGACTGGCCTGCAAACCTCCAGCACAGAGGATAATCGGACGTTCTCCAGTGAGGATCACGTTAATGGGTCTGGGCTGAACCGATCAGGGGCTGACGGACATGACGGATCTAATGGAAGTGGGATGTGGGAGAAGTAGGACTCCCTCAACAACATATCCTCTCAGATCTGATCTGCCAATAATGGATGAATAGTCCAAAAATACCCCCCCCCCTTTCTCCTTGGTCAGAAAGCTGGCCGGTGTTTGGCCGGCGGCCCGATGGCGCGGAAGCAATTACGGTCCTTAGCAAAACGCCACCGCTGGCGGTGACGTCAGCGGCCTTTCATGTGCAATCAGGGAAGTCACCGAGTGGAAAAGGGTCGGAGTTAAGTCATCGTGACCGTAGTCACGCTCCGAGCCGCTGGACCTCTCCCGTTTCGCCCAAAAAAACAAAAAACATGGGAAATAAAGCCACGTGGAAACAATAAAACTGCAAACGAGGCGCCGCTGACCGCGTTCCAGGGAGCCGAACAGCAGAACGCACGTTGGCGAGGGGAGGAAGGATTCGAAACGCGCCAAGCGGCCCGAGGCTCGCTCGGACGAGCGGGCCACGCGTGTGGACGTACGCAGGGGCCGGCAGCTCTGCGTACGAGCAGCGTGCTCGTCTATTCTGATCAAACGGCCCGTGGTTAACACGCGGGGGCCGGCGGGTGTGGCGGCGCAGGTCGTTTGAGGCCGTCGCAGCTTTGAGAAGAAACGGGTCTGCCAATTGAGGATGGGGCTGGGTTTGTCTTGCCCACTTCCTGTCCCAGATTACTGTAAGGATCTTGGGAAGAGGCCAGGGTGAGTCACTGTCAGCTAGGACAGTGCGATGGAACTAACAAGACCAGGAACCAAACGCTGGGGAGGGGAAGGGGGGGGAGGGGGCAAGGGGTCTGGAGGCGGAGTTTGTTTCCTTGAGCGAATCGGGTGAGGAGGAGAACTGCCCGGGGACATGGGTTGGGTTGGGTGAGGGGGGGGAGGGAGCACGGAGTGGAGTTTGGTTCGGTCGAGGTGGAAGGGAGGTTTGGAGTTGGTGGTTGTTTTTTTTTTTACTTATCCTCACATTTCTGGCTGGGTTACGCACCATTGGGGGTGCGGTGGGCGGAGTTATGATGGCGGCCGGGGGCAGACTGGCAGGGAAGGGAGTGAAGGTGTGCTGGTGGGTGTGTTGGTGCTGGTGCATGTGCTGGTGTTGGTGAAACTCGGCCCGCAGAAGCGACACGGGGGCCTGGGGCGAGGCCGAGGGCGGCCCCCTACTCCTCTCTGAACTCTGAACCAGGAAGCGATTGTTCAGCTCCTGCCGCAGGAGGTCATGCTCTGCAAGAAAGGAGAGCGAGAAAAAAGGGGGGGAGGAAAAAAAGGAGACACAAGAGAGGCCCAGGCGACCAGTCAGTCTTCACAACAGGGGTAGAAGAGAAAAGAAGTAATAGTCACCTGGCATTCTCTGTTTCTCCAGCTCATGCTGTGAGGGTTTTCTACGTGAGGACTCATTGGTGGCGGTAAGAGAGTTGCCTGTGACAATGTGCCAATCAGAATCCCCGAATGAGGCTGGCAATACATGATTGGTTGGTTGAATGATATCAACAGGCTGGTATCTAAAGACAAGAGAGAACCAGGAGTCATCTCGGCAGAAAACACAAACGCTATCCCTCCATGTACGAACCACAAGTACCAAGGCCTCAACGCCATATATATATCATACATATATATATATATATACATATAATAGATATATATATAATAGATATATACACATATATATATATCTATGAATTTATATACCAGAGTTGGTTTTATACTACATAACACATAGGACCGAGGCTAAGAAAAGATCCAGTTTAAAGCCTGAACTATGTAGGAAATAGTCAAATGATGAACTATGTAGGAAATAGTCAAATGATGAACTATGTAGGAAATAGTCAAACGATGAACTATGTAGGAAATAGTCAAACGATGAACTACGTAGCAAATAGTCAAACTATAAACTATGTAGGAAATAGTCAAAAGATGAACTATGTAGCAAATAATCAAATGATGAACTATGTAGGAAATAGTCGAACGATGAACTATGTAACAAATAGTCGAACGATGAACTATGTAGCAAATAGTCGAACGATGAACTATGTAGCAAATAGTCAAACGATGAACTTTGTAGGAAATAGTCAAAGGATGGAACAAACTCAGGGCAGAAGAACACACATCAACATAACTGCATGTAATAACAAGCATGGACTGCTGTTCTCATGTTTATCTGAAGGCAGTTCTGCTCGTCTTCTTACCGCATGTTCAATGGTAACAGGCACACTTACCATGTCCTCAACTTACAACTGAACAGTTAGAGCTTTTGCTAAGAACGCAACTCATGTTAACGTCTACCAAAACAGAGCTGCTTCGATACATTTTTAGCGATAACCATTTTCAAAAATGATTATCCAAAGACATGTTACTCCCCCCCCCCTGTAGTAAACATTGTATATATATATATTGTATGTAACATATTGTATAATCTTCAATAAAAGGTTAAAACAGCTACATCTTCTTATTACACAAAACATGTCAATAATGCAGGCTACAAATGCGACCAACCTTCCGTTTAAGTATAACTAATAAAGTTATTATGACAAGGCTAGTGCCTTCTGGGGAAACATCAGTCAGTCTTCCAGATTTTATTCAGGTAGACCTATGTTGAGGCCCATGACTTCCATAAGGTGTCTGGCTCAGGTGTGCGTGTGTGGGGGGGGAGCGGCGCTCTCTCACCTGGGTAAGGGGTACCAGCAGGGTGCCCGGGGACCACAAGGCTGTTGGTGGGTAAGGTTGGAGGTGGCGGCAGTGTGGCGGGGGTTGCGAACATGGCCGGATGGCGGTGGGCCGGAGTTCGCAGGGAATAGTGCGAGGTAGAGAGGTTCGCTATGGACAGGGGCAGGCCCGGGGCGCTCTGGGGGAGGCCACTGAGGTGGTGGTGGGGGGAGGGGGGCAGGTGGTGTTTGGGGAGGGGCAGGTGGTGGTGGGGGAGGGGGCAGGTGGTGGGGGGAGGGGGGCAGGTGGTGTTTGGGGAGGCCCACGGGGCTGCTGTGGCTGTGGAGAGATAAGAGAGGAGAGAGAGAGGTAGGGTGAGATGCGGGAGAGAGAGAGGTAGGGTGAGATGAGGGAGAGAGAGAGGGAGGGTGAGATGCGGGAGAGAGAGAGGTAGGGTGAGATGCGGGAGAGAGAGAGGTAGGGTGAGATGAGGGAGAGAGAGGGGAGAGTGAGAGGAAGAGTGAGATGAGGGAGAGAGAGAGAGGGAGAGAGAGAGAGGACAAAAAGAGGAAGAAAGGCCATGAGAATGGGAGCAGCAGAAGTCTCCTGTGGTTCTGTGAAGGAGCGTGATACAATATCTACAGTATCATTCTACTACCCTAGTCTGCACCTGCACTGCATATGAACGCCCCTAGCTTGCTAGCGAGCTACATGGGGCTACAACTGCTAGCTAGCGAGCTACATGGGGCTACAACTGCTAGCTAGCGAGCTACATGGGGCTACAACTGCTAGCTAGCGAGCTAGCTTGTCTTTCTCAACACTGTCAACACTCACACAGAGCGCTGTAATGAGAAAGCCCTGTGAGATTCCAAAAGCCCCCCCCCCCAGACAGGACCCAGTGTGGGGTATCCCCTGCTCCTCCGCCAGGCCCCCGGAGCTTACCTGATGTCGTGGAGGTCGTTGTACTGCAGAGGGTGGTGGAGCTGGTGGCCAATCAGAGGCCGGGCGTGGTGCTGCGGGGAGGGCAGCACTCGGAGCTCCTGGTGAGGGTGAGGGTGGGGGTGAGGGTGGTGGTGAGGGTGGGCCCTCAGCAGGGGAGGGGTGGGGATGGGGGGCAGCGCCGCCGACTCTCTCTTGACGCTGAGAGGGGGCGGGGAGGCGAGGCGGACGCGGGCGCGGGGCGGCGGTGGCGCCGCCGCGGCAGCAGGGGCGGGGGAGCCCGTGGGCGGGGAGGCCGGCGTGGGGCTGGGCACGGGCGGGGCGAAGGGAGCCTCGCTGCTCTGCTCCTGGCTGCGTTGGAGCCCCGAGACTTTGGCCGAGCTGCAAGTCTTCGACTCCGGAATCTCATTCGTCGGCGCGCCTGAGGAGGGAACAGACGGAGGGAGGTTAGGGCAGACGTTCTCGACGACCTTTCTTCACCGGTTTCTTTCCACTTTGGATAACTGGAAGTGGTCTGCATGGATGTAAGTTCAAAGGACACATCCGAGTCCAACATGTTCTGAAGTAATACGTCTTCCCTCTCTCCCCCCCCGCCCCTGTGCCTCTCACACATCTCTTACTCAAGGTCCTCCTTCTCTCCTCTCTCACTAGCTTTTTACGAAGTGTTTAATCAGGTCATTTTCATGCTTGACTATAATCAGATGATCCAATTTCTGTGAGCGATCCAGTCAGTATGAATAAATCAAAGCTAATTAAAGTTAAATGCCGCTCCTATTCAGGGCTTTGCTGAGCACACAATCTGGCATGAAATAATTATGTTTCAATTGTACTGTGAAAAGAGATCATGGCCCCTTATCGAGGCCCTCGTCCTGCACCCTCCACCCCTCCTCCCCCTCCCCCGATCTTCCTGGGGATTCGGAAAGCCAGGGAACCTCAGACAGGAGCTGCTCGTCTTAACCACTCGGCTTCCCTTGGAGAGGGCAGCTGCTTTCACGGGCACCGTTCTCCAGGATAAGCTCTTCAGAGCGTGGCGCTTCAATGACCGTGCGGGTACGCTGAAGACACAAGCGTGTTTAACGTGTTTATTCAGCCTTTTCTGCCTGCCTCTCTCTTGTCTCTCTCTCTCTCTCTCGGACTCAGGAGAGACGCGCACGCGGGGACGTCCAAGGTAGGAAGAGTTCATCTTTGCCTAATTCAGCGGGAGTTGAAGACATAGTTTACCACCTCCCAAGAAAGCAGCTCTAGCCAGCAGCAAATGAGACAGGAGCTTCCAGCTACTATCAGCCAATGAGAGTTCAGCACAAATTCCTGAAGGAATCCAGGCTGTATTAGTGTGCTGGTTAATCTTACAAAGATTCTAACACCCCTATGAGAACCAGGGCAAGCTGGTTCTCCCTCCCTCCCTCCTTCTCCCTCTTTCCATCCCTCTCCCTCTCTCCATCCCTCCCTCCCTCCCCCTCTCTCACTCCCCCTCCCCCTCCCTCTCCCTCCCTCTCTCCCTCTCCCTCTCTCTCGTTAATGTAGCATTAGCAGGCTAAAGTGTCACCACATCCTCGTCGCTTCGTACATCGGCCACTTGCTTCTTCGCACCTGACCTGGGAAAAGGCGTCCCTGTCTGGGCTCTGATGAGGCGACGCGCACGCACAGCCCAAAACGTCGCCCTTCGCTGACGTTGCCGTGGAAACCCTCGTTTCCCAGCCAAGGGGTGAGAGAGAGAGAGAGTCTGGCCACCAAGAGAACAGGTCTGCAATACCGAGAAGGCACAAATGAGCGCCAGGTGATCTTAATGATGATTCTAATGGGCTGTAATAGAGGCTTCTGCAGAGACTCGCTCTCATTATAAAACATTCCATCCCCACACGCACTTTGGTGCTGCGAAAGAGGAATGTCCTGCAACACACGCGCGCGCGCACTCTGCATGTATATGAATGAGCCCTGTCCAAAATATCAGTCAAAGGGCTATTACAGCTGAGAAATATACCAGATAAGAGATGCTGGAATATGGCTAAGTGACGGAAATGAAGCATTCAGTTCTGTTCACGCTGCACCAACAATAATATCTGGTTTGAGGCATTTGAATAAAGGGGTATCACTTCATTTGCAGCTGTGTAAGCAAACAGCTTGATAAGACAACGACAGGAATTCCTCACTGACACTCGCTTTTTTCCCCCCCGTCTTTCCTCACCGCAAAGCTCGAACATAAACACCTCACTGTTTCCCTGACGCTCTCTCAAGGCCTCCTGACAACTGACAACTGACGTTTCTCTCCTCCTAAACACTCATGTTGGCAGGCTCTCCGGAGGGGAGGGCAAAACGCACACAGCAACGCACAGGGGGGACGGCCGGCTGTGCTAATGGCCGTCCTAGTCCTCCAACCACTCTGCCCGGACACAGAGATGTGCCAATGGCCAGCTCTTGTCTGCTCGGGTAGACGTGTGTGTGTGTGTGGGGGGGGGAGGGGGGGAGATGCTCGCCAGATGACATCTCAAGCCACCATTGATCTTTTTATAGTCCCTGTGGTCTGCTGACTCAAAGGATTTGACCTCACAGGCATGCGCACACGCATGTCTGCTCTCTGCGGAAGCAAGGAATAGAGGGAGGCGAGGGATACAGGAGGGGGGGGGGAGACGGGGAGGGGGGACTCCAGAAGGATACAGGCCACTCGATGCCTGTCCCCCCCCCCTCCTCCGTCCGGTGCTTGATGTTCTGTCGGGGGACTTCCGTGGCTCTGTGTTTGCTCCACATGTGCCCCCTCTCCCCTCTCCTTCCCACGGGGCCATGCGAGCATGCTTCGCCCCTCTGGAACATCTGGAGGGCTGGCTCTCCTGCTTCTGCGGAGGCTCAGAGGAGCCAGATGGCCCCCGCCCATCCATAAAGAACAAAGTGGTCTGTCCTTTCCACCAATAGGTCCAGGTCCAGGTCGTAGGTCACGAGATGCACTGACATTTAGCTGCCATAAATGAAGCCGGCATGTTTGACACGTTAACCTGCAGCGCTGGGCTACAGGGATTCAAACGCTTAACCACTCAAAAACGCTGCATGCGCTGCTGCGTGCTATCCCCCCCCCCCCCCCCCCCGTTCAAATGTGTTGCGAAACCGTACAAAAACACCACACAAAAAACACCCGGCAGACGCACGCAGACAAAACAGGCCACCAGCCACCTGGGTGTCAGCTCACACCAAGGTGACAGGAAGCCCCCCCTCCTCCCCTCCCGGTGACTTGATGTATCTGTCAGGGGGACTTCCGTGGCTCCTGTGTTGCTCCACATGTGCCCCCCCTCTCTCCTCTCCTTCACACGGGGCCATGCGAGCATGCTTCGTCCCTCTGGAACATCTGGAGGGCTGGCTCTCCTGCTCTGCGGAGGCTCAGAGGAGGCCAGATGGCCCCCGCCCATCCATAAAGAACAAAGTGGTCTGTCTTTCCACCAATAGGTCCAGGTCCAGGTCGTAGGTCACGAGATGCACTGACATTTAGCTGCTATAAATGAAGCCGGCACGTTTGACACGTTAACCTGCAGCGCCTGGGCTACAGGGATTCAAACGCTTAACCACTCAAAACGCTTCATGCGCTGCTGCGTGCAATCCCCCCCCCCCCCCCCC
>BROE01000025.1:1729117-1731617 GCA_036571765.1 Plecoglossus altivelis
CACACACACACACACACATACACACACACACACACACACACACACACACACCCACGCACACGCACACGCACACACACCCACACACACACACAAACACACACACACACCCACACACACACCCACACACCCACACACACACACACACACACACACACACGCACACACACAAACACAAACACCCTTTACTGACCCTGAGACATGTGATGTCATTTCCACATTCAACAAGAGTACACCAAGTCATCTCTCCGACTGGTTTCCAGCGGAGGTTGATGGGTAGTGTAGTTTAGGACCACGCATGCCAGCCACCCCTTATAAATAGAACATGACAACGTAATCGTAATTTAAAACGCCATAAATATTGAAGAAGAATTAAAATAATTTATGGAATAAGGCGGTTTAACAGGGGTGGGTGCCCCCCACCCCTCCTCGCGTCCCCCCTAATGCTAACGCTCCATGGTCGAGCAATGGGCAGCTGCAGTGCAGTCTGGGAATTCCGTAATTGCTTTTTCTCTCCCTGAAGCCAGCTTCCTGCCTTAAATCAAAAAAGGCAATCTCTGTCAGTAATGGCTCAATTAATAATTAAACACGTGTCTTATCTCCAGCATGCGGTTCCCTATTTATTTTCATCTCTCTGACAGAGATGGCTGCGCAAACAGCATTAGCACTATCAATAAAAGAAGCATTAATATTGTCCGCTCGCTCCGAAAACAAATCACGGAGCTCATAAGCTGTCTTATGACTGGGAACAATCATAACTGAAGGATTAATAAAGTAACAGACCCTGAGCTTTGGTTTCGACTGCTTTTCTGGAACTAGTTTTCCCCTCGGTGCTTGGGAAAGCTACAACACTGGGGGGGGGGGGGAAACATATTAAGGGCTTTGGTATTCTGCAAGGATTTGCTCCCTGTTTAAAATTTAAATTGAATCAGAGAAACAAATGAGATTTAGCTCAGGCTCGACAATAACAGCGGAGGTGGCGTCGAGGACAGCAGCAATGGCGGCCTCCGTCGCCTCCTCGCGCGCAGCCTCGCACGCAGCCTCGCACGCCGCCTCCCAGCAGCCCAGTTTACCGTCTGTCACAGTCACGCATCTTAAGACAAGGAGCCGAACGGCGCTCCCAGAAACGCTTTGTCAATACGGGGCCCGCGGGCGATACAGAACGTCATCTCTGCCCGGCTCGATCAGAGGCTGAGTTTTTTCAGTTGTTGTTTTTTTTCTTCTTCTTCCTCAGACAAATCAAAGTAGGTACCGCAGAGAGGTTTTACAAAGCTCGGGGTTTTCACCGCGGCGACGGGCGCGTTCCATTTGATCCCCGCTAATCTCCCAGCGTAAAGCCCCCGGTAGCTTTGTGTTGTGGCTATGACACATCCGCCTTCGGTGGAGCACGCTTCCCCGCTCCGCTCCTGCTCCCTGATCCTGCGGCCCCCCGAAGCCGATGAGCTTTGGGGTCGCCAGGTCAACCGCCGTGATTTAATGGGTGAAGGGGTCGCGTACGTCAGGTTCACCGCCCAGGTTCGGCATGTATTTCATCGTAGGAGGGGAGCGCGCGCACGCGCGCGGAGACCAAAGAGAATCTCAGCCGTTGACACCGTCATAACCCTCTCCCCCAACCCCTCCTCCCCTAGCCCTGCCCCACCCCACCCCGCCCCCACCTCCCCTTCTGCTCTCTCTCTCCATCTTTCTGCCTAGGTGCTCTGCTAGACGCAGGGCTGCCAGTTTGATTCTTGACAAGCATGAAGATGGAGAGAAGAGAAGGAGAGAGAGCAAGCCGGAGTGAGTGAGGTCAGTGAGTACCTAGCAAGCCAGCAAGAGCTGAAGCCCTCTTTTATTGACATGCAGCAAACAGCAGCTCGCCAAAACAAAGGCCACTCAGCAGCTATTGAGAGGCAGGTCTGCAGACAGGTTGGCTTGATTAGGGATTCGACGCGGGGCCCCTGGGCTGTGCAGCACATAATGAGAGCTCCGAGACACAGTGGTGAGCTCATACAAGCCTGGAGGCGTGGGGGTGGCTGGGTGCGTGCACCTGAACGTGAGCACTTGGAAACGGGTGGGGCAACTGCATGCATCATCTTGCAAGTTCACCCCCTTGTCAAATTCCAGATTGCCTCCGGTCCTCCTGCTAGGTTTGTATCTGAACCAGGTGAAGGTAAACCTTTGTAAATCCCAGGCAAGCTGAAGGCTTCACCCTCTTGTTTGTGTGTTTACTTTCACTGTCAATTAAAGCTAATTAATCCGACTCAGCTAATTATATCTGACTAGTGGATGAGTCAGCCGCATCTACGTGCAGCGACCTAGCGAGTCATTGTGGCATGACCCACCCTGTCATCACTGGTTGATGTTTGATGGAGAGACAGGACTGGGTGGTTGGTAGGTTTTAGTTGTAGTTTCTCTCTCTTTCTCTCCCCCCCCCCCCCCCCCCCCACCCCCCCTTCTTCGTCTCACTCTTCTTCCCCCTTTGTTCTGCTGGACTAATCCAGAATGTGTGGGCCGGTAAGTTTAA
>BROE01000025.1:1736617-1750438 GCA_036571765.1 Plecoglossus altivelis
CGAACGCTCGCGATTCGACGGCCACCGATCGGCGCGGCTCGAGGGGGAGTCGGCTCCCGCCTCCGCCGAGACCAAGGTTACGTTGTCACCGCGTCGCGCGTTTCGAAAGGGGGAGGGCGGAGACGGACGGGCGGAGGAGGAGGAGACGGAGGCCGAACTGAAGGAGAGCAGAGGAGATCGTTTTGCTGCATTGCCCTCCTTCAGTCTCCCAGAACCAGGCCATGTCCTCACACTAGCTCTTTGTTAGCTCCGGACGACATTAAACGCTCCAGTAGCGAGCTTCGCTGGCCGGGCGTGTCGGGCCTCTGGAGGGCTGGTGTGAAAATATGGGCTCTGGTGAAATGGAGCTTGTCAAATGGACATGGGAGCTGGTTAAGGGCCATGCTCAATGTGGCAAGAGGTTAGGACAACAAACCCTTTCGCTCATGCTGTAATCGTCTGTGACACTTAAAACAACTGTTGTGACTAAAGTTGTTATCTAGTAGTTAACCAGAGAGGGTTCAAACGAAGCCATCGACATGGAAGCGGACTAAAGCTACCCACCTTTCATATCGTGCTCTTAGTATTTTGAGACGTTTCAACACGGGTTTGTCCGTTCTAAAAATAGCCCTTTGAAAACAACCAGTGTTTAGCCTTTAATGCTTCACTTTGCGTCCAACATTTCAATGTGAGCCAGTCATGCCGTGTACAATTACAAGGTCGACTTACTAAAGCGGTTCTTATAAAAAGCATGTCAAAACACAGTCTGGATTTGGCACGCTCCTCGTGTTCGCAGAACTTCTGGCTTTTTCACTGGTCAAGTTGATCTTTTTTTCTCCCCCCCCCCCCCCCGATCTGCGCCGTTGGCAGCCTCCACGCCTGCGGTTGGCGTTCGCAAAGGTCACGTAAAACAAATTCTTCACACTCTCTTTTGTCAACGAGAGCCAGGACCTCCATCAAACAACAGACAGAGAGAAGAGAAAGAACGAGCGAGGGGGAAAAAAAACCCCCGAAACAAATACAACCGGAGACCAAAGGCCAGATTTTCCAGAGGAAACAGGGAAATCCAAGTATTTTTCAAAAAGGAGAAAAGGGAAATTCAAGCCTCGATGCCTGGGAGCCAAAAGCCCTTGGACTGGGCCGCAGGAAGCCTGACCTCTGAGGTGGTTGTCTGCTAGTGGAGCCCTGTGGCTTCTGGGGGCCCGCCTCGGCCCTCTAGAGGCCAGTCAGCAGGACTCAGCTTTCCTTCCCTATTCTATTCATTAGCCATGCCTTATGATTCAGCTTCCTTTGAGCCACACAAGAGCTCCCCGAGGAAACAGGCTGCTGGAGAGAAAGAGGGAGGGAGGGAGGGACGGGGGGGAAGGAGTGAGATGGAGAGGGAGGGAGGGAGGCGGGCGGGGGGGGAGAAAAAGCAACAACGAGGTCATAGGCCTCAACTGAGGCCCTCTCGCAGCAGCTGTGAAATCCTCCTGTTTCCTCAGCCCGCATGTCAGGGAGCGAGAGGAGGGGGAGGAGGGGGAGGGGGGGGGGGGGGGGGGGGGGGGGGGGGGGAGGTGGCTGGAGCTATAATCCCACCAACAGAGTTCCAGCTCCCCAAAGAGCCACACACAGCGCGCCATAATTCCCAGATTTAGGGAAGGCCAAATTACAAATTACGCCGCTGTTTGTTTTCAAACGTCCCCCCCCAACTTCCCAGAACACGAGTGACTTATTAGCCACATAAATCTCTCGATAGTAGCAGAGCAGGGAGAAGAGGGAAGAGGGAGGAAAGAATTCACGACAAAGAGAGCCATTTACTGCACAGGATTTCAACCACAGCACTAGCTTTCAGAGCAGTTATATATATATATATACACACACACACGCTTTATCATTCGAGATGTCCGCATCAATTATACTGCAACAACATAGCATACTAATTCTCTAATATCGCCTTTTTTGTTCAGGGAAAAAAAAGCATGAAAGCATTTTTTTGGCGTTTCCATTTTGCACAATGCAGCACAGAAGAAAACAGAGAACCACCTGGGGAGAGACGTAATCAGTTAAACGACCTTCAGGCATGAATTTATGAAAGGCATTGATCAGTTAAGGATGTGATTTCACAAAGACAGAAAGGTCAGCAATTACCCAGATTCAATTAGCCTCATTTATTCCAGACTGCTGAGAGACCAATTTTCCCAGAGCTTTATATCAAACGATCCAACGGTCCGGCCCTGCCTTTGATCCGTTGCGTGTAGTAGTGCATGCTCTGCATTCCTGGGAACTGAGCTAAATATTTCCAACCAGGAAAAAAAACACGAAAGAATCCAGCGACTACAAGGTCAAACTGAAACATAACACATCCCTTCCCTCGAACGAACTCCCAAACGAAACAGAACGCGGAAAAACGAAGAGGACGAACGAAACCAGAGTCTTCATCAATCTCTTGATGAAGGAGCGCCACAGTGTGTGTTGATACCCTAACTCGTTCCAGAGAGTGTGTGTGTGTGTGTTGATGTAACCTATAAAACGTAGAAGAGGCCCCAGCAGTACGATAAAAGGCCCAGGGTAGACTTACAACACCGCGGTATTCTGGTGTTGTCTATAATGCGGCTGTGTGCACGGAACATGTAAGGGACGCGAACGTGTTATTGGAAGTGTGAGTGTGTGTAGTGTCGTGTGTGTGTGGAGTGTGTTCTGGTGTGTTTAGCGAGAGAGGACGGCGCTGAGGTGATGCAACACTGGACCATCCAGGTGGTGTCATTTATCAGAGCGCCAGTGCGGGTGGGCGAGGAAGCGCTGCGGGCGGGAGCTGGGCGGGGGGGCTGCATGGCACAGCAGGGGAGGAAGGCTGGCACAAACCAGAAAGCTCTCAATTACCCTGACAGAGCCTTTCTGTCCCTGCCCCCCCCCCCCCCCCCCCCCCCCCCACACACCACACACACACACCAATGCATCGAAATAACACACACACAGTGTTAATTTGTGTCCTTGGTCCGTGCTTCATCACTGTCAGATTCCTACTCAAACACCACTGCTGCTCCCTCCTCCGTCGCCCCACAGACCACCCTCTCCCTCCTCTTAGCATCTGGGACACTGGCCAAAGCCACTGTAGGAGACAGATTCCCCCTGCCATTTATGTAGCAATCAGGCCAGAGTAGCCAGAGCTTTGATAAACACGTCCGTAGGCACCCACTCAGAAGCCTCTAGAACAATCGCACTTTCACCTTGCTTGAAATCTGGCATGCCTGACACTAATCACATCGACGTCCAGCTAGCGTCTACGCTAGGCTACCGATGCTAGTGCTCAGTCCCAATGCTAAGGTCGGGTTAGCATCCGTGCTAGGCTACAGACGCGAACACGTCGCCATGTTCAGGCATGCGTGGCTGGCCCCTGCCACAACGGCGACAACACCAAATTAATTATCTCCTCTGCGTTTGTCCTCCTCCTGCTCTAGAAACGTAATGACCTCCTGTACGGTCGTTCATCATGAGCTGCAGTAGTTCCCCCTCCAGACGGCTAGCAGCAGGGCTAGCAGCAGGGCTAGCAGCAGGGCTAGCAGCACGGCTAGCAGCACGGCTAGCAGCTCGACTAGCAGCACGGCTAGCAGCACGACTAGCAGCAGGGCTAGCAGCACGGCTAGCAGCACGGCTAGCAGCAGGGCTAGCAGCACGGCTAGCAGCACGGCTACATACTGTTCCTCCCTGTACAAACAGGTGTATACCAATGATTAGAACCCCCCCCTCTTCAACCGCCTGTTTTTTGACAGGAAGGTAGAACTCCATGGAGCTTTCAACCAGACATCCTTGACATTTAGCTTCACCAAATACATCCACAGAGCCGCAGCCCATTTCCCTTTTCATTCGGCAGCACGGAGCCATTTTCACAGCAAACGCTGCCATTTATATGCACGTGTGTGTGTGTGTGTAAAGGGTGGGTTGCGGGGGCCTGACTCCAGTTCTTAGCTCTCCCTAGCAACAGTAGGCCTGCATAAGCGAACGCAGAGAGGGCTTGAGCTTTGTGTAAAATATTACCCCTCCGTCTCAGTTACCACTCTCCCCTTTTCCGCTTTCCATCACCAACCCCTCCCTCCCTCCCTCTCCCCTCCCCCCCTGCTCTGCCCGCTGTTGAAGAGCAGTTGCTAGCCCTTATCATGGCCGCCTGTCAGTTTAGTATACAAATTAGCCGTCTATCAGGGGAGCTCAGGGGCCCGTTTCATCAGCGGGTGGAGAGAGGGTAGAGGCATGGCACGCATTACATTAAGCTTCCATGCCAACCAGCCAGTCAGAGAAGCAAGAAGGGAGGGAGGCAGGAAGGGAGGGAGGCAGGGAGGGAGGGAGGCAGGGAGGGAGGGAGGAACGAAGGCAGGGAGGGAGGTGCAGACAGAGAGGGCCACAAATCAAGCCGGCAGTAGCCAGCCCCCGCCACCTCCCCATCACCTCCCCCCCCTCCTCCTCCTCCCAGCACCCCGGGACTGCAGTGTGGACCAGTGCTACCCAATAGGAGAAACGAGGAAAAACAGAGAGCATGAACATATTATCAAGCAGGCGTAAACGACAGCCCTAGACTCATTCTGGATCTACCATAGGTAGGGGCCGACGGGGGAGTTGGGGGGGAGTGTAAGGAAAGGGGAGAACGAGGCACCTGACAATAAGAAAAAATCTAACACTTAGGGAGGAGGGGGGGGAACAAAGAGTGGGAGAAAAATGGGGGAGGGAGAGAAATGAATAAATGGAGAGAAAGAAAATAGCATCTACAAAAAGGCCGAAACAATAACAGAGGCTTGGCGTGACTCAAGTAAGGATTAGGAGGAACTAATGATCAGAATACTGAAAGGTAACCGTGAAACCAGCTAAATCAAGTGAAACGATAGTGGAATCACAATAAAAAATGTATGTGCTGCATCTACGCACATATTCCGCAAAGGAGACAACCGACTGATGAAAAATAGCTCAAGTCATTAAAACAGAGATAAAGAAGAAGAGCATGCAGTTCAAAAATGCCCTTGCCAGATAAAAACAGAAGCGAGTGGCAAAGTTCAACAAAAGTCGGCCGCTAATCAAACGAGCGAGAAGAACTCCCGAACGGAAACGTTTGAGACTGTGAAAACAAACACCACGGCTCACAACGGCGAACCCTGTAGTGTACGTAAGGTTCGGCGAGGGGGCACACTAGATAAGAAAGAATGAAGAAAAAAGGGGAAGATACGAGCTCATCTCCTAACGGTTAAGCACGCAGTCAGCGTGGCTCGGACACAAACACACGGCGCTGTCAGATAAGAAGACAGACTGCCAAATAGGAAGGAGCATCAACTAGCGACCCCTGGATAGAGAGTACTGCGTAGGCGGAGAGAGAGGGTGGGGGGGATGGAGAGAAACACTAATGAACAGAGGGGTAGACGAGCAGCAACGAAGAGACAGAAGGAAGATGGAGATGAAGATGGAAACAGAGAGCAGAAGAGAGACAGAGAGAGACAGGAGAAGAGAGAGAAGAAGACCAAGAGAGAAAGACAAAGAGAAAGAAAGAGATAAGCGAGAGAAGAAGAGAGAGGAGAAGAAATAATATGAGATAAGCTTAGTATAGAGATCCTAAGACAAGAAGAGGCATGATAGGATTGAGAGGGGGTGGGAGGAGAGGGAGGAGAAGCAGAGAGGAGGGGAGGCGGAGGGGGAGGGAGTGGGAAAAGAGAGGGGAGGAGAGGCACCGGCTTCGAGTAATATATTAAAGGGGATCCAGAATGTGTGCCAGAGATAAGAGACCCAGGTAATCTGTCTGTAGAATCAGTGGGTTGTTCTTCATTACTCACACAGCCAGATAGGGATCACAGGGCTGCTGTGCCAACTGACTTCTGACTTCAGCCCTGGCAAGACAGAGAGCAATCAGGAGATAGAGGGAGGGAAATGAGAGGAAGGGGAGAGAGCAGAGGACGTCGGAGGAGGAGGAACGGAGGGGAGGGAGAGAAGACGGCCAAATTTAAGACAACGCGCTCGCTGGCAGGCCTCTGATAGCCTGCTTGACAAGCCTTGACCCTCCCTCGCACCTCCTGGTTTGTGATGCTAGGATAGATGTAGTCGCCACGGACGCTGCAAACCTATCACCGGAGATATATATTTATTCTCATTTCTACACACGCCACCAAAAAAGAAAGAGAACAAGTACCTAAAATGGTGAGAGACCGGGCTCTACAGGACATGACAATCCAGACAGCAAATCCAATGATTGCTTCATAAGCGCAGTTTTCACAAGACAACGGATAAATTCACCCAACAACAAAAAAGAGGGTTTACTAGACTTCCAAAGCAGAAACACGAGGATAATTTCTTATCTTTCATCACCTCCGCACGACGTGAACGACAATGGCGATACGTACCAAGACAGCGCTCCATCGCGCATTCAACCTGCCACACATTACTGGAAGACAACCAGGCCTGTCATGATACTGCTAACACTATCGCCTCCTGCAGTAAAGACCTGCAGCAAGCTGCTGAGAACAAAACAAGCTCTCGCTAGCAGCATATCGTTTAGAACAGAATACTGAGCTCAAAAGGTCTCTCTCGATATCACTCCAGTTCAGTCTTGTGAAGAAAATATTTACCTAATAGAATTTTTCATTATTCATTGACTTTCTGCACCAAAAATACTAAGGTGAGTCAGGCCCCCTAAGAATCCGAGAGCGAAAACAAGATACAATATTACTCCTAGCTGCAATGACCAGCTCTATTGGAAGCCTTAAGAAGTAAACGCTCAAAGAGAGAAAAGCGTATGGCCTTTCACGGAAAGGAATGAATAGTTATTGTGAATGACGAGAAAGCTTGATCTCTCACACAGCCACACAAGGAATGCGCTGTCAGAAGGATGGAGGCAGCCTACACAGAGGAGGGAGGGTGGGAGAGTGAGAGGAAGGGTGGAAGAAGTAAAGGGCAAGGAAAAATAACGGGTAAAAGCTAGCAAATTACTGTATGCATTATGGAACCTAGTATGCATCCTCCTAAGAACAGCACGCCTATTAATGAGTGAGAAGAAATGCAACCAGCTATAGAGACACATTCTACCACCGGAAGCGCATAGATAAAAAAAAGTGCAAAACAGAACCGTTTCAAGGCACCAAGTGAATCCAACCTCCATACCAACACTAAGAATAAGCAACCATAAACACGAGTGCCATGTGTCAAGAGGAATTGGGGAGCCAGACTGGAACGAACCACGGTGAGATTCATAACTCCTCGACAGCGGGGGACGACGACTGAACCGCTCAGCACCGCTCTAGTAAAACACGAGCACCACTAACTTCGACAAAATATAGTCCTCAAACTGTCCCCACCCTCCCAGCTTCGCCAACGGGGCTGCGGTTTCAGGGGGTGCTGGCGCTGGAAGTGGTAAGGACACCCAGAATCCGTCTGGCCCCCCCACCCCCTGCAAATCACCACAGAGGAATCCGAAGCAGGAAACAATTCAGGAATAAAGCCCAAGCATCCCGCTCATGATGTCAACCGCAGTGATAGAGAGGCAAGGCTCTCACGAGGATTCAATACGGACTCACATAGTTTGCGAGTGGGGAAGAGCAAAGAGGAGGGGGGGGGGAGGAGGTGGAAACTAAGGAGGGGGCAGGAACTGGCACAAACAAAAAAATCGGCCAACCTGTCCAACCCCTCCCCACCCACTCCACCACAGAATGGTAGCCTGCTATAAATAAAAGGAGGCAACAGAGAAGCCTAAGCCCTCTACATGTAGGAAGAGAGGGACTACGGCGCGTTAAGTGGAATTTACTTTTAAAGTGGACACCGAGCCTCAGGTTACTGGCAGCTGTAATGCAAGCCTCACCCTGGTGACCAGACCCCCAGCCCCCGGGGCCCAACCATAAGATCCTCCCAGGCCAGGGAGCCCCTGCTACAAATACCATCCAGCTGTCCCATCTGAAGGGAGGGAGGGACGGAGGCGATCAGAGGACGGAAGGGAACAGAGGGAACGGGGCAGGGCTAGTGTTTCAATGAGAATAGCGAATTCCAATATCAAGGCGCACCAGAATCGGCATTTCATTCTTTATTTTTTTTTTTGTAGATACTATAAGCTGATTGGTACACGCTCTTTATCCTGTGATATCAGGAAAATCGAGGACGCCGTGTCCTCTCCTGTCCGGACTTCTGATTGGAGAGGCGCGTAGATGCGGCGGTGACGCGTGTGATTGGCGTTTGCCGCTAATCATACCTACGCAGTATGAACGCCGGTGAGGAAATTTGTCACCAGGACAATATCGTGGAAAGGCCTCAGCCCATCCTGTATTCTAAGTACGAAAAAGGCATGCAGACTTTATTGAATGTCTTGAATTCTTCCCCGCGACTGGCTTGGCTGAGCAGGCCTAGGGCATGTTATATGAGAATTATAGAGAGAAAGGGGCGAGGTATGGGGGGAGGAGGGAGGGAGGGGGGCAGACCTTGTTGCGACACTACTCGGCCGTAACGATCCTCACACGACATCGGATTGGATGCTCGCCTGTCAATGCCTAGCTACAAGATGTGTGACTATACGATGGGGTGGGGAGGCGAGAGAGGAGTGGGGGGGGACGGCAGAACGAGGGTGTAAATTGAAACCAGACGGCCCGGCGGCGTGACGCGTCTGGAAGCTTCGCTCTGGGAGGGGAGAGGGCGGAGCTACGGCTAACACCTAGAGGAAAGAGGCGTCGGCCTGTTTGCCGTCAACGCAACAAGGGAACATTGCGACAACTTTGGACAACCTTGTGAGAGGGCTTAGGGCTGTTGCGCCACGACTCGCCGTAGATCTCCCGCACGACACCGTATTGTGCTCGCCTGTCAATGCTCTACAGATGTGTGACTTACGATGGGGTGGGGGGCGAGAGAGGGGGTGGGGGGGCGGCAGGACGGGGGGTGTAAATTGAAACCAGACGGCCCGGCGGCGTGACGCGTCTGGAAGCTTCGCTCTGGGAGGGGAGAGGGCGGAGCTACGGCTAACACCTAGAGGAAAGAGGCGTCGGCCTGTTTGCCGTCAACGCAACAAGGGAACATTGCGACAACTTTGGACAACCTTGTGAGAGGGCTTAGGGCTGTGGACTTTCACACTTACTAGAGAGCAGCTCTCTCTCTCTCTCCCTCTTCTCCCTCTCCCTCCTCCTCTCCCCTCTCTCTCCCATCCTCTCTCCTCTTCTCTCTCCGTCTTCTCCCTTCTCTCTTCGTCTCTCTCCCTCTCTCACCTCTCTCCCTCCTCCCTCCCTCTCTCTCTCCAGTTACAACGTCAGCAGAATGAGAGTCAATGACACATAACATAAACAGTGATTATCTCCGCAGCTGAAACAATAAATAGATCTAGACAGTGTGACCAGTAAATCTATGTCATTTAATATTATATGTATTTGGCAAACGTACCTATCCATGTGGTCTTTATTGCTTTTGAGGGGAAACATTTCAAAGGAAAGTATTTGTGATGGGATACCATATCTACCTTTAAAAGATATTAGAAAGACAAAGTGCAAAAAAAAAAAAAAAACTCCAACAAGATCTAGTTTGCTGTCTCCAGTGACCTAAAATACCCACGTCTAGAACACCGTGTAGATAAAAAAACAAATCGTTTTTCGGTTCCCATAAATCAAGAGCTCAGTGCTAGCCACGCATCTCCAACTTCCATAAACACCGCGACTGGGGAGAGCTATCAGTCCTGTGGTCTTGCACAAGCCTCGCTGACCCCAAAGCAAACCCACATGCTCCGTATTTGCTCCGAGCACCTGTAGGGGGGGAGGGGACGGGGACGGGGGGGGGGGGGGGTTGCATCTGGCGTGTAAACCCAATCCTTCTAGACAGATACAATCGGGGAGGACGCATCTGAAGCGTTGGCATGGAGGTCGGAGTAGATTTACGACTTCAGGAGTCAGGAAGGAGAACGCCCGTTAAAGAGTTCGCTGTCGTGCCAAGTCAGAACGCACGACGCTCAATCGAGATTAAAATATAATGAAGTCAACGCAACTTTGTCAAACATGCGACCGTTTCCATTATTCATGCGGAAAGACACAACAAGAGGATAGAGAAGTTTCCCTGGAGCACTAATAGCCTTTTTGTGAGGCTTGCTCGTGATGGCAGCAATGAATATCTTAGCGCTGGTTAAAAGCTTTGTTTCCTTAAGAGACTTCTGAGATACGAGTGACTTCCATTGGACAGAGCTGAGTGACTAGTAAGGGCCTCTTAAGAGTGGCTCGGTCCTCCTTAAAGCAGCCACTTCCTGTCCCTCGCTTCCATAGGAGGTATTGACACGTCCCGATTACGAAACCTATTGATTCCTGGCGTACAGTATCGGAGGAAGAAGGTTAAACAGTTCATTACCGTCATGGCGGATCACTTAAACGGAGCCATTTCCTGTCAATGAAGCAAAGCTATCCATTATGGTGCGACTACATCGTGCCAGCGTTTGTTTTATTTATTTATTTGTTATGAAAAGCAAACCGTGTCTTAGCAACGCTCCAAACCCAAACAGCACTAATAAACCATATCCTTAGAATTAGCTGCCTCCCAAAAAAAAAGAAGAAAAAAGAGGGGGAAATTGACCAATGACCTGCGGTTTATTCTATGACCCCTTTCTGATGCGACGTCTGATTGCTCGGGTCTTTGTTTAGTCATCCGAGCCCTGGTCCGTTAGCCCCGGCTAAGACGCCTAACCGCCTCGCGTTTTGACACGCCGCCGACGGATCGCGTCAAAGCGGCTTCCCCCTCGCTCGTTCGAGACGTCTCCTTCCTGGCGTGTCGCGAGGCGCCGTGGACGTTCTCGTTCGGGGAGCTGAGCGGAGAGGGGGGGGGGGGGGGGGGGGGGGGGGAATGAAAGAGGATTGGGGAGCCGTTTAGACGGAGCGCTGTTTGCATATCGTGTCTGTCATCGTTAAGAGCGGCGTCTCCGTCAACAGCAGGATCCATTGTAAACAGGCCCCTGGTGATAGAAGGTGGATAATCCAGTCAGGGAAAGGCCTAAGCACATCATCCCAGTATGCGCACACACACACACACACACACACACATACACACACACACACACACACACACACACAACCAGGGGAGACAAAACTCTGACAGGGGAGCCAAGAGCACAGCTAGCTTCATCTGCCTCCAACCCCTCTCCTCTATTCCTGCACTCGTTCTGTGTGTGTGTGTGTGTGTGTGTGTGTCTCTCTCTGTCTCTCTCTCTCTTTCTCTGCTTAAAAGCTTTAGCAGAGAGATGGGGGATTTAATCAAGTGTTAAAAGCTGTGAAGCTGGGCACAGAAGGGAAGAGAAAATGAGAGTTCGGGGGGCCGGGGGGCCGGGGGATAAGGGGGGGGGAGGGAGTTCAGCTAGCAAGACCAGCTCGCAGGCAAGACTTCCTCCTCTGTTGTTGTTCTCTCCTCCAACGAGGGCCAAGCCGGCTGCCTTGGGATGCTTCAGAGGCGGAGCCAGATGTGGATCCAGAGCTATTGTTGGGCGGTGCCAGGGGAGGATCGACCCCCCGCGGGCCCCCCGACACGGGCCCCCCCGACACGGCCTCGCTCAGGTGATCCCCACAACGGACGACCAGCTGGCCCTGCTGAACCTGCCTCGCGCCCTCCCAACGCGTAATTGGGGGGCGGCTACGCTCTGTTGCACCTCTGTAACCCCCCCCCGCCCCCCTTCCCACGCGTGCACCCCCGCGCACCCCTCCCACGCCCGGGCCATGGCCCAGCTCTGGGTGATTGACGGGGCGGTGGCAGGGTGCCAACGCGGGGTCGTGCCTTCTGCTGGCGTGCCCTCCGCCCCTCAGCAGATCAATACATCCGCACGCAATTAGAGCCGCGCAAACAGATGGGCCTGCGGGCTCCAGCCGCCTCCCAACAACACAGCCCCCCCCCCCCCCCCCCCCCCCCCCCCCCCCCACCCCAGCCTCCCCCCTCTCGCAAACGGCAGAGCTCCACGGAGGGGCCGGCTCAGCTCTGCTGCTCAGCTCTGCTGCTCAGCTCTGCCTGGCTTCGTTTCACAGATCCCTACCCTCCGGTCTCGCGGAGCGTTCACGCTACTTTAGAGCGCTTTCCAAGGGCGGACACAGCAGGTTGGCGAATGCCAATGCCATCAGAAGCACTGGGCATTGCCCCCCTCCCCTCTGCTATCCTCCTCCTACCAGCCCCCTGACCCCCCCCCCCCCCACCCCTCAGGGCCCACTGGGAGCCACTCTAGACGTGTGTCTATGACAGTACACTTTGTTTTGTGATCCCCATACTAACAGGTGGGCAGTGTTTCCTAAAGCAATGGTATGTGCACCACAAAAACACACAGCACCACACACACAAGACACACAACCGAGTTAGCACAGTCAGTCAATCCTCCAGCCACCCAGTAATATCTCCTCAGCAAGGTGCACACCGACTACAAATGCATGGGGGAGAGAGGCTGGGAGAAGGGGAAGAGGAGGGGGTGGGGGTGGAAGAGAGATAGACAGAGAGAAAACGAGAGAAGAAGAAGAGGACAAGATCTTGACCGATAAAGAACGCCAGGTAAAGCCACAAGCGACACGAGATGGTCTTGTTGGGACGTCCTCGCGCGGGATCCTGAAAGGACGCCAGCTCCTCGCCTCCTCAGCCGGACGGGCGAATCGGGCCGGGGGTGGAGGAGGCGGGGGGGGGGGGGGGGGCGGTGCGAGGGAGGGAAGGGGAGGGAGGGTTCGTGTGACAGTCAAGCCCCGTAGCCAAGAGTGAGCGCAGTCCAATTATATTTCCTCTCCCTCATGAGCCAGCCAGCCCCCCTCTGGCATTCAGAAGACTTCACCATCTCTCCCCTCTCCGTCTCCACACAGATAAATAAATGACAGGCCTGTCGGGAGCTTGCCCGGCCTCCCAGAATACACTGCAGCAGCCTCTGCCGCCTCCTCTCCTGCCTGCCTGCCTGCCTGCCTGCCTGCCTGCCAGTCAGTCCCGCTGCCTTCCCCTGTCCTCAGAGCCGACGGACAGATTTCATATTACCATGGCGATGCCGTCTCTCCCTGGCCTGTTCGAGATACGGGAGGTCAGGGGGGTTGGAGAGGATCGTCAGGAAGCGTATCTCGTCAAAGTTGGCATGCTTAGCTGAAATTTAACAAGTTCCCCTCCCTCCCTCGCTCTACCTCTCTCTCTCTCTTCTCTCTCTCTCGGAGCGGGGAGCCAGGACAACACTTGCGACAGCCAGAGGAACGTCATTGTCAGTGACACTCGATAGCTGAGATGGGGGGGGGAGGGGGGAGGGAGTAAGAGAGACAGAGAGAGTAGACCACACAGAGCTCTCGAGGGTCAAGCCCACAGTCCAGCTCCACGTCTCACGGCCATTCCAAGAGCTCCGGAATCCCGAGGTTGGCGCCACTCCCCCCATCTCCCCCCCGCGACTCCTCCCTGCCCCCCCCCCCCCCCCCCCCCCCCGGCAGGAATCAGCTCGAGTCGACTGCGAGGAGTCTTCAAAACTGGCAAAAGGAGTGCGAGATTTATAGAACGACACACTGTACATGAACCCAGATGTTCATCTGCACCTCAAGGAGGTGCCTGAGGACACTGGATGCAGCCATATTTGCGTTTCACGAGCCCTGACGGAGGAGGGGGAGGGCCATGGAGGGGGGGGAGGTTTTCCTGCAGACGCTTCTCAGACTGGGCAAGTGTTCAAAGATCCCTGGATGTTTGTGTTTTCCAGTAATAATTATGTGGAGATCCTCGTGAATAGCGGGCCTTCAAACCCCATGCGGAGGGACATTCTGTTCCACCGGGTACGGTAAACTCACCAACTCCCCTACGGTAGAGCCAGAACCAGGATGTTGCGGATCAGCACGATGAAAAACAAGAGGATGAGAGAGGCGGAGGATGGCGCCCACCTCCGCGTGACACATTAACGCTCCCTGATCT
>BROE01000025.1:1750460-1768162 GCA_036571765.1 Plecoglossus altivelis
GGGGGGGGGGAGGTTTCCTGCAGAGCGCTTCTCAGACTAGGGCAAGTGTCAGAGATCCCTGGATGTTTGTGTTTTTCCAGTAATAATTAGGTGGAGATCCTCTGTGAAATAGCTGGGGCCTTCAAAACCCCCATGCGGAGGGACATTCTTTCCACCGGTACGGTAAACTCACCACTCCCCTACGGTAGAGCCCAGAACCAGATGTTGCGGATCAGCACGGATGAAAAACAAGGAGGAGAGAGAGCGGCGGAGGATGGAATGGTACACATTAACTATAATCAAAAAGAAACAAAAATGAGAGCGGGACACTTTAATTACTTCTCACATATAATTTGGTTTTGCGGGGGCAAGCCAGACATCGCCAAGAAAAGCAGGATGAAAAAGAAGCGAAAATGACACGGAGAGGGAACGTCTGGAGGTTCCCCAACACCAGGGCCCCCTCTTCCGTGTGCCGGGACGACTGAAAAAGCAAGAGGCCAGAAAATCAGCGTTTCCAGTAAATTAACCCCGGACACACTTGAATAACTTGAACAAAGAAAGCACAACGGCCACAAATTCCAAACGGGAGGGATTGATCCTGGGTCTCGGCTCCACGCGAAAAAACACACGCGGTGCCTGGCAACGCGCGCCTGTTTTGCCTGCCCGCTGCATCGAGTTCGTACGCCGCCGCCGCCGCCCCCTTCCCCTCCCCCTTCCCCCCACCACACAGTCTCCGCACAGCAACGTTGCTTAAGGGTTTCTTACAGGACGGTTGACGGTTTCATGGCTGCGGGGTGGGGGGTGGGGGGGGCAGGGGGAGGGGGGGGTGGGTAGCCAGAGGCTCCCTCGTCCTGTAGCCCTGCAGCAGAACCAGGGAGGGGCGGCAGCGTGTGAGCCTGCGCTAGCCTCCCCTCTGCTCGCCGATCCTCTGCTGACTGGCTGGTGTTGCCACAGTGCTAAATTGCACAGCTGTTCCACAATCTGTGGCGGTGTTAATTACCCTAATGTGAGCGGCAGCTCGTCAGCTCATCGCTAACGAAGGGGCCCTGCTTTCCAGCGAGGCCGCCGTATGGTCGGTGTGTCGGCCTGTTCCGACGCACCGTTCCCTCAGGCAGCCCGGCCGACCGCCCGACACATCCGTATCCAGAGGAAACGGCATCTAATTAAGGCTCCCTCACTCAAATCTGCCTACTAAGAGGAGGAGGTGGATGGGGGGGGGGGGGGGGGGGGAGGAGGGGAGGGGAACACACACACGCTGCCCGACTCAAAGAGGATTTAACACGGAGCGAGAGAAAGCAGCTTAGGCGAGAGCGCGGGAGCGCTCGGCGGTTTAGACGCTAAGAGGCTGAGAGGATGCCGAGGGTGACTGTGAGCGGATCAGTCAGCGTTTGGGACTCTGATCCCGGAGCGTTTCTCCCCAGCTTGGGGGCGGGGAGGACGGCACTTTCTAGAAAGTCTTCCTCGGCGGCGCGGCTGGTCCTCATCCCGCCTTATCAGGGACGTGAACAAAGAGCCCTTCTCAACAACCACCACCCCCCTCCGCTCCCTCTCCCTCTCTCTCCCTCTCTCTCTCTCTCTCTCTCTTCCCAGTAATCTCAGCATGGCAGCTTAAGCAAACGGACGCGGAGTTGTTGTCATCCACACACCCCACTACCCCCCCTCCGCCATAACCACACCCCCATCCCTCCTCCACCCCATCCCACCTGCGCTTGGATCGCCGGCAACTACGAGCACTCCGGGAGTCATTCACGACGGCGAGTCCCGAATGCTTTCCCGCCGCGTTAACGGCGGGCATCAATGTGCCATTATTGCGCGCCACGCCCCAACCTTATCTCCGTGTCATCCTCAAAGCCCAAGGCGACAGCCGCCTTCACCGAAACAGGCAGGGGCTACACCCCCTGCTGGATGGGAGTCTATCTCACCCCCCGCCTGCAAGACATCAACACACGAGGCTTGACAGAGCCCAGTGTGACTGTGTAATGGATGCATGAGCTACGTGTCATGGGGGACGAGGGGTGGGGGACACACACACAAAGCGATGGGGCAATTAGGTCCATCCGACACCTCGGGATGGCGTGATGGAGGACTCCTGGGCTGGTCTCTGTGCTCGCTGTTCCTCTGTCATTAGGGCCTCCCAGCCACATCTGGCTAATGGCACGCCTGGGGTTCGTGCTCAAACACTGTGCCACGCCGCGCACATTTAATTACGCCTCATAAAAAAGGTAACAAAAGACACAGGCTGCTCTCGGAGAGGAGCTGTTTTCAGGGCTGGGGAGGGAAGGGGGAGAGGGAGGGAGGGAGGGAGGGAGGGGGAGAGGTGAGGGAGGAGGAGGGTGCGGAGCCTCGCAGCTGCCAGAATTACAGGTTGACCCTCGACGGTAGCTTGAAAAGAGGGGAATTCACTCGAGTGTCTCCAGCTCTCCTTGAGATGGCTCACAACGAGGCGGGGGGGCGGGGGTGGAGGGAGGGAGGGAGGCAGGGGGGGGGGGATGAGAAGAGAGAGAAGGAGGTCCGCTCGCTCCGAATCAAAGGCCCTCTGGATTTCCCCCCTTTTCCCTTCCCTCAGATCGCCAGGCTGGCCGCTCTTGTCCGTGGCTAATTGCGGACGGGCCGCCAGGATTAAAGGAAGAGGTCGCTGAAATATGTATGGCGCAGCGGCGCCGTTTGAAGTTAAGTGGGGCTTTCTCGTGTAAGGGCCTGAGCAAACAATAACAACACCCATCGCCGACATCACAGGGGAGCACAACTGTCAGCTCCGGGGGCCCCTGGAAGTGCTGGCCCACATCCACTCCCCCTCCCAGGCTGTCTGCATGGCGTGCCGAGCTGTGGCCCCAGCCAAGAGCCGAGAGCACGAACGCGCACGACCCTCTGAGTGACTGGTCTGTCTACGCATCACGGCCAGTAAGCCCTGGAGGTATTACATAGGCGCGCTTGGCTTGGCGCCTGCTATTAGTGGCGGACGAAGTGCTAGATCTTGTGTTAACACATTGGCATCGGAATAGAACACTAGTGGGAGGCTAGGAGGGGGGGGGTGAGAGAGGGAAAATAGAAAGTGGGAGAAAGAAAGAAGAAAAGGAAGACATGCGCCGTAGGACATGGGGGCTTTCAGTCCTACTGTGCAGATCCCCCCCCATCACATTAAGGACACTCTGATTGATGGAGGGATGAAGGGAGGAGGGGGGGGGGGGCCGCGAGTCGGCTTAATTCCAATGCGGGTAAGGAAAGTCAAGGACATGTCATTGTGGGAGTGCAACGGCTCATCTGGTGTGACCAGGTCGCCTGCGCCTCTGGACAAGCGCCTGACATAAAGGGAAAGGTCACTGGTCACCTCCATTTGGAGCGAGGCATAAATCCCCCGCCGACCGTCGCCGTTAACAACACGTCGCCTCCACGGGGGAAGGCCACGGCGCAATAAAAAGGAAAAGGGGAGGAAGGGGGCGGGGGAGGGGGGTCGAAGGATTTGTGTTGTAGCCAACAAGGACAGTCCGTCCCTCTTTATGGCAGCTGTGGTGGCAATTTGGAGCGCCACCCAAAATCCTCTGTGCTATAACTTTTAATGTTCACAAAACAAGAGGACATCTCTGCAGACTCCGCCGAGTTACGCGGACTTGGGCGCACAACTAACCCCATTAGAACACGAGCACGACTTCGCATTCCTCCCCTGACACCCTCCCCCCCACAGCCCTGCTCGCCGGGGCAACGGGACGGACCTTTCAGCAGCCTTGGCCTCCCCCGAGACGCGCGTCCAAGTGCCACGAGTCCCGCTGCAGATCCTCCCATCGCGTACGGTTACTCCGCATTTCGCTACACTCGAGAAGGAATATTTGAAGGATATTCTAGCTGGTCTGCTGATGTCAGTCCTGTAACAAGACGCCGCAATCGCGCGACAGAGCCTGCTCCTCAAACTCGTCATAATAAGAAGCGACAAGATGTGTCAATTTCAAGCTATAACACAATGAAATTTGCCCATCTTAATAAGCTTAACGGGAAGAGTTCAGAGGGGGCAGCCAAGGACTTAGCGCTTCATCGATAGCGTATTCGATAGTGTGCGTCAGTGGTTGTCCGTGGTTCTCTGGTGTTCAGTCTACAGTGGGAGAAAAGCACCGCCATAAGTCTGGCTATCTTCTGAGAAGCCGTCTGTGGCAACTTGGCGTGCCGCGGGGCCTGCGCATTCCTGAGAATCTCGGGGCATAGCACGTTGTCGCAGCTCGGTGCTAAAAACTGAGTGGATAGCCAGGCGAGCCGGGGCCATGATGAGGCCCGAGAGTAAGTATGTGCACACGATGTCGCGCCGCTATCGGGTCCTGACCCCAGGGGTGGCCTTGACCGAACCAAGCTCGCTGGGAGTCAAATGTGAAGCTATGCGTGTTTGGCTATTCGCACGGAGAAAATGCACTTCCATATTTCTTCGGGTTTCTCAGAGTGGGCCCGCGCATACTGGAGGACGTAAGCCAATTTGGATAAGCTCCACATTCCAGACAGGTTCCAGTTGGGATTTAGAGTAGTTTATCACCCCTCCTTTCCTCCCCAAAGAGGGTTTGGAGTTTTAACCTCAAATGCATCAACAGAATGTTTCACAGACAAGCCCCCCCGTCCCCCGTCCCCCCATCACTTTACTGAGTGTTGAAAACATGAAGCCAACAGTTCCTTTCTAAACAGCTTAAGACTGTCAGAGATAGCCACAGATAGCGTTATGAGTTTGCAGAAACCATTGAACGGACAACGGAGAATCCTATAATGTGCTCGGAGATGGGTCGGAAAAGGATTTCCTCGTTTTCTTCCTAACCGCTGTTAACAACGTTCGTTTTCTATTCGCAGATGAGTCCTACATAAATCGCGATTTCATTTTCCGCCTCTCCTTCCTGGTGAGGGCAGGTCGCAAGGCCTTGCCGTGACGGGGTTGTCATGTCTCGCTAAACTGAGGTCTGCATGAACTCTTGCGTTACAAATAGCTGGAGGATTCTGAAGGATTTCACCTTCTTATCAGCCTTGCCACGCAGGCCTCTCTCTTATCAGCTTTCTGCTACAGATAAATGGGTTTTTGGAAGATATGAATAAGAGATTTTTTTTTCTCTCGAGCTAATTCCAGAGCTGCAGCAGATTATAGATAGGTTGTGGGGGAATGGAGATAGATACATATTTTAAATGTAGGGTGGTAATGGTGGTGGGCAGGGTGTAAATACTTTTTATTTTATTGAATCGCATATATGCAAAACAATACTTGCAATGGGAAAATAGGAACCCAATTGAACTCCCAAACCAACCACGCTTAATTCTATCAAAGACCGCGATTGTTATAAAGTAATAGTATCTGTTATTGTGGACGTTGTTTTTCCTGTTCTGCATGAAAGCGTTTTTTTCTATTATCAAAGGCATTAACATCCACTGAGTCTGGACTGACCGTCTAGTCAGCCATGTATAAAGGCAAAAATAGCTTGAAACAGGCCTATTAACAAAAACACGCACATCACCGGAACACCAACAGTGAGTGATATCCATCCTGCATATAGAAGTTGGACAAATACGTTATATTCTACCTTTAATCGCTAACGCAACGCACATACGGTCGACATTGGACCTGAAACTGCTCAAAACAAGGTTGTTAACCCTCAATTCACTGTTCCGATTAACACCATTTTTGAAATTTTACATAACCTTGAGTGTTCGGATCCTTGCGTGCTTTGGGAACAAAAACTAATTAAACTGCTCCTCCGGTGGCACTTCAAGTCAGACACGGGACAACCTTAAAATTGTGTCAATGTCGTACATGTTGGATTCATTTTAAAGCCCTACAGGTTTCTACAGTGAGTAAAAATGGCACAAAAAAACCCCGCACCAGTCGACTTTTGAAATAAGTAATGGAAAGATACTGGATTTACGGGCTTTTGCATAACCCTCTCGTGCTATGCGCGTAGGTATTGTAATTGTATAAAATAATTGCTTAGAGTGCAAATGAAAACCAGCAAGTTATTGCTTACGTCTCCTACCTCGGAAAATACTCTTTACGGAAAACAACGGGCAACAAGAAGGGAATGCTAAAATGTCATAATCTTACCGAAACATTTGCGCTGCGACCGCCACCGTGCACAACGCATCAAGCACAGAAGGCAAACACAATCTTTCTGTCGAGTCTTCTAGATATAAATCCAGTTTAGGTGCACAGCTGTTGTGTGTCCATGAGTAGACAGGCGTGTACAGAGACCGTAGACAGGACAGAAGAACCTGCTGAGACAATAAATCGTCACTGAGCGTTTTTTCGTCTGCTGCGGGGAAAGCTGTCAAACCTCCAGAATTAGGATGTAAATTCAGTTATTTCTCGATTCCTTGAAAGTTAGATTAAATACAAGAAGTGTTCGCGTTCCGACTGTAGTCCCCAAAAAACGGTTTCTTGTTATAAAGGACGAAAACAGTAGATCTTTGTCAACCCAGATTACCGTTCGCACGAATCCAAGTCATTTGAAAGCGCCGATGACAGATCATTAACAATAGATTCCACGTATTATCCGATTTCAGTCGGAATTCAAGATCAACGACATATCCAAGATCACAAGAAGCTTCTCATGTGGGTCAAGCAAAACAATTGAACGTATCCACAATTTGTTGACGCTTTTAAAATAGCGGAGAACTCAAAAAAAAATCGCAGAGCGCTCTGCGCCTCACACACGATGCTCTCCAGGCATATACGAGGGAGACTGTGGGTTGGCAGGCTTGAAGCAGCTCTCTCCGCACTGGCTCCGCTGCGCGTAGAAAAAGAGCCGAGGACTAGACCAGAGCAATCAATGTTCGAGCGCTAGATCTTTAATTTAATTCACTGCGCCGTCGTTCTCAATTGAACCAAAGATTCGGAAAATGCCTTCAGTCCTGCCAGTAATCGAGCCTATCTAAAACATTTTGTTTGGGTCTTCTAATCGCAATACGGTATGATACATTCTTGTATAACGAAACCTATTATTTTCAAGGACAATTCTAGCAGGATACAGTGAAAAGACTGGCGTGACAAACCTGACAGGCCCCTCTATCTCTCTCGCACACACACCAAAAACGAGCTAAAATCAGGAAAAGCCTCCCTTTTAACCTTCTAAATCTCTCTCTTTTTCAAACAGAAGTCTGGGGAATACAGTCAGGCACTCTGACAAAGCCAGGCAGTCCATCTGCTTCTCTCGATTCAGACGGCAACTTGCTCCCAAGAAGCACTTAAAAGGAGAAATCTTTGAGGCCAAAGCATTGGTGGGGTTGTTTTTTTTTACACTAACTGCAAGTTAGCTTTGTGGTGATCATATTCACTGCAACATTACGACCTGCTTAACTTGGATTAAAGGATAGAAGTCATCATAAAACATAAATCATAAAACACAAGCAGAATGCCAAGAATAGGGTTTGTGCTAAAAATGTATAAAGAAAAGGTTAAGATTAACTTTTACATCCTGTGCTCAGTCGTTCAACAAGCTAAAGATATACATAAATGAATGAGGACTGTCATGATGGAAAATGCAGAATGAATGATAAATTACAGTATCGCAAATTGATAAATAGTATTATTATGACCCTCCCTCCCACACACACCCACACACAAATATCTATGTTGTGTAGATTTGGTGCCTCTACGCATGTGAGTCAATAAGAGAGCTCTTTGGGTTTGTGTCTGGAATGCAGGGCTTGTAATTATTTCCCAGCTGACAGTAATTATGGGTCATCCCCAAGCTTACAGACTTCCCATTAAAAACATGAGGCATTACGAACGAACACACACACACACACACACACACACGCACACACACACACACACACACACACACTTAGGTACTTGTCAAAGGAATGTAGAATGCAATAGATGTGGAACTCATGGCTTTTCCTTAGTAGTAAATTTAGACCTTCGGTGAGATTGAAGTCACTGAATGATTATTAGATCAATTAGTCCTTTTAAATGATTTACTTTAGGCCTCGGCTGCAAAGACTTCAATCCTAAAAGGAGAAACCTTCATGTCTATGTGAGTATAACAACGTCAACATGCTGAGGTGGTGTTTCTTTTGGAGGAAAAAAAACAAACAACCGCAATGATCTCAGGGCATGAGCCCAACGTAAGGCATCGCTGCAGGTCTGATCTCTCCTCAACCTCCAACCCACGAGCCAGGTAGACCAGGCAGGCCGGTGAGAAGCCCAGCAGCAGCCCTGTACGCTGCCCCCCCAGCAGTGGAAGCAACCCAGCTTTGGGCCCCCATTCTGTGGGGAGAGCTAAAGCCACTAGCCTTGACTAGCAGAACAGTTAATCTCAGGTAAGCCTGTTAGTGACTGAGGGGATATGGAGCCCTGTTCAAATATCTGGCCTGTGGAAATAGCATCCGGCATACCACACCCCTGCAGGCCAAGGGCTCCTATGTCCCCCATCACCCCAAAATAGGTGCGTACAGTACAACCCGTCATGTGCAGAGAGGAGCGAGCCAGGGGAGACAGGTTGATTTCAGATCGTATGTACTTCTGCTAACAGCAAACACTGAGGTCAACTACCAACGTGGTCATTAGATTTGAAGTGTGCTATTTGGCAATGATCACTTCCTGTTACTAAAAGACAAACCTCCAACCCAGCTTCCTGGTACAAGTACTCCCCCCCCTCCCTCCCTCCCTCCCTCCCTCTTTCTCTCCCCCGCCCAATATAAACCACGAGACTAATTTATTAATAGTTTCACAAAAGGAATTAAGCAGCACTTCTAAAGTCAAGCGAAAACACTGAAATTCAGAACGGTCTTTCCTCTCTGCTTCAACATCAATAAAAGTCTGTTCTAACCAGCTGGTTGATTTCTCCCCTCATTCCTGGTAATGATTACGGAGAGGCAAAACTTAGGCTGTCACAAGCGAAACGGAACGCTCCGGCATCTGATAGTCATGTTTTATTCTCTTTCGTTTTATTCTCTTGCTTGAACATTCTGAAACACTGTAATTTCTATCTCGCGAGTGCCTTAGGAAATCCATGATTTATTCATTAGAGGGCACGGGTAGCTTAGACCGCGCATAGGGGAATGAGCACCTCGCACAATGGCTCCCATCTTTCAATACAGACAACATTTCTAGGTCATCCATTTAGAGCACCTGCACACTTCAGACTACAAGTATTGCCGATCTCGGTGCGATGGGAGCGCTGGGTGTCAGGGACTGTGATAGACACTTAAGAGACTTGACATAAAGGTTATTACAGTAATACAGGAGCTAAAGCTATGAGTCACTGACCAAGAAATAAACCAGAAACCTGTGGACCAAAAAAAAAAAAAGAAGGAAAAGAATGAAAAGAATAAGCCGGGTTTTGGTTTAGTCTTTGCTCGCTTGCAGGAAAAGCCCCGCCCGCGAGCCCTGTCAAGAACCTCGTCGCGTCTGTCGAGCGTCTCAACGCTCCCTCTCATCCCAGCCCCGGCGGCCACGGAACGTTCCAGGAGGTCCCGTTCGACGCGAGACAATGTCCCGATTGATCGAGGCCATGTCGGACCGAGAGCGCCCGTCGATATGGCCCCGTTATGAAAACCCCCCCCCGAAATCGGCGGCGGGCTTGGCGAGGCTGAGCTGATGGAGGAAGTGGGAGATTAGAGCCGGTAACCAAGCTAGTGCGTCTCAAGCCCCCCCCCCCTCCAGCAGTCAGTCCCTGCAGATGTATCCATCTGCCTTCACTCTCCGCACTGAGTGGCTGTTTGAAGGGCTTCGCTCCACAATTTATCCCGAGGCTTAACAATCCAATGTTGGTTGTTGCCGAAGATAATTACTCTCCATTGATGACAGAGTACCCCGGGCTAGCCGTGGTCAATTTGCATTGCCCAATGCCGCCAATCAATAGCAGGGACGGTTGGCAGCTGATAAGCGTGTACGTTGGACTTGTGTTTGCAGGGAAGAATGTCCAGCTCTTTCTATCTTCTATGCTCCACCCCCCCCCCCTGGGGGGGCTGACTGAGTATTTGTTATCATGAGAAGCTCAGAGTAGCCGGCAGAGGAAGGAGTGAGATTAAATATAGGGTTACCAGAGCAAAGGCCTAATCCCTTCAGAGACAAATGCAGGGTCTCCGAAGCACATTTGTTGTGCGGCCTGAGGTTTAACAACTAACATTATAAGTCCATTTCTCATCATTACCGCCCCGGCTTCTCTGAGAGGGTCAGTATGGCAACGGAGGCTCCGCTGAGACAGGTGGATGGAGGGAGCTCAGGCGGAGAGGAAAAAGCTGGGAAAATGGAGTTTGCGTGTGTTTGCCATAATGTGCTAGACTACAGCCGCTCCGTTTCTGACAAAGCGTGGGGAGGGATTTCGGAGGGTGTCTTTATGCAACAAGCTCCAGAAACGTAGCGAAGACTAGCCAAAGTGGGGGCGTGAGAAGTGTGTGTATATGTGTGTCCGCGTATGTGTGTGTGCGTGTGCTGTCACCTCCGCGCCCTCCACATGCCCCAGTGCCTTACTAGAGTCAGTTGAACATGGACACAACAGCTCCGGGGCAGCCATCCAGCCTCGTGTCAGATTTGGCCACCCAGCAGCGCTGGCGGCTGGCCTTTCGGCCCCACCACGTCACAAGAGCTTCCCGGGTGCATGGAGGCAGATGTTTTGACACATGGAAAAGAACCAGAGGGGTTGGGGAGGGGGGGGGGCACCCAACAGCGTGGCACGATGACTCCTCTAGTGTTACAGAAGTATATAATAAGACCCCTTGAGGGGAAGAGGCCTGTGGAGGAAGCACGCTGGCTTTAAAGAGGAAACCGTAAAAAAAAGAACCCCCCCAAAAAACAAAACAGGCTGATTCCATTGGAGGCCTTATTAACATTGCCTTTTCACTGGGAGAGGCTGGTTCAGTTCAGGAAGCTGCAGCTGCTAGGGCCATGCATGTTCTATTATGATTCAATCAATTACAGCTCCGACACTACCGCTTCATTAGCTCCATGCTCAGGCAACAGATTTGCACGAGTGACATTCGAAAAACCGAAAAGGAAAAGAGAAAATGGCCGCCTGGCTTTCCCCCCGCGCTCAGGGATGACGCTAAGATGGCGCCGAGGTCAACGAGGAAACGCGCGCCGGGGCGTCGTGTTCTATTGGCACGCATTTAGTCTAGCTCCGTCACATTGTGGACCAGGGACACAGGGTACTCTGATGTATTGGCTATTCCTCTTTCTCCTTCTCGCTGGAGAAGAACATTGTGTTGACTGACCTTGGCTTCATTCCATTCTTCATACAGTCAGTAAGAATGTCCATTCTTCATACAGTCAGTAAGAGTGTCCACTCTACATACAGTCAGTAAGAGTGTCCACTCTTCAGACAGTCAGTAAGAGTGTCCACTCTTCATACAGTCAGTAAGAGTGTCCACTCTTCATACAGTCAGTAAGAGTGTCCACTCTTCATACAGTCAGTAAGAGTGTCCATTCTTCACACAGTCAGTAAGAGTGTCCATTCTTCAGACAGTCAGTAAGAGTGTCCACTCTTCAGACAGTCAGTAAGTGTCCACTCTTCACACAGTCAGTAAGAGTGTCCATTCTTCAGACAGTCAGTAAGAGTGTCCACTCTACATACAGTCAGTAAGAATGTCCACTCTTCATACAGTCAGTAAGAGTGTCCACTCTTCATACAGTCAGTAAGAATGTCCATTCTTCATACAGTCAGTAAGAGTGTCCACTCTTCATACAGTCAGTAAGAGTGTCCACTCTTCATACAGTCAGTAAGAGTGTCCACTCTTCATACAGTCAGTAAGAGTGTCCATTCTTCAGACAGTCAGTAAGAGTGTCCACTCTACATACAGTCAGTAAGAATGTCCACTCTTCATACAGTCAGTAAGAATGTCCACTCTTCATACAGTCAGTAAGAGTGTCCATTCTTCAGACAGTCAGTAAGAGTGTCCACTCTTCAGACAGTCAGTAAGAGTGTCCACTCTACATACAGTCAGTAAGAATGTCCACTCTTCATACAGTCAGTAAGAGTGTTCGACTAGGCAAGAGCTCCCATCTTTTCAAAGGCATTTACACGGGCAGCTAAATAAGTGAATACATGTTTCTATCTCCCACCATGAGATACGAGCGTGTTCCGTGTTTGTTGTTGTTGTTGTTGGCACGAACGGGCTGGCCTGGAGATACGAAGCAGTGATGTCACGTTTTGTAGACCTGACTTATCACATTGTTTCAATTACGGGAGTTCGGGTGGGGCTGCGGGGGGTGGCCATGGTGGGGGGGTTCCCCACCATGGTATTTCAGCGGAGACTGTCGGATCTTTGGCCCGTCTCCTGATCCAAGTTACCACAAGGAAAATAGCAGAAGAGCTTCAATAATCGCATTTCTTTAACGGTACGTGCTTGGACAGGAAATAAAGTCGGAGGGAAAAAAAGGAACCATTGGCGGAGGGGGCGGGCAGGGGCGGCGGGCGGGACGGGCCAGGGGGGGGGAATCCCCCGTTGTGAAAAACAAATCAACGGCAAGCAAATGAGATGAATTGAGTTAGGAATATCACATTACCATCATTAAATCAAATTTACAACAGTAGATTTCAAATTCAATCAGGTGAAAAAAGGCCAGCTGTTTACACTGATCCGGTCTGAGAACCAGCAGTGGACTTCAGAGTTGACTCGGAACTCCAATCTACACGGCCAAGCCCAAGGTAAACAAACCACGAGAGTTCTGATTGAATTCAGGTGAGCTGCGGAACCGTCGACAGGCCCGCAAAACACTTTTCCAAAGGAACCCATCTCTCCATCTTCACACAGGCAAGGAGCTGGAGATCCACTGACGTCTTGCGAGCTGTGAGTATCTTGGAGAACAGGCACATTAACTTTCCCCAATTCAATCAGAGGACAGATGGCTATGCCATCCCATTGAATCCTCTTCATTCATCCCTCAGTCTCCTCACAAAAACCTCCACTCCGCAGCCAACTAGCTAGCTTGACGTTCCTTTGAAGAATAACTCCTTTATCCAGGCAACGCTAGCGCAGTAGACTGCTGTAATATCATCGAGCTAATCACAATTAATGGAGGACAGAGGAACTAAAGTACCATGAGATCGGAGTCACTTTCAGGGCATAAACAGTAAATGGCTTATTCAATCACTGCTCATAGTAATGTACGATAGCACTGAAGCCAAGGACAGCTGGGTAGACCAACAGACAGACTGCATTAGCGCAGCCTGTGGAGCCATGCTAAAGCCTGATGGCAAAGACGAACGCAGTCTAGCCGTCTTTAATTGAAACCAGGGTGGAAAAAGTAGCACCAGAAAGAGTTAAAAGTTGAACACCAGTCAGATGTTTTCCATTTAAACCCATAATGGTGTGCATCGGAGTTAGAAATCCCCGTATTTCCAGCTTCAGGACCCTTGACTCCTGCAGAAATGGCCTCCGCAAAGGGGTTAAGTATGTCAACCTCAATACCTTCACCCAAGAAGAACCCTTGAAAACACCAAATCTGCTGAATCTGCCATTTTTTTGGAGTATAATGACCTTATTCTGTCTGGAGTCCTTTCAAGCCGAGGAGAGAAAAAAAAAAGACTGAAAATGAATTCAAGTTTGATGAAGATGTCTGCTAATCTTCCAGGCCTTTCTGTAGCTAATATGGATTAGACATTTGAGCTGACGAGCTCAGAGAAAATGCCAGAAAAGCCTTTTTTCATCACAGTCCTGTGTGTACTTTGGCCCCTAGCCAGCCCGACTCCTCCCTTTGTCTCCTGGGACATGCCCTTGGATGAGAACCCCCTGACCCCCGCCCCAAGGGGCACCCCGGCCCAGGGGGCACCCGGCCCAGGCCCCCGTGGTGGTGGTGGTAGGGGAGAGGGGGGGGGGGCTGTTTGGGTTGATGAATGAGTGGCGTGAAGGCTAGAGACCTTCTTGACTAATTACAGGTGCAGGAGTCCAGTGGCGAAACGGCTTCTCTTGAGAGTAGCGTCACGTTGAGCTAGTGTTTCTTTGTTCCGTCATGAGTTTAGCTTTGGTCCCAAAAGGATCCATCACAAAGCTGCCTGCCTGCTCTCAGCTCCGAGTCTCACCACCAAAGAACAGCTAAGTACACAGAAGTAACTTAATTTTTCTCCCCCCCCCCCCTCAGTTTCAGAGCACTGTGCTCATTCATATGTGACATGGAAATGGCATTTCTTACAGCCTGTCATTTCCTTTGGGGCAGTGGCATGCGGAGAACCACAATAATGTTACTTTGTCCGGGGGAAACACTACAGGTTATTCAGACTCAGTAACAGTGAGACATGCCCAAACTAAGTGAAGACATGCTGCGCGACATTAGAACAGACTGACATGAGCTTGTGGGGGAGGGGGGGGGGGGGGGGGGGGTTACAAGGATGACAAAAACATGGGTCAAGCCATTCGGGAAACCGCAAGACCAAAAAAGATTCCATAGGAGGGTTTTCGGCCTTCATTTATTATCATTAGATTTTTTCCGTGGGTGGCATTGGGGTTGGGACCTCCATCCAAGTCCTGCTAAATGTGTGGCTTGCTAGGTGGCTTGCTAGGTGCATTGGTAGGTGGATTGCTAGGTGGATTGCTAGGTGGCTTGCTAGGTGGCTTGCTAGGTGGCTTGCTAGGTGGCTTGCTAGGTGGATTGCTAGGTGGCTTGCTAGGTGGATTGCTAGGTGCATTGCTAGGTGGCTTGCTAGGTGCATTGCTAGGTGGCTTGCTAGGTGGATTGCTAGGTGGATTGGTAGGTGGCTTGCTAGGTGGCTTGCTAGGTGGATTGCTAGGTGGCTTGCTAGGTGGCTTGCTAGGTGGATTGCTAGGTGGCTTGCTAGGTGGATTGCTAGGTGGCTTGCTAGGTGGATTGCTAGGTGGATTGCTAGGTGGCTTGCTAGGTGGCTTGCTAGGTGGATTGCTAGGTGGCTTGCTAGGTCTGGCTTTAGCTCGGCAGCGTTCGCAGCGTAGCCACCATCTCCGCACCTCTAAGCTTTGTCCTTAAGGAGTTTGACATTCCAGACATTCCTGAAAAGGTTCAGTTCATTAAACATAACCTTCAGAACAAAGCATCATGATGTCTCATGCCGGTCATGGGACTTCTATCGGGGCAGCGCTTCGGTTTGCAATATTCGGGTTCGCTCACACACACATACACACACACACACACACACACACACAGACAAAATAGTCGTGTGCTTGTTGCCAACTTATGATCCTGTGTTAGGCTGCCATTTTGTTTTGAGAAGGTGCGTTCGATGCACAAAAGCGAGCCACCTGAAAAGCGAACGTCTCAGCTTTTCTCCGATTCATCTGTATGTATTTTGGCAATAAAATGAGCTGTTTATGCAGCAATCAAGCTACGAGTGAGCGAAGGGGGGGGGGGGAGTGAAGAAATGTCTAAGGAGGAGAGCGAAAAAGCGCTTAACATGAAACCCTCCAACCTGCTGCTGGTAGACAGCAAAGATGGGGCAGCGAGCCGGGGTTCTGTCGTAAAGACAAACAAGCATTAACTGGGGATGTTTTAAAAGCAACAACAGAGGGTTTTTATTTAATGTCTTAAAGCTTTAATTGGCAGCTCGGTTGTTTCCTCTTCAAGGAACTGGGTAACAGTAAACCCAGTGTTGGGAAAACCAAAGGGGCCCCCCCTGTCGCCCCCCCCCCCCTCACACACACACACACGCACACACACACCAAGCTCCTCTCAGGAGGCCCCACATCTGTGATCTTTACCAATTGAGCTGGAGAGGCCATGGCCCCAGGGGCCCGGCTGCCTACACCACTGGCCCCTCACACAGGCCTGGGAGTCTAATGGGCCTCGAAGGGCCATCAGCTCTCGTGCCCTGGGGTCAGACATGGAAGTGACTGGGGCACCCGGGATCTCAATAAATCACCCAGGCGGTTTCCTTAAGCTAATAATTGAAGAGCCACCTCTCTTTACCAGTTGTGTCTGGAAATATTATGATTTCGCAATTTCCTCCTCTCCTTCTGCCCCGTCCTTTGGCTCTCTCTCTCTCGCTCTCCCCTTCTAGTGGATGTGGGGGGCTGCCGACCAAATGCAGAGCTCAACAACCAGCAGCGACTAAAGTGCTGTCTAAACAGGCCCAGGCCCAGGCCCTGGCCCCCGCCCCCTGGAGGGTTTCTGTCTAAGAGCTGAAGGGGACCAACTGAGCTCCAGATGAGACAACTGCCCTGGAGGGCTACCCAGTTGGTAGTTGATAGGGGAGGATATTATCCGGGTTTCTCTTTCTCTACCTCCTTTCCTCTCTCTCTCTCTCTCTCTCTCTCTCTCTCTCTCTCTCTCTCTCTCTCTCTCTCTCTACCTCCTTTCCCCTCTCTCTCTCTCTCTCCCTCTCTCCCTCTCCCCCCCCTCTTCCTTCGTGTCTTGGCTGTGTTTGTCTGCTGAGGGTGGGACCCATATTGTCTTTAACTGCACTCCCCTCCGTGCGGAGAACAACCGGTTCTTTATTTGAAGGGCTTTACGACTCCATATGCATTTTCACTTTAGATTTATTTAGTCGGGGGGCTTCGGGGAAGACCCCCGAGGGATTCCCCCAATCCTCGCCGCTCCAATCTCGGCCTCGCACGTTAGATTTACGTTCCTCACGAACACAAACAAAACTCCTGTCGCCCCCCCCCCCTCCTCCCCCTCTCCTCCGTCCCCCTAGGAGCCCAGCTTGTGAATCCGACAGGCGCCACCATTGAGGCCTAGGGGGGAGGGAGATTGAGGGAGGAAAGGGAAGAGGATGAAAAGAAGGCCAGAGCCAAGTTCGATTCATGCTCCCGGGGCTGTACCACAGATGAGAGGAGTGGGCGGGCGGTGGAGGGAAGGGGAGGGGAGGCGAGGGTCGCTCCATTATCATTTCCAGGACAGGCACGGGGAAGGTCTGGCCGAATGATAAGAACTTGAGGGAGCTGAAGGAGGCCGAGGCCGTTGTCCGGGGCTAACGCCACATGGCGTGCCTCCGGTGAACAGACGCAGTACATCTGCCTGGCCTGAAGCATCATGATCTGGGGCTTACCCGGCAAAAGCCCCTCCATCCTCCATTCATTGTCTGGCCTGACATGTTGAGGGATGTGAGGGACCTAGGCGGAGACAAAGCTCTCTCCCTGTTGGCCCATTAGCTGAAGAAAGTGATGTCCGAGGTAGCGGAGCATGGCCGGGGTTGGGGATGTCTGTGTGTGTGTGTGGGGGGGTGGTTTATTAATGAGCCAATCGGGTGAGTGCAGGCAGGCCAGGGGCTGGTCATCGCTGACTGGAGCACCTTGGGCGGCCGACGGGAGAGATACAGGGCCGCCCTGCAGGGGCTGGGCCTGTAATGCACTCCCTGGCGGGCAGTACGGAGGGACAGTTGACAAATGGACTCCTTCAGCTGGGCCACCACCGAGAGACGGAGGGGGGAGGAAAAGGGTCTCTCTGGCTCACGGCTGGTTTACCTGCTGCCACATTCGCTCTTTCACCCCCCCCCCCTTCCACACACATACACACACACACACACACTAGCGTTCCTCCGACCGCCGCCATACTTCGGGCCAGACAAACACACACACGCTATACACAGGTGCGCGCACGTAAACAAACATACAGGATGGCCGACGGCATTGGATAGTAGACAGACAGATTATTGTGAACGCTGTTTTGAGGAGCGTTCTTCCTGGCCCCTTCAGCTTTCATCTCCCTGTCGTCCTCACAGTGTGTTCTCCCTGACAGGTTCCTTTACGTCCTGGATTCTGTGACACGGGCATCTGACTGCAACAGGAAGTTGTCAACCTGGCATTCACAAAGCTTGTTTTTCACACATTACCTCTGTTGACATTTATCCAGCACCCCCCCC
>BROE01000025.1:1768859-1813881 GCA_036571765.1 Plecoglossus altivelis
TTTTTTTTTTTGCTTTTTCGCGCGCGAGACGCGGGATTGTGACAAATTCCGGAGCGTGTCTCCAGTGGATCCCGCTGCTTTGGTGTCAGCGCCGAGCGGGCTGTCTGCGCGTGATGGAACCTCCGCGATGAGCGCCGGTCCCTGTGGGACACGCGGCGAACAAGATGTCGCCTGTCAAGCGGGGAACATTTGAAAATAAATAACATCAATGATGATTTTCGGTTTACTTGTCATGAGCGCGCCCGCTTTGACGAGTGATGTCGCTGCTCCGCTGGGGAAAGCAATCGCTCTCGCTTTTTTTTGGAAGGTAGTTTTTTTTTTGCCTCCTTTCTGGCCTTCTCCTTAGATACGCTGGTTTCCCACATCAACCTGCCAGCATACGAGAGAAGAGAAGACCCAACAAGCTGGAGGTACTGACACGTGGCGCTGATCATCTTTAATAACAAACAGCGCTGATGATTACGGCTTGTACTGGTTGTACCGATGACTGCTTCAAAAACATGGACAGCTAGAAAAAACAAAACACTTTTTAATAGCCAAAGGGTTGTCACCGTGGCATTCGGTGGACATTATGGGGGATTTAAACACGTAGTCAATGATTGTGTTTGGCTGGAAATACTTCTAACAACGATGCTTTTCATTCTTTGTTCTGTACCTTCAACGTGTCGTTGTTCTGTCTACAATATACTGTATGATATTATGAACTGATAAACAAAACACCTGCCATGTTTAATGGCATTAAACATCAAATCTATGTTACTAATAGACTCCACTTTAACGTGATTCTATAATTCCTCCTGATTTGACAGGCAGGATAATCCCTTGGAGACGACACCATATGCGTGTGTGCGTGTGTGCGTGCGTGAGAGAGATTGTGTGTGTGTTCCTTGCTCTCTCAGCACATTGGAGCGAAGCCCAGCAGGGAAGGCTGTAGTGATTCGGGTCTCGAAAAGGAGCACTTGTAACAAAGAGCCTCATCTCGACTCCTTAAGGAGAACCATCTGGTGTCTCGGGGAGAGCCACAGTCACTCGCAGGTCAGGAGCGGGAAAACAAACATGCAGCAAATGCACATCTGTCTGTCTGTCTGTCTGTCTATCTGTCTGTCTGTCTGTCGGTCTGCCTGCGTGTCTGTCTGTCTGTCTGCCTGCCATTCCTCTATCAGGGGATTTCAGAATGTTCCTTTGGCATCTTTCATCTTCTGGAGAGCAAGGGCACATGTCTGGTGGATGAAGGCTGGAGGATAGGAACTTTGGGGGGTGAGAAGGAAAGACAGAAATGTCTGTGTCTTTGCCTGTGTGTGTGTGTGTCTGTGCCTGTGTGTGTGTGTCTGTGTGTGTGTGTGTGTGTGTGTGTGAAGGTGGGGTGGTTGAGTGGTCGGATGGGAGACATTTCAACATGCTTGTTCCGGCTCTGTTCCTGCTTCTTAGCAAGCATGACTGGTGCAGTCATGGTTCATAACTCACCCCGAAACTGACAGTTGGACCAGGAGGTAGGGGTTGAGGGGGGTTAGGGGGAGAGGTGATTGGGGACGGTCGAGAGGAGGGGTGGCTAGTCTGTCTGTCTGTCTGTCTGTCTGTCTGTATGTATGTATGTATGTATGTATGTATGTATGTATGTCTGTCCCACTGGGATCCTCCTAACTCAGTCAACACCAGGTGGTCCTCACTAAAGACCAAGAAGGAGGGAGTTTAAGGACTGAGGGGTCTACAGCGCCACACCCCCTTCTCCCTCCTCCAGGCCCCTCATCTCCCCTCCCATCTCCTCCCCTCCCATCCCCTCCCCTCCCATCTCCTCTCCTCCCCTACTCCTAACATCCCCCTCCTCTCTCCCTACTCCGTGCAGCCGAATCCTGATCCCAACTCTAAAACTGTGCGTTCCCCAGGCTCCCAGTCCCAGTGTTTCCCCCCCCCCCCCCACCTTCTCCTCTTCATCCCAGTCCGATATCCGTGTTTGATTTGGGCCGGCCCCGGAGCACGATCGATCATGGCTTAAAGGCCCCCTAATCATGACCAGGGAAGAGGGAGGAATAAAATCATCTATCCTGACTCTGAGGAGAGGCCTCCTGGGGTGTCTAGGACCTGGCCTTCCCCAAGGAAACCCTCCCTCCTCCATCCTCCCCTTCTCCCTCCCTCCCTCCCCCCACCCCAGCCAGGCCCCAACCACAAACCTCCTCCCACACACCTTGCCCCATGTGAATGCGGACACAGCCAGGATTTACTTGAAGCAAGTTGTCGGAGAACAGAAAGGGGAGAGAGAGACGGGGAGGGAAAGAAAGAACAAATGCACGAAAGAGAAAAAGAAAGAAAGAACGAAAGAAAGGAAAGGAAAGGTGTCAGCCAGTCAGGCGGTCGGCTGGACAGTTCTCCCAGCTTGGATAGAGGTTGTGTGTGTTGGTGTGGTTGTGGAGATAATAGGAGAGGGCAAGACACTCAGCAAGCAGGCTAGTCTAAGCCTAGTAGAGCGGGGGGGGGGGGCTTAAGATGTCGGTGACCAAGAGAAGAGAGGGGATAAAGGATAGGAGAGGGAGACAGCAGAGGAGGGGAGAGAAAACGAAGGGGTGGGGGAGGGAGGGGAGGGGGCGGCCCCCGAGGCCCCTGTCATGCGCGAGGCCTGCTGATCCTTTTATCTGGGGCCCGTCAGATGGGGCCGTGTGGAGAGCTGGGTGTGGAGGGGAGGGGTAATGAGCAGCACTGACATGCTATCGAGCCCCACAGCTCTGCCCCGGACCCACAGTCAGGAATCAGATCCTCTCACCTAATTAAAAAGGCAATCCTTTTACCTGGAGGGCGACCTCTCTTATCCCTGGCTCTCTCTCTCTCTCTCTCTCTCTCTCTCTCTCTCTCTCGGCCACCTCTCTCCTGCTTTCTGACTCTGTCTTGCTCTCCCTCTAACCCTTCTCTCGATCTCACAAACCATTTCTCCGTCGCGCTCGGAACCTTTCCAAAACCCCTCTCCGCAACTTCTCTGTCTGTCTGTCTGTCTGTCTGTCTGTCTGGGTTCGCCCCTCCCTCACCCCCCCTCCCTTTCTATCTCCCTCTCTCTCCAACCCTCCCTCTAACTATAACTCCTCCTGCAGACACATCGCCAGGGCGGGGCTCCGTTCCCATATTGCCGCTCATTAAGACGGGAACGGGTGCTAGCGCAAATCACTGTCTGTCTGGGACCTGGTGATGGCACCCGTCTCGTCGTGGCTTCCCCATCTCCCCCGCCACCTATCCACCTCCCCCTTGCTCCTCCTTTCACCCCTGCTTCAGCCTCCCCCCCCCCTCCATCTCCTCCTGCGTTCCTCCTCCCATTCTCCTGAGGTAATTGACTCTGCAGCAGCGTATCAGACGCTCATGGCTAATTTGGAGGCCTGTCTTATCAGATTACCGGTGAGCGTGGGCCCCCGTGCCCCCCTCCCACCACACACACACACACACACCTCTTTCACCCCGCTAAAAGTACAATGCAACAAAATAGCTACAGCAGGCATTATTAATGAAGAAGAGATGTGTGTGTGCGTGTGTTGGTAGGGGATGGGGGGGGCGGGGGGGTTCATTCCATATTTATGAGACACTAACCAACCTGGCAACTCTCCCTGGCAGGACTATTACTGATCTTTAGCGGCCCTCAGACCAATCTAGTCCTCCTTTCATACCCTGAGAATCCCTCAATTTTTCTCGGTTCACCCTGACCCCCCCCCCCCCCCCCCCCCCTCCACTCCGGGTCGGGGTGGAGAGGAGAGGGGGGTCTGTGGAGTCATAGCAGGCCTGGCCTGTAATTTGTGCGGAGGATTTAGACATTACAGAAGGCTGGGGAGGGCTGAGGGGGGTCGAGGGGGGCTGGGAGGCGGAGGGGCCCCCCTCTGGAGAACAGCCGCTGATCAACCCCAGTCCTGCTGGAGGGAGCCAGACAAATAACAAATGACAGCTCTGTGATTAAATCAAACCTTCTGCTTTAAGTGTTGAAGTATCTGTCTGTCACTAACAATCTAGAGCTTGTTAAAGCGACCCCCCCCAGTGCCTCTACCCTCCCTTTAGCCCCATCTAGGGCCCCCCCGCCGCCCTCCTCCACTCCCGGCTACCCCAAACACATCACTCAAACAGCTCCGGCTAGCCAACCCACCCACAACCTCCATCCCCTCCAGGAGAGGATTTAAGGATGCCCGATGTCGCCCTTTACACAGCCTCACCCCGAGGGGCAGTACGCGAACGGCATTGTAGCTATGATTGGAAAAAGAAGTAGCGTTTACGAAGCACTACGAAAGAGCGGACCGCATTTTAGACACGCATGGAAGAGGATATCTCTGGGTGCCTCTCCAAGCCTAATGCAGTGAAACATAATAATGCAATAAACCACACACTGGACGTAAATCAATGTAATCAACCTAGCTGATTCCATTATACAGACTATACAATGCCATCTAATACAATAGTTATGGTTGAATGACACCATTACCGCCATTAGTTTCTTTCTTTCCAGTAAACTGCTTTTTGTATGAGTCTATGGGGTTGCAAAAGTAATGAATTTGTGTTTGGAGGAAACTGGGTACAAATTTAAACAGGCTAATCTGAACTGCCTCCTTTTAAATCAGAGCGAACTGAATGTTCTAATGGCTATAGCAGTTTGTTACATACATCTAGGCGGTACCGCACAGCTGCTACCATGAGGAGGCTCAGTCCTGTGCTTCACGGCTAGGCTAACCGTCTCTGGAACTGCTAAGATCGACAGGAAGTGCTGCGGTCAGCTAACGCAGAGACAGGAAGTGCAGCAGCCAGCTAACGCAGAGACAGGAAGTGGCGAGCGAGGTATTCCGAGGGCCAGGCTCAGACTAGCACTCTAGGGGGGGGACTCGACTCCCAGGGAGTCTGACCTTATGACTGGAGCTCAGCTGCTCTCCACATCGGAATTGGCTAAGCGCTGACGTGATTTAAGTCAATATTAGCATTCATCACGTCAGTCACAATCCATTAATCTAATACGGAGACATGAAATGATATGCAAATTGCTATGCATTGTTATGCCACGCACAGTCGCGAGGCTTCAAAATGGCCACCAGCATTCAGCAGCATAAGATAGCTCTCGCAGCGGATCCACTGGCAGACAGAACTGGTTACACACACACACACACACACACGCACACACACACACGCACACACACACAAAAAAAGGTGCGCAACTGAATGACCATGAGTGAATGTGTGTGAACACTCAAACTATGCTGCGGCCCACAGTGGAACTGAATTAGAGAACAGAGCAATTTGAGCCTCTGGCACTCTCTCGGTGGGGCTGTGTGAGAGTGTGCAGAATATGTGTGTGTGTGTGTGTGTGTGTATGGGTAGTGACAGATGCTCAGGAGACACAGAGCGTGGAGGTCCAGAGAGAGCAATTAACAGGAGCGAACCCTGGTCTGTGTCATTAGCTGGTCCTTTATTAGCCTGCTGATTAGTTCAGAGGCCATTAGTCCCCCGTGTTAGGAGGCTGCCGGCTAGGGAGGCACAGCAGCCCTGACTGCCACCAGGACCATCTCTGGAGGCAGGGGGTGAGGCTGGAGGTGAGGCTGGAGTGAGTCTTGAAATGAGGCTGGAGGCTGGAAGTGAGGCTGGAGGTGAGGCTGGAGGTGAGGCTGGAGGCTGGAGGTGAGGCTGGAGGGAGTCTTGAGATTGGGTTGGAGGTGAGGCTGAAGGGAGTGTTGAAATGAGGCTGGAGGATGGAAGTGAGACTGGAGGTGAGGCAGGAGGGAATTTTGCAATGAGGTTGGAGGTGAGGCTGAAGGGAAGGCTGGAGGTGAGGCCGAAGGGAGTCTTGAAATGAGGCTGGCGGCTGGAAGTGAAGCCGGAGGCGAGGCTGAAGTGAAGCCGGAGGCGAGGCTCTCGCATGATCGATGACCTTGCAGGTGGCCGGAGACTGGCACATGCCACCAGTGTTGATGACATCTCTAGATGGGAATCTCAAGTCAGGGAAGGATCAGGTCAACTTCTTCAGCTTGGAGGGTTTACCCTTACAACATTTCCTATCAGGTTTCCATGGCGTGGACAGAACCACAACCACGATGATCCCTGACCTGACAGCCCCAGAACAGGCTGTCTTACACCAGCACCTGGTCAGATATCATTAGCTGCGAAGGGGGTGGGGGGCTTTAAACAAGACCATCAGAGTCCATTTGCGATGCATGCTGGGACATGGAGTCACGTACGTTCGCTAGGTCCCAAGAGCCCGAGCTGCAAACGTCTTCCATGTTTTACAAGAGCACTTCCTGTAACGGCTGCTAAAAGTCATCAGGCCCTATATTAAGGGAGCACTCCGACGGGTTACTCAACCACTGAGGGCCCCTGATGAATAAGTCATAAGGATTCAAACGTCTCTCCTATTACTGGCCCCTATTCATTTTTAACAGTCCCCAGAGTCCCCCATCTGCCCTGCACTTCAGACACATGCAGACGCACACCCCCTGCCCGTCCCCTGTGGACTTCTTGTAAAGGTAGGAGGGCGGGAAGAAGACATGAAGCAGGAAAAGAAGAAGAAGAAGAAGAGGAGGAGGAAATGACAGAGCTGGGAGTTTTGAGCCGCCGAATGTGCCAAACCCATCCCCTGTCTTCAACCGACTTTCTTCTATCCTCCAAGGAGAGAAAAACATAAAGCATTTGAAGGGAAGAGAGAGATAGTTAGAGCGAGAGAGAGAGAGTGATGGGTAGAGAGAGAGACAGAGAGGTGGAAACAGAGTTAAAAAGAGACACACAGAGAGAGAGAGAGTGAGGTAGGGGAGTGGAGGAGGAAAATAGAAGGAGGAAGAGACAGCATGGTAGGGTGGAGGAGAGCAGGGTAGGTGGAGGAGAGCAGAGTAGGGTGGAGGAGAGCAGAGTAGGGTGGAGGAGAGCAGAGTAGGGTGGAGGAGAGCAGGGTAGGGTGGAGGAGAGCAGGGTAGGGTGGAGGAGAGCAGGGAAGGGTGGAGGAGAGCAGGGAATGTGGAGGAGGTTTTGGGGGTCCAGCCATCCTGGTGTGGATCCAAGTTACCACTCCCTGTCAAATTAGAAGACGACTGGCTTTTTTTTCCTTACTCGCAATTACAAATGAGTCCATTATTCTGTCGGCGCCTGTCTCCTTCTCCGCTCCAAGCTGGCGACGGGTGAGAGTGAGATGAAAAGAGTCTGGGTGTGTGTGTGTGTGTTGAGCGTACTATATGCTAGGGTGCATGCGTACGTGCTGTGCGTTCTAACGCGTTAGAGCGCGCACGTCATCGGTTGGCATTGGTATGTGTGTGTGTGTTGGTGTATATGTATGTTTGCGTGTGTCGGTGCGTGCGTTGCACAGTGGGCTCTAAGGATGGATGAAGGGGGGGAGACGGACTGGTAAAAAGGATCCTCCATGAGAGATGGCAGTTTCAAGTTGAAGAACGAGGCAAACAAGCAGAGCAACACTTGTAATTTGACGTGATGTCAACAGTAATTGTCTTTGATGCCACCACGAAAGAGAGAGGGGGGGGCACGGATAGAGGAGGAGGGGTACGAGGAGGAGGCAGAGGGAGGGGGAGAGGTGAGTGCTAGATTATTTGCAATACAAATTGGGTCGCCTGTTATCTATGAACAGAAAATCGCCGGCCGTTTCAGTGATCAAGAGGTTGTGTTTTAAGCCCAGCTGCTCCTTCCATCTCAAATGGATTTTAAATAAGTGGTGTGAGAACGCATAACAGCACGCCTCACTCTGAAAGGCACGCGATGGGTGAGACGCCGGTGTCTGACATATGGATTTCCCAGGGAGTGATCCTATTTATCCGAAGACAAAGTGGGATTTGGCTGATGTGTCATCCGAACGCATCAAGGAAATTGTTCACGAGGTGAGGTCGACCGAAGACAAGAAATAATACGAAAAGCACCCCCCCTCCCCCCCCCTCTGTCTCTCAGTACCCCCCCCCCCCCCCGCCGAAAACATACCGGTACAGAGACTCACTTCTTCTGAAAGTGAGATCTGATTCCAAAATGCTACGCTGCATAGCTGTTGTAGAAGAATGTGAAATGGTCCCGCAACAACACCATCATAGTCTGCAAAGCAGGAAGCTTCGAGCTACGAAATGCAGAGACGCTCTTGAATCAAGCAGCCGGCTCCATCCTCGTAACTAAAATAATCCAACATATTATACTTAGCAGACGCTTACCTGCATCAAACTCTTGGTCTGCACTCCAAAACCCTTTAGCGCTGAGCTACAGCAACACCTATTCCATCTGTGTATCTCTGTGGCCTCGGGGGCTGTGGTGGGTGGCTGATGTTTGTCTGGCTGTCGACCTACTATTCCTGTCCCTGTGACCCTGTCGAGTCAGGTGGGAACCTGACCTCTCAACAGAAGCTGAGTCACATCACTGAGGTCCAGCTCCGTTGACGTCCGGAGGGGCTAGGCTAACGCTAACGAAATCGCGCAGGAATACAGCCGTTGAAGGGGGGAGGGTAATTATTAGGGAGAGTGTCCTAGTCCTAAACTGACCCCTCTCTGCCTATCGAGCTTCGTAAACTTCTCCCGCCATCATCCAGACATTCGAGAAGCCCGACCGAGCCAGCGAGCGACCACGAGTTCGCAAGAGCGAGAGGAGAGAGATGTGTTTGAGAAGAAAAAAAAAACTGGAATACTAGAGGAGAGTTGTGTATGAGGCTTGGCGAAGCTTAACATAGCAAGTGGGTGGGGAATCTTGCAATTATGTTCGTGTGTAAATACGCTCCAAATGTACAGAGCATTTGGACCTCTGGCCACGCCGATACAGCCTTGGCTACATAGGAGCGACATCACAGTGGATCGTACCTAATAAGCCCGCTGCAATTTTTCACCCCATATTTTATCGATAAAAAGCAGTTTTTATAACCCCCCCCCCCCCCCCCCTCCAGGCCACCAGCAGCTCTTGCATGGGAGATCCATCTGAACTCCTCTTTCATTTTATAATCCAACTGTCATTAAAATGCTTCTTGGCAGTTTGCAGCTCGTTCTCCCTGTGCAGATGTGAATGGATCTTCAGACACTCCTTTGATCAAAGTGCCGGGGTGCAGTCGAGCCAGACAGAAACCTCACCGCCCTCGGGCCGCCGCAGACCTAGCTGGGGTTACCGCCTTCCCTTAGTTATTTATTTACACCGTTAGTTATTTATTTATCTAGCGGCCCAGCTCCCCCATGAGCTCAGGGTCAAATCAGAGGAACAACCCCCCTCCCTCTTTCTTGCGGTTTTCTCAAACCTCCCCCTCACCCCCAGCGCCGCTCCCTCCTTCCTTTCTTCGCTCTGCCCCACTCTCCCACACATCACACCATCACACACCACCACACACACCCCACATACATACACATCTCTCTCCTGCCACTGTTAATAGTGTATTGTCTTGGTGGCGTATAAAGCCAGCCTTAAAAGCTTTGATACATGGCTACATCTCTAAGACTATGGCTCAAGATCAATTTGAGCTCAAAAGCAGTCATTTATGTGTCAGTCTCCGGCCAAAGGAACCTGGAACAAGCTCGTTTTTTCCCCCCTCCATTGACAAAGACCATTTGTAACGTGTTCTATCCGTAACAAGACAAATTATATTTCAGAGGACGGCCTTTCAGTAGTTTCAGCATTCCCGCTGTTTCGCAGCAGGAAAATGCAGTCATCACAACCTGATGCAAGTTCCGTCCGTCAGGCGGATTGAAATCCGGCCTCAGATGTGAATAATTCATCAGCCTTACCTTTCTGAATCTCCAATTGCCCACCACACGGACACACAACAGCGTGGCCAAAGGTTTCTCAACGCAAACGAAAGATTTTCGTACAAAACATCAGTTGTGCGACTGCAGGTAAAGACTAGCGCGATCAAATCCATCGAGTCACTTAGTTCACTTGCTCATAGACGTCTCTTCACATCACGAATCCCTCCTTTCTCTGCAAGTTCCACTCCCCCCCCCCCCCGACATCTTCCAGTCGTAGCTAACCGCTCGATGACCTCTGACACACAGCAAAAAGGACTTGTCCCGGAGGCCGTGCCCCTCCGTATCACGCCACGTCGAGTCATTCACCGTGTGCACACGCATGACTGCTATTCCGCCCGGTGACACTGCGATCCCTCTCGCTAAAGTGACAGACGGGTCTGGTGTTAATATTCGGCCTGGGTGTTGATTGAGCCGCACGTCGCCCCTGGTTTGGCAAGCGTCCGGGAGGCCCCCTGTGGTGTCGGGGGAATATTCCGGCTGTCGCAGGCATGTGTCATGTGCTAGCTCTCCTAAGAGTGGCACGCTGGCCCCTCTGCCACCCCCCCCCTCCCCTTCCTTCCCTCTGGGTACCTGGGCCATGCTAACGAAGTCAAACTCATTTAACGGAGGCGGGTGTCTGCTGCGTTCGTGCTGCCAGCCAGGAGGAACTGCTTTTAATGCCGGCCGCTGGCTGCCGCGCCAAAACCTCGCTCTCGGTGTTCCGGCGGGGTCGACTCGCCTGGCCTCGGCTGTCTGTCAGGCTCATACCGGTGAGCAGATTCAGGCTGGACTACACCGGAGAACACGCGGTGGGCGGCGGCTCGGCTGAGGAAGGATTAAAGGAAAGTGGCAGGGAGTGAGGCGTTCTCACATTAAGTGGAAAGTGAGGCCAGGTGCGTGTGGATCATTAAAGCGCTCTGGAAGGAGGGGGAGGAGGGGGGGAGGGAGGGGTAATGGTGATGGATATGAGTGGCAGCCTTCATTAGTACCTGCCCCCTGGGCCTCTAAACCTCCCTATTAAGTTTTATGGAGGCCTCTTTGATACGATAATTATTTCTCTCTCTTGTAATCTTTGGAGCCACGCACCTCTTCCCCCCTCGCTGGCTCAGATGGAAGCTGCTCGTCCAGGACTGCCAGGGTCCCCCTCTTTACTGGAGCCAGATGGACCCTGTGTGCTTTAACGCTCGCTGCTGGGTCACCTCTCCCCGCCCACTCCTTACCCACATCACACACGGGCACATGCTCGCTCTCTCTCTCTCTCTCTCTCTCTCTCGCTCTCGCTCTCTCTCTCTCTCTCTCTCTCTCTCGCTCTCGCTCTCTCTCTCTCTCTCTCTCTCGCACACACGCACACACGCACACAAACACTAAAGGTTCCTTTCCCAAGTCAGGACACAGAGGCCTGTAGTCTTGGCCTCCACCGCCAACCACAAGAGTGATTACATTTGGAGGGAAAGACACTCCAGCAGTCAGCGAAGAGAAAGATAAATTGCTCTTCCTATCACTGTGGGAGGGAGACACCAATAGCTAGTGTAGTCTTCCTGTTTATGGTCCATAACCACAACCAGAAGAACTAGTCCAATCCCTCAAGTAAGATGTACAACTGCCAAGGTTCCAGTCCATTTTGCGCCAAGCCCCAAAACTGGCTGGACTTTGTAAGTAGACAGCAGGTAAACAAAGATGAAAATATATAGGCTTCAGATTTAATACTATGTGCTTATTTTCCGTATAAAAGATTGAAGCAAAAATTATGAGCTTTGCACTGCCTGGATGACTGGTCTCTTTGTGTATTTAGGGATTTCAGGCCCTCAAAATATGCTTTTATAACGCCGCAACTTTCTGGTCTCCACCGGCGCATACAGAGAGGGCAGCGACTGGAGAAAATGTAACTATGGAGGAACAGATTCCGAATAACCACGCAGAATTCTATATTTGTCCTTGATTGGGCACGGCCATGGCCAGGAAGAGGAAACTGAAGTTGTTTTGCATTAGTTCAGATGAAGCCCAACACTGGGATAGACTGTAGGTACTGTACACGCACGCGCATACATACGTGCACACGCAGTCTGTTTTCTCTATCTCGCCAGCAAAAAAATGTGAAAGTCATTAGTCCGGTGATGTTTATTGAACATCGAGGCTCTTTAGCATCATGTTTATGTAGGATCAGAAACACTCCAGTCTTGCACACGCACAAGTTCGCCGCGCTTTTTTTTCTCTCTCTCCCTCTTTTCTTTTTTTCTTCCCTTTTTTTTCTGGGTGGACAGCCGAATACATCTGCAACCAATATAGACTCAATTTCGCTTTTATTACCAACGTGGAAAAATGTTTATAGCACTTGGCTTGTTGTTCAAAAACGGGCCCCTTTTTTTTTCCCTCGCAAAAATGAACGGTCTGCCATTCTCCTTGGAGAGGACAAAAGGATCCTGATACGCACGTCCGTCGTTCCAACCCCCCCCCACTGAAACGTGCCCGTCACCATATCCTCACGTCAACTTTAGGGAGCCGGACCACTGTGCTACGAGCTCCACGACAGACTGTCGCAGGTGAAACGACTGTAAATTCGCCCCGCCAGGTTCTGGTACTGGGCCGGTCACTGGTTCGGGCGCAACCAGGAGCGGAGCGAGGGAAAAGCGCAGGCAGAACTCTTGACGTTCATCCTGGCATTCCCAGGATGGCTCGGATCATCTGTGCCTGGCACGCCAGCAGGAGACATCCCCTCTCCTGAAGATGCAGGTAAGTGAATACAAGAGAGATGTAGGGAGGAGAACCAGAGCTCAAACATCTGATCGACGACTCAGGAAAGAGGAAGCGAACGTTCAACTTGACACCTACACGTCCGCGACCTCTTCGGTTCTGGTTTGGTCGGTTTCGGCAGGTATCCGTTGTATCTGAAGCGGGTTCTCGCTTTGATCTCAACCTCGATCGGAAAGGCGTCCGGAAGAGCGCGGTGGGGTGACAGCGAGCGTGGCGGTACCTGCCCTCCCGGTGACGCGACGCTAGCGACGAGCCCGCTCTGCTGATGTCAGTCGGAACGGAGACTTGTCTTTGATCTTCGTCCTTTCCTAGGTAGCTCAGGCTGGTTATCCACGGCCTCCAACCCGCTCCTAAAACCCAGCAGCCGCACAAACATGCCTGATAATTGGTCTGCTCCTTCAGCCACGGAGTGAGGTTATGCTGTACACTGGAGCAACACTTACCACAGTGGGGCTGCGCTCCAAAGTCACCACTAACTTGTGCACTAAATGCACAGCAGATGTATCTCTTGACAACCAGGCAAGAAACACACACACACATTTCTCTCTCTCCATGTGTATAAACAACAGCAAAGAGAGAACATTGCAAACAGCCCAATATAAATTAAACTGAAAAGTGTTTCCAGACCAAACTGTAATTACTACAGGAGTAACATCATGAGGCCAGCTGATGCAAACACGTACTCTCTCTTCCCAGGATGGCTGAGCGAGAGGAAGTGAGACAGCAACGGACAGAGGGACGGAGAAGGAGAGAGGGAGCGAGAGAGAGAGAGAGAGGGAGAGAGCGAGAGACGGATAGAGATGAAGGCGAAGTTGCGAAAAATGACATCTCCATATTAAAGCCTGTGTTCCTGGTGTCAGTTCTAATTTCCCGCTGCCTGTGGGGAGCAGAATTAAAGCAGTCAGCTCGGGTCTCATCTCATCCCTCCTCCGTTTTTGAGTCGTCTCCGAATCCCAAGCCGGGGAGGAATATTGCTGGCAAATTGGTTTTAAATTAAAGGAGGTGGAGAGGCATTTTGCTTCCTCAGCTCTTTCCCAGGTGCACTTAATCTAATTTTATTAAGGAGATGAGGACGAATGATCGCTTGTGTCGAAACGTTAAGTCGGTCCATTTTTTTTCTTTCTTCCGTGCAAACCGTGCAAAACAAAACGCTGTCGGCGACCAGGTGGGCGTCCTGTTTGCTGTTGAAGATGAGGATTCTGGGAGGAGAATGAAGGCTCGCTTTCCAGGAGGGACGAGGGAGAACCCGTGCACCTGCCTCTGTCGTCATCACTCGAGGGAGAAAGAGAGGGAGACGTGTGCATGGAGTCAGCTGGAAGAGAGACAGACAACCTTTGTGGTTGTATCTTTGAGAGAGAGAGAGAGAGAGAGAGAGAGAGAGAGGAAGAGCAGAGAGAGTGAGCGTGTAACAGCACTGCACAGTAGCTAATATGATAAGGGGAGAATATGAAAGTGTCAAAGAGAGAGAATCAGTCGGAAGGTGGAGGACGGGCCGGTGGTACACTGCTCTGTGCTGCCGCTGCTTCACCCCCAGCACACCCTCCCCCTGTTCACCATGTGCACGCTCGCCACGTGCACGCTCGCCGCATACATCGCAAGGGAGCGTCCTACCTGACGAGCCATTGCTGATAAGCTCGGTCGGAAAGAGAGGAGGAAAAAACCCCCCGCCCCCACCGTCTCTGGTCGACGCGATCCATCGCCAGCCCCTCCGCGAGCAGGCGAGATAAGGGAGAAGGAGGAAACGGACGCGTCAATCAAGCCAGCATGGCAGTTCTGTCAGCCTGGCGCGGACACCATTAAAGAGCAGTAGCGGCGACGAGGTAATGGTCCCCTGGGAAGATGGAGACGGCGGGAAGAGATGGAGGGAGGGACGGATCCAGTCGCTGGAGAATAACTGCCTGGCCAATAAAACCAAACAGAATTAACCGTCTCCTCGCGTTTCCCGAATCGCTGAGCGCGGCTACGTGGTCGCCATGCGCCTGACAGGTGGGACGTAGGTAGAGACAATGTGTGTGTGTGTGTGTGTGTGTGTGTGTGTCAAGGCTGGAGGAGAAGAGGGCCGTTAGGGCCAGTTAGCAGCTAATGCTAGTTCTCCAGTCATGGAGGGAAGCAGAGGGTGTATTCGGATCTAAGTGAAAACAGAGGCAGGGAAGAGGAGAACACAACGGAACACAACGTAAGCCAAGCAAAGTCTAACCACAGACACAGGGACTGTTAAGCCTCCGAGAAAACCAAAGACAGACTAATCTCGTTTTTCTCCAACCCAGAAACGCTGACTCAGTTGAGGATGCGTGGATAAAAACAGCCATGTCTGAAGATTACAATGTCGCCTTGTTGACAAATTGTGGCAGGGCAGGGGGATAGGTTAAGAATGTTACATGCTTGAACAAATGGTTGTGTCAAATTTCCAGGGGGGGGGGGGACAAACCAGGCTAAGCGCGGTCATGTCCCCAAAACGCCGTGTCAAACTGGTTATAGCATGATTCATTCATGTGATTAATGTCCAAATTATGTATCTACTTTTAGAGAATGGTATGACTTCCAGTCATTCAATTTCAGTAAGGGAAAAAAAAGGGGCCAAATCTTCACTAGGTCGGAAGATCAGAAGATTCTCATGAGTAAAACATTTTGGATCCACAATTAGAGCAAATATCGTCAGGAGAAATTGCAGACATCTGTCTTGTTTTTTTCCCCCCCAATTGAACACAAACACAGGCATTCACTGACACATTTTTCACATGAAGTGGTCAAATGGGTAACACATGCTACTATCCAATGCGCTGTAAATACTATTTAATCAATTGGGGAAAGAGCAGAGGTTGACCACATCCGAGAACATCTCTTGAACCAATTTGACCACGTACAATCACATTCAGCATTCATATCCCGCAAAGAGGCCGCAAGCCTTTTCGGTCAACACTCGTTCGTTTGTTGTTGTGGAGCCGTTTTCTGAAGCATTAAGCCAGCCTCTTTCTGGCTTTTGTCATGGCGGCAAACATGTATGCCTTGTAAACAAAGCTTTACTGAGAACCCAAGTCTTAAAAGAAATCGAATTGACCTAACCTCAAGGAACAGGCAACACAGAAATTCGCTTCATGGAGATTACAAGTTTGAATTGCCCTTGTTTGTCCGGTGCTTTTCTCGCGGTGACTTCAGCCGTTGTCGAAAGGGGCGACTCAGCGCTGGAAACGGCGGCGACGAATGAGCGGTCTCGCCTCTTCAACGTCGACGGCGCCGAGTGACACGAACGCGAAAAGACAGCCCCCTGCGAGATGTTACCGGAACCTGCCGTCTCGCTGCGATACCCACGGACTCCCTCTGCCTTCAAGTGGCGTCTGTATTTGTTTTGGATGTGGCTTGGCGTGGCGTTCGCATATCCGCTGGCCTCTGTGCACCTGCACGACGGCTCTATTTAAAGAGGTGTAAGCGAACCCCGCGGGCACACCTGTTAGCAATATTCTAATTAAGGTAATCTGCTTAAATCCTGACAACGTGGGCGTTCAGGTGGTAAGTGATCTGGCCTGAAAGAAGCCATTGTTTTGTGGGGAGTGCGGGAGGAGCTGGCACCTGTTGCTCTGGAAACCGCTGGTAAATTAACAGCATTTCAGCGCAGGCAATTACAAAATGACAGCGTCTGTCTTTTTCCTCGTGGAAATCAATTTTACACTGGCGGTTCTGCTCTGGTGACAGCTTGTCAAGGCCCCTCCCCCTTCTCCTCTCTCGTCTTTTTTTTATTGGAGGAATTCCCGACGGACGCGTGGTCTCCGTCTCGCTGAATGCGGCGCCGGTCCAGCTTGGGTTTTGACACGTACGCCGTCAGCACTGCTTCTCTGCATCGATCTGACCGCCGTTCTTTTTAGGCGCCGCGCGATCGTTTGACGCCGTCGTAACGCCACGGGACGGTGGGGGACGCCTGGGAGTGGTCGAGGCTGACCGGTAAAGTGAAGGAGAGGGAGAGAGAGCTGTTTCTCTCGATGCCCAGCCATGTTGACTGAACTGAACAAAAACAAACAGGCATGTACCAACTCACACACACACACACACACACTCACACACACACACACACACACACGCACACACACACCTCTCCAAAGCTGTCATGTCACCGCTGCCGGAAAAAAACCCTCAACTTCCCTTACATTTGGTTCAATGAAAGAGATAGAAGTCTATTGACTTGCCAGAGCTACAGTTGATGCAAATTCTTCCTTGCTATCCATGTATTATTTATAGGGGCGAATGGCTGACATTTCCACAGAACTGGGAGCTAAGCTTACAGGAGATTAGCCCTGCAATCTCATTCATTTACCAGGGAGTAATTGCTCAACTGCTGGGGAATTAAGATGGGGGAGGGAGAGACCCCATAGGATGCTCATCATGTAGCACTGGTAGATACAACCACAAATGAACCCCCTACCCGTCCCCCAGATACACACCCACACGTCTACAATAGCACCAAGGAGACGAGTTCTAAAAATAGCCCCCATCCGAGTGTGACGCCTGACTGTATCCGAGCCAACACCCCGGCTCAGTAACCTGGGCCCGCCTGCCATGGAAGCGGCCCGAGAGATCGAGCGCGTACGCGACCCACGTCACAATACGCCGCAGCGTCGGATCGGACGTCACAGGACGTCACGCGCTCGCGTTCCTGCGTCAGACGAAAGACGCTCGCGTAGGAAAATCGGCTGCTTTTCCTGAAGGTTTTCAGGAAGCGGTCATGAAAATCACCCGTCATTTGCGTACATCCAAATCCAGGAAGATTACATCGTCGGATAACATTTGAGATCTATGCTTGTGGTGTTTGTTGATATGCACTGAGATAAGCTTTTTTAATAAGCCTTTTACATTGCTAACCCTTCCTAACGTCAGTAACAACGATCGAGTATTTATAACAAATTATTTTATAAGGATCTTGTTGCCTATTAACACTTGGATCGACAGTGCGACTGAACACTGCAACTGCGCAAACTGTACTTCCTTCACTGCGAACGTGTGGAAGCCTTGTCAGTTTCTCCTGGTCTTTATGTAAATGATGCTGGATGGCAGGACTACAAGCGCATTGCACTCCTCTTCACACTAACAATAGACTGTTTCTTCTTTTAGCTGAGAACTCAAATTTGTTATTCGCACTCTCGCACGCTCGCCTCCCCTCACCGCCTACCCGTTAACGGGACGGGACAGAAAGGAGTCTTACCTTGTCCGTCAATTGTCACTAGTCTGCTGATATCACATTACTGGTAAGCAGAGAAGAGAGGGGGAGAAATATAAGGAATTATTCATTTGCCCCCTAGCGTGCACGTCCCCCCCTCCTCCTCTCCTCCATTTGCCCCCTACGTGCCCCCCCCCTCCTCTCCTCCTCCTCTCCTCCTCCCTCCCCCCCCCCCCAACACCTCTCTCGCGCCGTCGCCTTACAATCAGTGCAGATGTTATTTAGTACATGATCTTTCCTGCTCCTTCAGTGACAGCTTCAAAACACAAGAAAGAGAGGAAGGGGGGGGGGCGGGGGGAGGCGAACGGGGGTTGGAAGGGAATGACACGTTTTGAGAGAGGTTTCAAAGGTTCAAAAGCAAAATGCAGTACAATGAGACTATTCTAGAGTTTTTCCGTGTGAGTACAGCGCCTTAGAAAGCGGTAGGAAGAGAAAACAAAATGGCGGCGGGCGCATGGTGTTAGCGGCGTTGCAGGCGGGCGGATCGGTGAGTCATTCACCCTTTGCTACCAGCCGAACGTTGGGATGTGGTAGCCCAGGGGTGCTCTGTGGTTGTCTTTGGTAGCGATGCTTTGACTAAAACAAGATACAGAATAGTTGCCTACGCCATTTCAGAACCCGATTCTCGGTGACAAAACACACCCTATGAAACGCTTCCCTGACACACAAACACCACACACCCACCCAACCACACACACACACACGCACAAACACCACACACCCACCCAACCACACACACGCACACGCACAAACACCACACACCCACCCAACCACACACACACACACGCACAAACACCACACACCCACCCAACCACACACACACGCACTAACACCACACACCCACACACTCAGTCACACATAGTCTGGGTGTGTGTCATACTGTCGAGCGTGAATGTCAGCACAGCTTTTGTCAGGCCTGGATACAACACGGCAGGACTGGGTACTCGGAGGATTCCTTCAGAAGGTCGTCCACTCCTCCCCCGCGACTTCCGTTTTCTCGCGCTGAGGCAGTCTCAACGGCGAATAAAGCTCTTAGCCGCAAAACTCCCTCTCGCTTCACAAAAGGGAGCTGGGGGGGCGGGGTGGGGGGGGGGGAAACACAATCGAAAGCGTCCAGCCCCCCCCCCCCTCCCAGACATCAGCAGCAGCGACACATAGAGAGACCCCCCTGAAAAAACTTCCTCCAAACTGTCAATTAAGTTTCTGTGGCAACATATTTAAGTGGCCTCTTTATTTAGTTAAAATCCATTCAGAAGTCGGGCACAAAGGAGGAAACTGGGTCTAAGGGACCACAGAGGTTCTTTTGTGCCACTGTGTTGGGTCCAAATGTATAATTAAGTAACGAGGGCAATCAGCACCGTGGCCCAGTGGGCAGCATGATTCCACTCCAGAAAGCCTCGCAGCTCCTCCGCACGCATACGAGGAGAGAGAACATACGTCAGGTACAGTCGATGTACCGCGTATTACGCACGTAGGAATACAGGCGTACGGAGTGCAGAAACGTGATTATTATGATGATTTGTGGCCGCGTTCTGGATGACGGCGAACAGGAGCGTTCTGTGTGTTAAGCAGCAGTCGAATGCTAAGTTCTGATTACCTGTCTTGATTTTGTTTAGGACCGGCGGTTGATCTCATTTCAATGCTTTCCTTCTCAGAGTGAGCTTGTACGTTTACTATAGGTGAATAACTCAGCTCTCCTTCTTATTTGATTTTCTATTCGGGTTCCAAACAATAACTGATTTTCAGACTTTTGTCCACAGGCTTAGAGAACTCAACCTATAATCATCACATACTGCTTCTCACCACCCTATAATTTTGCAAACGCACGCGCAGAATCTCGATGATTTGATTGTCTTGATTTGCCAACAATTCATCCGAAACTCAAATCATCCCTCGCTGTCGAACCAGGAAGTAAAACTATTCACGATCGTGCTCCTGCCGTGATCCCGGATCCCAGATCCCAGATCCCGGATCCCCTTCCGACCTGAAGGCTTCGCTCCGGCCTGCTGTCAGGTTCGCCGGGCTCACGGAACGGCATTTGCGTCCGTAAAGCAGCGCTCCCTCCGAACTCGGAAGCGGCTCTGATGGACTTAACGAGCCAAAAAGCAAACGCTGAACCCGAAGCGAAGGGCTCCCAGATGCCCCGACCTTCCTACCTTCCTTCCTCCTGCTGCCTGCAGGACTTCTGAGGGCAGGTTACTGAACACGGTGCAGAGCTGCTGCTGCTGCTAGCAACTCTTGCCAGACAACTCCTGGAGGATATCTGTTATGGATATGCAAAAACCCTCTAAGATGAAAAAGCAACCTTCTGGTTCACAAGCAGCCGGATGAGGAGACAACATCTGGGTCTGGAAACCACAGACACGCTTCGGTAACCAGGGGCCGGACTTCAAACCACCCCCCCCCCCCCCCCCCCCCCTCCCCCCACCAACTCTCATCACCACCCTTCTCCTCTCCACTCCTCCCCTCCTACTAAACCTCTAAACATCCGATGGAAGGTTCGGAGATTGATGCAGGCTTCAACGCTTCGGGGTTTTGGGGAGCTGTGTGTGGAGGTGAAGTCAGACTGGAGACGGGTGGGCGCTGGGCCTTCCTTCCACCGGGACCCCCTATCTCAGCCCTGGACAGCAGCCGGGGGGGTGGGGAGGACACCGATGCGCTGGAGAACCATAAACATCTCCAGACCAGTTTTCTGGCTGGCAGTGATGGACGTACGGAAGAAAGGAATGAAGGAAGGAAGGAGGGAAAAAGGGAGGTTCGCAAAGTGTCCCGATGCAGGTTCAGAAACCAAATATATCCCCCCCCCCCCCCCCCCCCCGTCCCTCCTGTCACATTCTGAGGAGACTCGAAGATGGATTTGCCTCGGAGAGACGCGGAGAGGACTCGCCGGGCGTTAGGAATGCAGCCGTGTAGTCCTGCTCGTCTGTCTGCTCGAATGCTGATCGAGTCGGTCCACGCTAGGAGGGATGGTGAAGTATTCACAGATCTGGGAGTCTGGGCTTGACGGCGCATTCATTTCACTGTCGACTTGCTCTCCAAAAAATGGAAATGATTAGACCGCCGAGGCCATCAATATTTGCGCTTCGGCCAAGACGGTCATCGAGGGAAAAGTTAAGCGCCTGTGCTTCAAGGCTAGATGTCATATTTACCATCTACAAGCCAGGCCATGGGTACTTAGCCAAGTAACCAGATGTATCTTCGCATCGTCGAAGGAGGTGACCTAAATCTCGACGCCACTAGTCTGAGGACGGGGTTTGACACGGGGGCTACGCGAGGCACGTTAGCAACGAGAGCAGGCTCCCTGTTGTCGAGCAGCTCTGGGCGGGTGGTCGGGGTAATGGTGTATTTAGACACATGGAGGATCTGACAGCGAGACAGAGGATAGACAGGAAACAGACCCAATTTTGCCCTCAATTTCCCTCCTGTGGCTCCGGGGATGAGGTGTGGGATATTGGCTCTGTTTGCGCCACACTGGGGGGCGTGGAAGCGGGGGGGGCGCGTGGGGCGTGGGGGTGATTGAAGTCAGAACCCCTCAGCCTGCGAGAAACAACCGATCCGTTTCCGTGGAAACATTCCTGGCCCGAGGACCCGAGGACTAAGGTAGTTTAGGCACCGGGGCATCCATAATATATGAACCACTTGATGTTCTATATATGTTCCTTCCTGCCTCCCTGGCGTTGCTCTGGCCCCTCCCCTACCCCTCCGACGCAGGGCGTCGCGTGACTCACCAGAGCGCCCGGGCTTGTTCGGGGGGGAGAGGGGGGGGGAGGTGGACTCCCAAATCTGATTCATTCAGATGATGTTGAACAAACTAGCCTCTCTGGCACAGACCGAACACGGCAACAATGGCTCCCGGCGCTAAAACCGAGAGACGTCAGGGAGAGAGAAACCCACCGCAACGCATGGGAAAAAAAAAAACCCGCGGCAGGTTTTCAGCGGAGGAGAGGCATGATGCGGCGTTCCTTCTTCCACCCGCCCGTGGTAGAATAATAAGGCCGGGGCGAGCCGGCAAGCGTCTGGAGGAGTTGACACGGGCTCACGAAACAAGGTCGCGCCGCTCAAAACCTTCCAAGACCCTCAACAGGCGAGAGGGGCGAAGAGATAAACAAGTCCAATCTCCCACGCCGCCCGGTTCTGATTTGATCAAAGGCTCCGATCTATACGGCCATTTGACCTTTCACCCTGCTGCGGGGCTGCCTGGGAAGTCAGGTGATTACCCCGGGTCAAGGTAAGGGCCAGGGATTAGGGAAGTATCGATCGTAGGAGATGATGGAGGCTCCCAGAGAGACAACGCGGTGGGGGGAGATGCTATCGACCTGCTGGAAGAGGCCCGGACGGCAGGAAGACTCGCGCGCAAAAACCACATCAGAGCTGGAAGCCTTGACGCTGAGGTCGAGAGACACCGACCGAAGGATGTCGAAAGGGAGAATGGCCAAAAAAACCAGAGAGAAACGAAGGGATGCGGAGAGATAGAGACGAGCGTTCTGGAGGGTTAGGTTGACAGACATAGGCCTGTCCCCGGGGGGGGGGGGGGGGGCCGAGCCAAAACGGCCTTAAACGCCACCCCTGAGCCCCCTGAAACAGGGCTGGAGGACTTCACGCATGACGTAAGTATGTGGGGGGAAGCTCTACATGGGTGTAGTGGTGCTGTGTGTGTGTGTGTGTGTGTGTGTGTGTGTGTTTGCAGGAGGCTGTGGCTGAAAGGAGGAAGGGGGAGGGGTGAGAGTAGAGCGTTCTCCCCCTGACTGAACCGGGGAAGGGCTGCCTCTGTCCAATAGCAGCTCTCTCAGCCTCGGGCTCCCAGGGCCTTCAGAGGGGAGGCGTGAAGAGCGCTGGGGGGCGGTCCTCCTGACGCCGTCTGGCAGGACCAAGAATCCCCCTAATGGGGACGCCTACAGGGGGGGGGGGGGGGGAGGCAGCGGCGGGCTTCTCTCCATTTTATTCATGAGCGAGAAACACAACAGCCAACATTTTCTGATTCATTTGTAATTTGTCTTTTCTGGACAGACTGGGAATAGCCATGAATACCTGGAAGGGAAACGTAACTGGGCGGGCCGAGGGAGACGGAGAGACAGAGAGACAGAGAGAGGGAGGAGAGAGAGAAGAGGGGGGAAAGAGAGAAGAGAGGGGGAGAGGGAGAAGAAGGGAGAAACACACAGAGAGAGAGAGAGAGACAGAGGAGAGAGAGAGGAAGAAGAGAGACAGACAGAGAGAGAGACGAGGAGAGAGAGACAGCAAGAGATAGGGAGAGAGAACAGAGATGAGAGAAGGAGAGAATAGAGAGAGAGAAAGAGACAGGCCTCGAGAGAACGTGGCTGCTTCCTGGCAGCCATGTTGTTTGTTTTCCTGCTCTCCCCTCAGAGGTCTGCTTGGTTTCGCTCCGTCTCTGCCTACGCTGCCTGCCCTCGCGGAGCTCCCAGAGACCACTGCTGTAACCGCCCTCCCCGACCAGCTAGCAACTCGCCTGAGTGTCAGCCCGGATACGACGCACAACACGACACGACACCACACACACACACAGTTTATGCCTCTCTGTTCTGACACGGGCTACAGGCCTGCCACTGGGCCACTGGAAATTTAAGTCGGGTGTAGGAGAAATTAGCCAAGGAAGGAAGGAAATGGGATGTTGACTTGAACTGGCCCCGAGGGCAGCTGAGAGTCTCCCTGCGCGGCTCCGCTGGCTGCCTGACAGTTTGATGGAGCGAGTGGAGGCTTCCCCGCGGCCCTCCAACGCCGCCGCTCGCACTGATGTAGCTCAGCGAGGAACAGATTGAGCCTCGGGGCAATGGCACTTTGACTAGCGTACTCTGCTCGTCGCCTGCCCTCTCTCCCTCTCTCCCTCCCTCCCCATCTCTCTCTCCTCACCCACTCGCGCGACGCACGGAAGGGGAGCGCGCGCGCAGCGGCGCCGCATCGGCACGGCATCGACGGCGCGCGGACGCGGCAGACGCCCGCGTGCGCGCACGACGCACGCCGGGGTTGGCTTCGCCTTCAACTCTCTCCTGGCTCGGCCAGCGCCGTGATGAGCAGCACAGATGCCGTCTCGCTTCCAAGGAGGGCGACAGCGAGGAGGGAGGGAGAAGCGGAGAGAGACAGGAGGGGTCGCGAAGATAAGAGAAGAGAGAGTTGGAAGGGGTTGGAGATGAGAAAGAGTAGGAGAGAGGGGGGGGGGGCTTGCGGAGCCAACACAGACATAATGAAAAGAGGCTTGCGGCGACCCACAGTGCGCTGGTCATGAGAAGCATGTGCCGCCGGGGGGCTCTGCTGCTAATTTCGGGGGGCAGCCAAGCGTTTCACGCTAGACTTGTCATTGAGCCAGAGGGGCATTCATACTGTGCAGCAATATGCCAGAGAGGGGAGGTATTCCCCCTCCCTTCCCCCTCCCTCCCTACGTCCCCGCTCTCCTCCCTCGTCGTACCTATGATCAAGAGCGGCTCATCGGCGGGTAAAGAATTACAAAATGAGAAGTTCCTGTGGCAATGACCAGGCGACAGGATTTCCTAACTCCCCCATCGCCTACCCGTCCCTGTCTCTCCATCTCCCCTCCATCCTCAGACGACCAGGAATATCTTCCAAATCTCCCCCCCCCCCCCGCCCCCCACCCCGCCCTCCCCGCCCCCCAAACGCCCAGGCCTTTTCAGATGTGTCCGTTCAGCATTCCCAGTCAACACAGTGCTGTGAGAGCGGTGGTTAGTCCAGGGAAACGTGCCGAGCCGCAGCCCCTGTGTGTACGTGGTCCCTGGGCCTGAGGTTGAGCACAGACAAGGCCAAACAGCAGGCCCTGACCATCTTTAATCAGCAGCACTGACACGCTGAGTGATTTGTCTCGCCCTTGGGTTATCGCTAAATCCGAGATAGAGAGGAGACCAAAGTCAGAGAGAAGCTCGGAGGGAGATGGGAGGTGGGAGGGGGGGGGGGGAGGTCTTTGGGGTCAGTCTCCGGGGGGCGAGGGTGCAGGAGAGAGTCTGTGTTGTGTCGGGTCCGATCTGACAGAGAGCTTTCTGGAAGACGCAGGGATGGAAACTAGCCTGCCAGGGAGGGAACGCTAACATTTTGTTTCTTGTCTCGGGAATCTCACCAATGTGGTGGAGGGGAGCCCCTGGGCAGATGGAGAGATGGGAGACGCAGAGAAGGAAAGAAGAGAGAATATTGCCTCTCTGTTCTGACACGGGCTACAGGCCTGCCACTGGGCCACTGGAAATTTAAGTCGGGTGTAGGAGAAATTAGCCAAGGAAGGAAGGAAAATGGGATGTTGACTTGAACTGGCCCCGAGGGCAGCTGAGAGTCTCCCTGCGCGGCTCCGCTGGCTGCCTGACAGTTTGATGGAGCGAGTGGAGGCTTCCCCGCGGCCCTCCAACGCCGCCGCTCGCACTGATGTAGCTCAGCGAGGAACAGATTGAGCCTCGGGGCAATGCTTGTACTGCTTACTCCTCTACTCCTCCCTCTACTCCCTCATTCCTCCCCTTAATCTCCGCGTCCTCCCATAGCAATCTCTCTCGCTCACCACTCGCGCACGCACGGAGGGGAGCGCGCGCGCAGCGGCGCCGCATCGGCACGGCATCGACGGCGCGCGGACGCGGCAGACGCCCGCGTGCGCGCACGACGCACGCCGGGGTTGGCTTCGCCTTCAACTCTCTCCTGGCTCGGCCAGCGCCGTGATGAGCAGCACAGATGCCGTCTCGCTTCCAAGGAGGGCGACAGCGAGGAGGGAGGGAGAAGCGGAGAGAGACGGAGGGGGGTCGGAGATAGAGAGTGAGAGAGTTGGAGAGGGGGTTGGAGATGAGAGAGGTAGAGAGAGGGGGGGGGGGGGGGGACTTGCGAGCACACAGACATAATGAAAAGAGGCTTGCGGCGACCCACAGTGCGCTGGTCATGAGAAGCATGTGCCGCCGGGGGGCTCTGCTGCTAATTTCGGGGGGCAGCCAAGCGTTTCACGCTAGACTTGTCATTGAGCCAGAGGGGCATTCATACTGGGTGACAGCAATTGCCAGAGACGCGCGCGGGAGAGGTATACCCTCCACTTCCCCCTCCCTCCAACTCTCCCACCCCCTCCTCCTCCTCTCTAACCTGATTGCAAGAGCTGTCATCGGCAGGGTAAAGAATTACAAATGAGAGTCCTGTGGCAATGACAGGGACAGGATTCCTACTCCCCCATCCCTCCCTCCCTGTCTCTCCATCTCCCCTCCATCCTCAGACGACCAGGAATATCCTCCAAATCTCCCCCCCCCCCGCCCACGCCCGCCCTCCCCGCCCGCCCAAACGCCCAGGCCTTTTCAGATGTGTCCGTTCAGCATTCCCAGTCAACACAGTGCTGTGAGAGCGGTGGTTAGTCCAGGGAAACGTGCCGAGCCGCAGCCCCTGTGTGTACGTGGTCCCTGGGCCTGAGGTTGAGCACAGACAAGGCCAAACAGCAGGCCCTGACCATCTTTAATCAGCAGCACTGACACGCTGAGTGATTTGTCTCGCCCTTGGGTTATCGCTAAATCCGAGATAGGAGAGGGAAGACCAAAGTCAGAGAGGAATCCTCGGGGGAGGGTGGGAGGTGAGGGGAGGGGGGGGGGAGGAGTCTTTGGGTGATCTCCGGGGGGCGAGGGTGCAGGAGAGAGTCTGTGTTGTGTCGGGTCCGATCTGACAGAGAGCTTTCTGGAAGACGCAGGGATGGAAACTAGCCTGCCAGGGAGGGAACGCTAACATTTTGTTTCTTGTCTCGGGAATCTCACCAATGTGGTGGAGGGGAGGGCGGCAGGGATGGGGAGAGATGGAGAGAAGCGCGAGAGAGAGATAAGATTAGACGAGAGAGGGAGGAGCAGAGTGAAGCGCGGACAGAGAGAGGAGAGATAGAGATGCGAGAGAGAGTATGTAAACGGAGAGAGACTAACAGCTGCTTGTCTCCTCCTTAAAAAGCTGTACCACTGCCTGGGGTCTGTCAACTGGGAGAGAGGAAGAGGGGATGAAAGGAGGAGGGCGAGGAAAGATGTAGTCAGTAATGAAAGATCGGGGGGTTGGGGAAGAGCAGGGGGGGGTCGGGGGGGTGAATTAACCTAGCAGCAAGAGAGAGAAACTACTGTTAATCTCCAAAACAAGCGAGAGAGGAGGAGACAGGCATAAAGAGAGAAGTAGAGAGAGAGAGTAAGAGACAGGAAGAGGGAAGAGTGAGGAGGAAGGTGAATGGGAGAGGGGAGAGCGAGAGAGATGAGGGGAAGTGAGAAGGAGGAAGGAGGTAATTCACACTGTGCACATCCTCGGGCGGTGAATAATTTAGAGGAGCGCTGGGACGCCGAAACAAAGATGAACACAAAACACTGGCAGCGTTTGACCCAGAGCTGCAGCTACAACAGCTCACATCTGAGGAGAGCATGCTCTGTCTCTCTCTCCCCCAAACCTCCACCCTCCACCCCAAACCTCCACCCTCCACCCCACCTCTCCTCCCTCTCTTCCTTTCTTTCTCTCTCCCCACGAGTGGCTTTCTTACCTATTGACATGCTACTCTCTCTCTACTACTCTCTCTTGCTGTTGCCTCTCCCCTCGTCTCTCCCCCCCCCCCCGCTCTTCGATCTTGGCTCTGGAGAGCTCAGTGAGGAAACAGCTGGGCTCTCCTTTTGTCTCGCCTCGCGCTCTACGACACCAAGAGAGCCCAACAGCATGGCTGACATCTTAGTTCCCTCAGTTCAGTTCTCAACCCCGCTCCCCCCCTCCTCCCCTGCCTCGCCTCCGCACAACCCCCCTCCGCCCGCCCGTACTCTGCAAGCTGGCGTTGTGTGAGTGACAGTCAGCCATGGACGCCCAAGCCTGGGTGGGCGCCCGTCGGAAAAGGAGAGAGAGGCACTTCTGTTCCTGGCTAACAGGGGCGCAGGTAGAGCTTGCTGGGGCGGGCATCTGCTGCGTACGTGTGTGAACACTAAGGTATAAAAAATAAAACAAAGCGAAAGGACAATCCCCAAAAGGCCTGAGACTGCAGTGTGAGGAGCAGCACAACCTGGTTGTGGAGTTCAGCTCAAATTAGGAGTGACAGAGGGTGGATGGGGGGTGGCGGGGGGGGTGGAGGGATGGATGGGGACGCGGGGACGCCCCCCCGAACATCATCCACCCTCCGCCGCCCCCTGCGTGCCAATGGTGCAAGGGACCGTATGTACTGGTAATTACATTAATGATAAGTTGAATTAGCCGCTTTACAGGGAGAGGGGGGAGGCGGGGTTTAGCCAGGTTTTGCTTGATTTTTGTGCACCGATGGAACTGGGGCAGAGTAATAGAAGCATAAACACGACAGGCTGCTGAACAAGGAGCCAGGGTAAGTGCAACCAACCCCCCCAAGCTTCTCTCTCTGCTCTCTCGTCTCTGCCCCTCTGGCCTCTCTTCCCTCCGTCATAACCCTCTTCCGCCTCCTCTCGCTCTCCTCCCTCCCTCTCTCTCTGGTGCGCTCTCAGTCTCCTGCTTCGTCTGAGCTGCTGATATTAATGGGACGTCCCTTGTTTGTAAATGAGCCAAGTTGTGTGCACCACCGCGGGCTGTCTATTACAGCAGGCCTCTGGGGCTGCAGCTCCATATGGCCTCCGCATATGGCAACTACATGCAGCATCAATTACATAGTTGTTATATATTACGCCGGTCGTTTTTTCTTTTTTTTTACGAGCAGTGTTTCCAATCCTCCTCTCGTCGCTTGTCCCTCTCCCTGTCCCTGCGTTTGCTACGCACGCGTGCGGCCGCGCGCGCTTTCCCGCCCGAACGCCCCCGCCTTCTAACAAGCTGTCGCGTCCCTCTCCTACCCGTGCGGATCCTGCGAAGGATGGCGTGCCGAGCTTCTGATCCTCGCTCGGAGGCCTGGACCGCGGCCCTCCTGTTCAGGCTGCAGCGGCCCACCACAGGGTTAGCAAGCCCCCCTCCACAGCCCCTCCCCTCCGGGACTCAAAGTGGCCGGGCAAGTTTGGGCCGAGCTGGAACATCCCAGTCAGGCAGAGGTAAATATGGGGGGGAGGGGGGGGGCGCGGTTCGGGGGCAGAGGGCAGGGGCCCATTGCAGAGTATTTAATTGTGTGTTCAAAACCTTAGCAAGACCAGGAAGCCTTTAATCGTGTGTGTGTGTGTCTTAGATTTCTCTTTTTTTTGTTTTTACTTGTTTTTGGAAACCCAGGTGCCTTTGGTGTGGGATCTGACGGGATGGGAACATGAGTACGGCAGAAAGCCAGCTGAAAGGCTCCTAGCCACGCTGGGCTTGTCACAGACGCCACAATTAGAGAGGAGATCACTGCTAGCGCCGCGCCAGTCCCCTGAATGGAAGTCTCTCGTTTGAGGGAAGGACAAGAAGGGGAGGGGAAAAGGAGGAGAGGGAAAGGGAGGGGAGGAGAAGGGAGAGGGGAGGGGGTTGCTAGTAGAAACGTTACACCGCTGGATAATCACTCGCGGGGATGAAAGACCCTCGTTGCGTTGCGTCCACGGAGGGTCTTTCCGGACCCCCGGGTTTGATTGTTTTCTGCGGTTGCTGCGGAAGATAGACAGGCAGGGAAGCGCAGGGCGAGAAGAGAAAGACAGACAGAAAGGAAGACGAGACAGGCAGACAGACAGACTGACAGACAGACAAGCGACGCGGCTGGAGGCATGGGTCTACAGTGGGCATGCTCAATTCACCTCCTCTATGTGGCGCCAAGCCATTCTAGACTGGTCCGTTCACCCGGCCAATAGTTCTAAAAGGTTAAAGACCCTCTCGACATCCCATAACTAACGTAACACCTATCTACCACTATAAGGATCGTTAGGCTCGAGCACATGGACACTGGACTCAAACAGATTACGGCTGGTACACAAGATCTTATTACCACTGACAGTAAGTCTAATGTCCAGGTCCATTCTCACTTAATCCCCTAATCTCTGTAATCTCATCTGTTTCACCCGCCTTTTCTCTGTTACAGTACATCTACTTAATCTTAATTCGGTTACTGTACCGCGCACACAGACAGAACGGGCATCTTGTGTGGTGTTTGTCGTGTTGGGGGGAGGGAGGGGGAGGCAGGAGGGGGCAGTCTGCCACTCTTCCTCGTGCTGGGCAGAGCATCAGAGGGTTTTCTCACATGAAACAATCCCTGCTCCTTCACGGGGGAGTGGCCTAGCTCTCTAACTTGATTTCACACACGACTCTTCAAACCATGAGAGGGGGGGAAAGAGAAAAACGCAAAAGAGAGAGAGGAGAGAAAAAACTACAACGGAAAGCTTTGTTGGTTTAAAGAGCCTGGCCAAGGGAGTTGATTGAAAAAGAATAAAGCGCCTGGTTTACCAAATGTGAACACCCCCTCCCCTCCCCCCCCTCCCCCTCCGCCTTGTTGCTGGGGTGACCGTGCGCGAGAGTGCTGTTCCTGGTAATTATGTTCGAGGTCACTGGGTTTGTGTGATGCTGGAGGGTGGAGATGGGCCCCGCTCCTCATTCAGTGCCCCAGAGGGAGAGGGCATACGTTCAAGGCGGGACCAGTGATGCCCGCCAATTCATCCCTGCCATGCATTCATGTGGATCGACGCTGAGTCCCTCTGTCCGCAGGATCACCTGGAGCGAACGTTTTATTCATCCTCCCTCTCGCCTGCCCTCCGCCACCTCCCCTCCCCCTCTGCTCCTCCAGCCCTCCAGCTAATCGCTCTCGGTGCACCCCCCTGCCAGAGCTCCTTCGTCAGATGTCTCACCGTGTGCATAAGCTGTGCTTGAAGCGGAGGTAAGTTTCCAGACTTTCAAGACAGCGGCGTTTGGTTTTCGAGCAGTCTCTTACACACAAGTCAGACACAACGCGCTTACATAGGTGGGAATCCCAAACCCCCCACACACACACACGGCACCCCCCCAGCACCCGACCTCCCTCCACACCCCCTTAAAATAAAACCCCCCATCAGCTCTACAGTTCTAAAATTTGAAATCTCCAACGAGCCCATTTCCTTTAGATGCTCCCAGGGTGCATAGTCATGGTCGCTAGTCCCAGGCCCCCCCCCCCAGCCCCGCCCAGCCCCACCCCAGCGCCGTCTCACCCCCTCCTGTCCCCAGGTGGTGCTAGCAAGCCTGTCTGGGCCGCTGTGTTCCCTACAGAGTCATCCTAGCAAAGCTCAGGGCCATTATGGAGCTAAGCCGCTCTCCGATGAGCTTGTGCAGTAATGGCTGTTCTTAGCCCAGCCAGTGGGCCCTTCCACCAGCTCATTCCAACTCTAAGTGAGTCTCAGGTCTCGCCTAGTGAGAAGTGACTAATTGCGTCTAGTTGTTAGTGCCCCTGGAATGAGATCCACTTCAAGCAGTGACAGGCTGTGCAATCATTTCTTTTCTCCTTTCAACGCCCGCGCATCCTCCCAGTACCTCCTCGCCCCACCTCTCCCCCCTCCTTCTTCTCACCCTCCGCCAAATTTACCCCTCTCGCTTCTCAGACTACTGGGCTGTAAAATTGAGCAGGCGTCAGGCAGGACCCGGAATGAGAGCTGGCATCTTCGACACGCTAACCTTGAGGAAAGCCACCTCGAAGAGATGGAAAGTCGGCCATCTTAGTTTTGTTTTTTTTGTTTTTTTTTGGGGGGGGGGGGGGGCTGAGGGGAGGGGAGGGGGGGGGAAGCAGGCAGCGCTTTGATGACGCGGCGAACGAGGGAAGGAGGACGGCAGCCGTTGCCTTCGGACGCGTTGGAATACGGAGTCCTGCACGCGATCGAATGTTGTAAGCGGTCGCTAAAAGAAAACAAGATGGCCGACGGAGAAAAGACATGTCATAAAGCCAGAAACCTTTTTAGAAGCATACAGGCAGAATGTCTGAATTCTGGGGCAGAAGAAAGAAAAGAGACCTGATCTCTCTCTCTAATTCTGACAACTGACAACCTCCCTAATTCCCCTCTCACTCCCTTGTCCTCAGTTTTTAATGTGAAGCGCTACCTCTGCCACTCCCTACCTAGCAGTCTAATTCAGCATCCTTCCACAGCATGTACACTGACTAGATAAAGGCCATGACAATATCAGGGTGGGAAAAAAGACATTTACAAAATGATCATCCCTTAAGCATATTCTCTAAACGACCAAACAAACTAGCACTTAAAATGATATTAACTTGGGTGTGCGAAGCGCGCACAGGAATTCAGCAATCCATTACCGTGTACTGTGGGCCACAATAACAACCCCCTCCCCTCCCCGCCGCCCCCACACCACCACCCCCCCCCTCCCATCCCCACCCCCCAGGATTGCTCCAAGATGGCAGCGTCTTCAAGAGAAACAAATGCAGCCTCAGCCTCTGTCCCTTGCACACCATATTAGCGTTCGGAGACGGTCTCTCGCCGCCGAGAGATTAAGCATGTTAGCCCTCCCACGCTGCGCATCCAGGCTGGGCCATCCTCTGGGACGACGCTGTATCATTTGTGGGGAAATGACTTCGGTAATGAAGGAGCCTGGTCCATAAATCGTCCTGGCCTCACCTTCTTCGCCTCTCCACTCCCACCAAACAGCTAGTAAAAATTCCCTTTAAAAAATTCATGGCGCAATTTTGCTCAAATCCCTCCCAGCAAGCACAATTATGGAACTTTCATCTCAATTGATTTATGTGCTTGGTGAGGGGAGAGGGGCGACTGGGTGGAGGGAGGGGATTTAAAGGGGGGGCGGCTGGCTGTATATTATTGTTTTTAAAAGGGGGGGGCTACGGCCTTCATGCAGGAGGAGTAGTGCTGGTGGACTGAGGCGGAAGGGGGAGAAAGGTGGTGTGGAGAGAGGAGGAAGGAGGGGGAGAGAGGCTGCTTGAGAGGAGGAGAGGGAGGAAGAGGGGGCGTGTGGCGAGAAGAAGGAGAAAGCATATTCCACTTGATTAATAATACTAATCAAATTATACAGTGTTCCACTGTGCCCCAAAATCGGGGGCTATAATGTGTTCTAATGGCAAGGTTCATGGAGCTAAACTTGAGGGTGAAAACATGCCGCCGACTGCCTCATGTCTTAATGAAGGCCGTTAAACTGCCATTTCCAGCAGCCATGAAATGAAAGAGAGAGATTGTTGTAATGTGCCATGGCTCCCAGCCTCTCTGTTGCAGGGTAATAGATGGCTGCAACAAAGAGAGAGAGAGATAGAGCGAGACAGGCAGAGGGAGGGAGGGACAGAGAGACACGCTGACAAAGAAAGAGAGGGGGAACGAGAGACGGAGCGCCGGAAAGAAAGAATAACAACCGAAGGAGAGAACGACAGAACTATTGACAAGACGTGTGCGTCAGTAAAAGCTGTCTGAGGGAGAGCGTGCGCGTGTGTGCGCGTGTGCGCGTGTGTGCGCGCGTGTGAGTCGTATGTAAGAGTAGAGGGGAGGTGCAGACACAGGACAGGGTGAGGGACGGCTGGTGGGGGGGGAGGGAGGGAGAGGAGGAGGAGAGCAGCCACTCAGTGTTTTATTTCGGGAGGTATCCGCCCCCCCCCCCCCCCCCGACATACGCCATCACCCGCTCGCTTACGGATGAGGCCGGGTGTCTGGCTACGTCCGTTATCCTTAGCTAAGCTGACAACAGCCACGTTTCATTACGGCTTTACTGCTGACGTGCCTCACCACTGGCCCCCTCATCCCTCTATCCATTTGTCTGTGGCCTCCCCTCCTTCTCTCCCTCCATCCTTCCAAACCAGCCTTCTACTGCCTGGTTCGTCTCCTCCTGATTGCACTGGCTCCCCTCAGTGTTAAAAGATCGTCCGTTGCTCAATTCTAATCTGAGAGGTGGGCTGAATGCTGCAGGTAAATCATTATTTCTTATTCTGAGGCAGGTTATTGCCCTTTGTGTGTGTGTGTGTGTGTGTGTGAGTGTGTGTGGGTGTGTGTGTGTGTGTGTGAGTGAGTGAGTGAGTGAGTGAGTGCGTTTGCTGTTGGTTAGCGAACATGGCAAAAATCAAATGTCCGATAAGAACTTGGAAAAGGAGGCACATAAAAAGAGAATAATAAATGGTTTAGTCTCTCCCGTTACGCCTGATGGAAACTATTTAATCAGTCAATTCTGTTTTGACAGAACTACAAACTTGCGGAAAACCAAATAACTAACCTGGGAAAACAAAGGCTGTTATTGTCGTTATTATCCTAATTATCCCCTGCGATATGGCGTGCAAAGCCTTCATCAGCATGAAACGCAGTTTCATTTTGTCCAGACCTCCAGTTCTGACTGCCTGCCTGCCCGCGTTCTCCAGTCACACAAACACTTGGCCGGCTTGCCGACAACTCAATCAGGCGGAATTACATTTCCATCAGATAAAAATGTAATTGATTTGAAAGATGACATAATGTATAACTACATTACAGTGCGAGTCGACAGGGGGTTCCTTAGGGAGTGGGTCTATAGGGATCTCATTAGTGCCAACATAGTGAATTATTGAGAGCTAAAGCACTGACATTGAGGCATAAGGATTCACTGTAACTACATGCTAAGTGTTTATCTCAGTTTACGGCAACCCTAGATGACTGGCTGCCGACCCACCTTCCTATGAATACTGCAGGAGGAGGAGTTGTAATGGTCCATAATTGAACAGGTTCAGCTAAAGACGGGGTCACCGCACAGTCTGCGCGCGCACGCGCCCACGCGCACACACACAAGCAGACGTACGCGCGCGCACGCACACGCACGCAGACGCACGCGCACACACAGACGCGCAGTCACACTCACACACAGACGCACGCGCACAGACACACACGGACGTCATCCTCTGTACTGTATTTCATCCAGCTCACGGACCGTTGCTCGGTTACAATGACGTCATGTCCTGTGTGGTCATTTCAGGAGGAACACAATTACGCTGGTTTGGCGGGGAGGTGGGGTGGAGGACAGGGGGGGGGGGGGGGGGGGGGGGGGACGCTACCGTCCCATGTGTTGTGATTGTGAGGCTTGCAGGCGGTGGCCAAAGGAGATGAAGAGAGCTAGCGTTCCACCGCAGCGCTGGGCCTGGTGGGCATATCAAGCAGCGGGGCTGCCTGACCCTCATCTCAGGCCTACAGGGTCTCCCGCCGGCGCTGGCAGGGACCCCCTGCGGGAGCCGTAAAGATACAGTCCCTGCAGTGGGAGCTCCTCATCCCGAAGGAGCCCAGTGGCTGACGCCCCCAGAGAGAGCAAGCTCCCTGCAGGCCTCCGGGGCTCACTCTCACTGCCTCTCTCCTCTGCCCCCCCCCCCCCNAGAGAGAGAGAGAGAGAGAGAGAGAGAGAGAGAGAGAGAGGAAAAGGGAGCTAGTGAGGGACAGAGAGAGAGAGAGAAAGAGAGAGAGAGAGAGAGAGAGAGAGAGAGCTCGGTGGCCTGGTTACCTTTGCGCCTCTGAGCCGCGTGGGCAAGGAGGGGGAGTTAGGGTGTGTATTTTAAGTGTTCAGCAGAGTTAATCCTGACCCCAGTTCAAACATGGCTGATGAGCGCGCCTCATTACAGCACACGAGGGGGGTCACAGGGGGACAACAAGGAGAGAGACGCGTAGTCTGAGCACTCGCTCGCCCGCCGACCACGGCTGTAATCACTGCACTGCTGATGCGCAAATACCCCCGGATACCTAGACATCGTTCCGAGTTGGAGATCCTGTATGCAGGCCGTAAGAGCCATCCATGATAACCGCTCCCCGACCTCATCCATTCTGATAGGCGGCCTAATCCCACAGCCTCAAGCACAAGCCCCACAGATAAACCTGGGGGGGTGGGGGGGAAAGATAGATATTGAAAATGCCTTGGTATTTGATTTACAGTGTGGCCCTAATCCATGGATTTGGCTAAGATATAATACAAAGACACACAATCTTACAGAACAACATGACCCAAATCTCTGTATGTTCCGGAACACAAGGCAGAAGGAAGACGTGTGTGTGTGTGTGTGTGTGAGACAGTGTTTTGAGCAGGTCTGAGGGAGGACCAAGGCAGGAACTAGAAGCGCATCGTTCCCACGCACCATTGGGGCGCGTCAAACAATGCCTGAGGCGTTAAAGCGTTAACGTCACGCATCAGCATATAGCTGCACTGACTGTACATAGTGTACATACAGCGGGATGGACGCTCACACGCCTTTCCCCCCTCCCCTCCTCATTCTACGCCCTCCCCCCCCCGCCCCCCGCCCCCCGCGGAACACCTAGTAAAATAGGCGACTCAGACAGGTCCCAAATTTCATATGATAAATACCATGTATGTTATGCGCCAGAGGCGATTGTGGAGAATGTGTTTCCAAGAAAATCAAGTCTGCCACCAGTACTTAAAGTGATTGAATAGCCTGTAAACACGAGCCGCGGGCTGTCTTGTTGCTGTCTGGAAGATACTAATAAGGTAGAGCTTCCAGCCACAGAGCAGATGAGGGGGGGGGGGGGGGGGGGGGGCGTGTTCAGTTCATGAACTGAACAGTGAGTGCTGGAGCTGGTAAAAATACCTCGCTCTGCACTGTGCCTTGAACATGCACAGGAACTGGCGCCGAACCACAAGACTAGTGAGAGAGAGAAAGAGAGAGAGAGAGAGAGAGAGAGAGAGACAGAGAGAGAGAGACAGAGAGAGAGAGAAAGACAGAGAGAGAGAGAGAGAAAGACAGAGAGAGAGAGAGAGAGAGAGAGAAAGACAGAGAGACAGAGAGAGAGAGAAAGACAGAGAGAGAGAGAGAGAGAGAGAGAGAGAAAGAGAGAGAAAGACAGACAGAGACAGAGAGCGAGAGAGAGAGAGAGAGAGACAGAGAGACACAGAGAGAGAGACAGAGAGAGAGAGAGAGAGAGAGACAGAGAGAGAGAGAGAGAGAGAGAGAGACAGATAGAGAGAGAGAGACAGAGAGAGAGAGAGAGAGACAGAGAGAGAGCGTCAAGTTGGTCATAAGACACCGACAGTCAATGGCTGATAGTGTTCCCCACATTAGCCTAAATTAAAATTAGATCTGTCTTTAACAGTGTAATAAAAAGCCAGATGAGGATACTTTTCCTCATCTCTCTCTCTGTCTGTGTCTCTCTGTCTCTCTGTCTCTCTGTCTTTCTTTCTCTCTCTTTCTCCCTCTCTCTCTCTCGTTATCTCTCTACCTCCCTTCCTCTCTCTCTCTCTCTCGCTCTCTCTCTCTCTCTCTCTCTCTCTCTCTCTCTCTCTCTCTCTCTCTCTCTCTCTCTCTCTCCCCATCTGAAGAGAATCAATTCTCCTTTGTACCCTCATATCTTGTAAAGAGCTCTTTGCTCTCCTGCCAAGGAGATTCCTCTATCAGTAAAATTCATTGCAGTCAGTTTTTTTTTCTTAAATGAAAAAAATGAAGGGGGGGGCCGAGGACTATGTCCACATTTGAGATGAGTATGATGGCCTCATGATGAGCCTTGTTGATTGTTTGCCAGGCTAACGATTAGAGCTCCAGGTTTGAGCAGTAGAACCATGAATTGAGGCACTGACTGAATTAGTTTTTGGGCGTCAAATGGCATATAGGACGTCTTTGTGAGTCTGCGCAGCTCCACTCCCACTGGACGAGTAGAGTACTGGCATTAGACACCAGGTATTACGTCTAATAACAGCTGACACAGAGAGAGGAACAGCATCAAAATGGAGGGCTCAACCAGACGGAATGTGGCTTCGAGGAACGGCATTGCTGACTTTGCTAACACGGGGCGAACAGCAAGCTGAGCACGGTTTGATCCTTGAAGTCCCCCCCCACACACACACACTCCCCTATCATCTTACATCCTCCTAGTCACCTTACAATAACAAGGGCCGCATCGACCAAAGAGATTCAATGGGGCAGAATGAATCGTGGCTCGCTGGCTTGCAGCCGGGGCTCAGGGGGGCTGGGGCGGGGGGGAGAGCGGCGGTGTTGACCAGGGAGTATCCAGTGACCCTAGCTAAATATTCAGACGGCTTGTGGGGGGGCGGCTGCTCTGGTTGCCGGGGGTCAGACCAGGGTTCACCAAACAAAACCAGAGTATCCTGCTGAGTGGAGGTGACAGCGCAGAGGGACTAGGGGAAGCCGAAAAGAAAAGCTATACGTTGACTCTGGACCGTGTGTGTGTATGTGTGTGAGTGTGTGTGTGTGTAAAGGAGGGTACAGTCCAAGCATACCCCTAGACATAGCTTACCCATTTAAAGCCAGGTTATTTTCCATGCCATAAAGCAAGACGTGTTGGAGGAATCGTGCATGGTTGAATCGAGCACCGAAAGGCTCCTTAAATAATGGCACCCTCCGTTTCCCCCACTGCGGGCATGCGTCAACTTGAAATTTGTAATTACTGTAATTGTGAGCCCACCAAATGGGCCTTCAATATACCCTTTACCGTTGAAAATACATGGTGTGCTCTTCCACGACAAGACTACTGAAAGCATCCTTCTCCAAGGCCTCAATTTACTAGCTTTGAAAGACAGAGGAGAGCTTTGGAGATGTACCGAAAACTATAATATCAGCAAGGCCACTTCCAAACAGGAACTCTGTCACAACAGCTCCGGGACAAAGTGACCCTTTTAGAGAGCGTGTTGGTTTTGATCTCCAACACAGGTTTAGAGACTGTGTTGGTTTTTCTGCTCCAACAGTCTGGACATGCGAACTGGACCGCTACAGATACCCTCCTACATCCTTGAAGTCTGTGATTTGTGTATCAAATGAATGGACTCCGAATGTTCGTGGACAGGACTAAAGCGCAAACACGGAGGCCGATCATGTGATCAGCGGTCGCTGAGACGACCGTTGCCGGTTGAGGAAGCCCAACTGTCCGGGGAAAGAAACGATTCCTGGAGTCCAGCAACCATCTACGCTGACATCAAATGCGCGCACACACACACACACACACACACAAGAACACATAGGGGAAAAAATAGAGGCAGTAAAGAGGGCACAATAGCTTGGCAATTAGCGGTTAGGGAGGATGAACGGCGGATCGGTTACAGTTGTTGAATGTTAATTACAGCGTTTTACAGCAGTGAGGAGATAACGAGATGGCGTGCGGCCTTTAACGAGAGCCGTGGAAATTTATGAAACTTGAGATCAGGGACAATGAGGCGTCGCCGGGGCTGTCAGCGTCCTGCCTTTGTCCCTAATGAAGGCGGACATGGATGTCTCCTTCTCTCCCCTCGCTCCAAGGTGTGAGGCGGTAGTCATTAGCCGGAGCTCCGCCGTATCTGGAGGGATTCGGTGAAGGGTGGAATCCCCCCCCCCGCGATACGATATGCCACCGAACGCCATCGTTTACCTTCGGCTTTGTCCAACAACTGCCAACGTTCTCCAGCCAACTCCTCCGCCTAATTAAAAACTACAGTTTCCTGTGGTAATTTGGCGAGAGTTTTTTTTTCATGGCTTTAGGAAAAGCCTTGAAAGAAAGGGAAAAACAAACGGCAACTGCAATTCTACCTCTCCCCATGCGTTAACAAGTTTGTTTTTGATGGACACGGTGTTTAAAGTACAGTGCTGTTCCAGACGTAATGGCTGGGCGCCTCTTTGTTCAACCCCTTATCTCCAGCCAGCTAGCTTTCTCTCTTAGTCTCACAACCCAGCATAATTCACCATAAGAATTATATGGATTTATTTATCTTCTATCTAAACCAATGTGCAGGAGGGGATTTGAACCGGCAACCTTTTAGATTTTCTCTTCATTTGCTCTACCGCTGAGCCCTACCTATCCATCCACACATATGATTATAAATTATATGACATATAATTCTCAGTAGATGAAAATGAGCCTCTCTGACTAACTCTGGCTCATTTGCAGTCTCGCTCTTGATTGGTGTGCATTGCCCCTGCACAAAGATGACTAAATGAATGTGCTAAAAAAAAACACAACAGTCACACGGTTAGTATATGAGACCAAATATAACAGCGAAAGATGTGGTTTGAAGCTTAGACGTCCAATCCCAGTTCTAAACCAGCTGCAATGAGGGTCACCGCATCGACGAGCCACATTGTGTGTGCTCACCTCCATGCAAGGTCAAGTTCCAGATCATTCTATGCATCGGGGGGGATAAAGAAACGTTACAGGCTCCAGCACATGGTGAATTATGGCCCATCCGGCCTATCCCACTGTGGGGATAAAGGGCTGAAATCCTGAGGTTAATATGGTCATGTTATGATCCTGCCTGGTTTGAAATGTGGGTTAATGGAGGCATTGATAGTTTGGGGCGTTTTAATGCCAGACATGATTATGATGATCTCATACCTTACGATTTAGGTAAATCCGGAACATACTTCAAAGTTCTCCCAGCTGACCCTGACAGGCGCTTATACGCCCAGACACAGAGGGGGTGTCGACATGTCTGCACAGCTAGACAGACTGGTACGAAGGCTGGTGGCCTACCTACCAAGCACGCCAGCTATGGAGAGGTACACCAGCCAAATAATAGCACTGAGTGTACAGTGTACAGCACAGTAACACCAGGAAATATACACGTTTGATTTCAATCTCGGCATACTTTCACCCGTTCCCCTCAGCAACATATTCTGATCGATATAATGACATTTGGTACCTTATTGGCTGTGTAGACTGCGAAGTTACGTCACGACTACAGCAAACACACCTTGTCCGTATACTAGAAGGACTCCATTTGCACCTTTTCCCACAACAAACGTCGAATAAACCAAAAGTACAAATCCAACCCGCGTGACCTTATCTAGAACCTTGAGGTGGGGAAAATGGCAGGTTTTTTTTTCCCCCGCCCGGTGAGTGAGTTTGAACGCGGTGCTGCAGCCCGTTTGCCGGAGGAGATAGGGAGAGAGAAGCCTTTGAAACGGCAGAGACAGAACACGCTCTCTGATGCTGCTCAGACGTCAATAAAAACAGGTGTTAACCAGATTAGCTAAGATGTTAGAAGCTCGGATAATCCAAGCCCAGATCCAACGTCGATCCGGCCCTGGAATGCTAATGTGACAGGGATGCATTATTAAATCACCGCAGTGTGTGTGTGTGCGCGCGCGTGTGTGTGTGTGTTTAAAAGCACTATGGTGGCCATTTAGAGTTCAGTCCATCTCCACAATAAAAGAATAGAGATGGATGAGACCTGTTCACTTGAGAGGGTGTTTGTCTACGAGTGGGGCTATCTACTGTGGGCCTTGGACCCATGTTCCTCTTGACTGGAAACACAAGCAGCACTTTCTGTCAAGAGAAATAACTCCTACTTCCAGTCACTTTGGAAGTGCACCCTAATATAGCCCTCTTAGTTCACTTGAACAACAAATGCCCTTCAGTGTCCTTCTCCAATACCGAATGACGATGAAGTAAATGGTCAACCGATGTCGTTGTGGTAAGACTCCACTAGTATGCAGTGCCATATCTTGGCATGCATGTTTTATTTTGAGAGGGTATCTCGTGGTTGACGGTGGAATTCACCGTTTCTGTTCGATGAGGTCTTTCCAGGTTTACGGCGTCAAGGCAAAGCAGTAGTGTGTTGTGGTTTAGTCTCTTTCTTCCGTGAGCAGGTTCTGTGAGCTGGTAGCTTATCAGAATCCACCCGCCCTCATAGCTGGTTCACTTTGAGGGTGGTTATTCTGGTTCAGAAAAGCAGCTTCGCTGGGCTGATTTCGTCGTCGAAGACAATCGTTCCAAACAAATTCTCTAGAGTTACTGGCCTGTTTTGAAGAAGCACTTGAATTGTATTGTCATGACTGTGACAAAGCATTTTTACAGATTTTTTTTTGTATTGTTAATAATTGATCATTAATATTCTACACTATGAAACAAGGTTGTATTTCCAAAAGTTGTATGATAACTTGGCCCTGCCTGACCCTGACACTTCCTGTCTAACCTTTCCTATGCCTCTTCACCTTCACCTTGCCATCCCATAATCGAATCAGCACCTGGCGACAGGCCTCGCAGGCCGCCCAACTCCGGGCCTCCTCATTTGTAAACACCACCTGCTTATTCGGCCTCCTTTTTCGCCTCTGTGGCATTAACGCAAGCGTGAAATGGGATTCCGTGCGCATCTAGACGAGCAGCCGCTACGTCCGAGCGCGCGTGCTCCCGCGGAGGAAGCAAGCATGGAGAACGTACATCAACCTGTACGTGCTGGGGATCGGGAGGCAAGTGGGTATGCGCGAGGCGCGAGGGGTCCAGCCTGAGGTAAAAAAAACAAAAAAAACAAAGCTCGACGTCCCTATGCGAAATGTCAAGCGACGATCCTAGCCGCGCTTACATCGCAGATGTGCCGTGCGTTGCCATGACGCTCGGCTACGTTCTTTTCTGCTGCACCACGGAACCGACCTCCGCTTGGAAATGAAACCGAACGCGACGGTTCTACGGAAGTCGTGAATATCGAACGACCGCTTTAGCGTGTCTGACGCGAACGTCTCTCTTCAGCCTTCCAGCGTTCCTACTTTCCCTCGACCACTCAGCCTCGCCTTTTCTCTTCTTCTTTCATTTAGCTCAGAGGATGGATACATACACATGGAGGGCTGTTAGCGCAGCTGCGTGGCAACACAAGGCAACCTGCGTTCCCCGACCAGTGTCAGGTGTCTTGCGACACCGGCTTCTAAACGTCGCCTTGACACGCAGCCTTACGAGTTGCCACGGCCCTGCTCGACATCAACAAAGCACTTTGCACGTGGGAAACAGCGGTGAGATGAAAGGTGAGCAATGGAAGGAAAAAATATCGAGGAAAAAAATAGGAGGATGAGGGAGAGAGGGGGAAAAAAAAACACAATTATAAACCTCCATTTCTTCAGAGAACCATAAAGTCTTTTCCCAGAAGGGCCACAGAGCACAAATCAATTTATTTCAGTCGATTACAAGCACAGAGGTTCTAACCTTCATTTGTGAGTCTAATACCCTGACAGTTATGTAGAACACATACCAATTAAGCAATTCTGCTCAAATAAGAGGGGCCGTGAACTGACGCGATTATAGAGGCCGGGACCCTGGGGAGACGAGGTTATCTACTTGGGAGCAGAAAGAGCCAAGATGGGAGCAGGGAGCTCTGAGCCGAGGGAGAGAGACGAAGAAGAGGCGGGTAGAGGGGGAGATGGAGGTGGAGGAAAGTCATTTATTAAGTCTAATATTCGGTGAAATGTTCCTGTGGTAAGAAGGTCGGGAGATTGCGTTAATATCCGGAGCCGTGCTTAAAAGGTCACTAGGTATCTGCGCCGCCCACCGGAGTCATGTTGCTGGGAACTGTTCAAAACACATCTGATAGCGCCGCCGTCGTCATCGCGCGGAGCAAGAGGTCTGGCGGGGGTAGAGCGCAGAGGATGCGTCATTTGCGGGGATGATGCGGATTGCGCTCTCACACGGGTTCGTGTTCGCCACGGAGCTTTTTTTTTTCCCGAAAGCACGCGAACGCTGTCGTCGAAGGCAGCTGTGACAAAGGAGCCGTTTGGAAAGAATGTGCTTTGCACCACGCACGTATGTTTAGGATGTACCGAGAATGAACGATTTAATTCACCACGAAGAGGGCGGGGGGCGGGCGTGGGGGGAGTGTGTTCGTGTCCTGTGCTTAATGACCAGCACTAGCAACATTCTTCATGTTGCCTTTGAATACAGCTACTGACATACTCCGAGCCTGAAGATACACAAAATGATCGTTTTCTCGGCGCTTCTTTCGCCATCATCTCATTCTAATACAAATGCCATTTCCTCTTGACGTGGATGCCTCTCTCTCTGCTGAGATCAACACATTGTCATTCAACGCTCAAGCGCACCTTAACCACTGCCTCGCTGGAGGGTGATTTATGGTAATTCCTGATAGCATGTGATAGGATACAGCCCATAAACCCGTGTGAGGTATGTGTTTCTATGGCAACCCTCTCTCCGTTAGGTAGCCTGGGAGAGGTTCCGGCGTGCTTCTCGTAGGCGCTGTCTATTTGAATGCCAGCGGTGGAAATGAAAAGCAGATCGCAGCAAAGCGGAGACACAGATGTTTCAGCGTCGCCTTTTAATCTTGTATTCCCTCGGTGCCAGCGAGAAACACCCTCCCCTCCCTCCCTCCCTTCCCCCTCCTCCTCCCCCCGCTTTCAGAATGGTAATTGGACCAGATGAATAACAAATAAACAAAACAAAAACAGACCACATTCATTTTGTGCAGTTTAACACGCTGGAAGGATTGTACTTTATGGTTATTAATGCCGCAGACTCAAAACAGATGCAAAAGTTGTCGTTTTTTTTCTTCTTTTTAACAAGCAAGACTGTCTGTTTCACTTGATCTCGCCTGTATAAGCCTGATTCGCCCATGCATCTATTCACATCCACCTGTGATAACCAGGCTGACGTTGCAGCAAAGGTAGGGAGCCTTCTTTCTGAGGTGGTGCAAGCTATGACCACAAGCCAGGCGAAAAGCACAGTGAAACGCCACGCATTACCATTCTGGGCTATTTTCCCCAGACGTGTGCCCTGTCCAAGTAAAAGTACTTGGATTAAATGGAAAGGAGTTCACAGCAAAAGGGTCGTGTCGATAATTCTCTTCCAGATACACGGACGCATGAAAACAGACATACGATCTGAGTAGTGACTGACGGGCGTCCACGTTGACTGACTCCCACATCTAACAACTTGAAAACCCATAACGATCTACTTAGTGCTGTTTTAACCACCCCTTCTGCTCTCTGATTGTCTCTGCGTAGCATGTGTTTAGCATATGGCATCATTAACCCTCTTTCGTCAAAACCCTCGTCGCTAGATTCACGAGCTGTAAAAGTAGAATAATGATTTTTATTTAAGCGTTACCAGAACTAGTTTCAGACGACGTGCCGATGCACACTTCGCCTCATCTGTCTAAACAGCCCCAACCCGACATTTCAGAAAGCCCTTCAGCGGTTGGTGCATATTGACGGCGCGGAGATAAATGCACTGCAAACACTGTGCCTCTGTATGACATCTCAGGAACAATTTGGGATATCTAAATACCATTTCCATGGAAATATATCTCCCTTCTTTTTTCAGATGTAGGGGGGCACTGTCAAAAGCGGCAGACATTTACTTTGATAACTCTGGCAGTGGGATCTTCAGATTTAATGGTGAGGCTCTGAGATTTGTGGCAGACACACAAGCCCGCAGCAGAGAGAAGAACGACCGAATGAATATGAAAACGGGATGGGAGGGGATGGGTGGGGGAGAGAGGCTTAACAGTCCTTTAAAACATTCATAAATAATGTACCTAATGCACTTGAGAGTTGTTGCCTGTTTAACTATGCAGGCATGACACACAGCACAGCCTGGTTGCTGGGCGGTCTTATGGAGACCTTGTTCTGGGGGGTCAACACGACAGCACCGAGGGGGGAGAGAGACCCACGGCAGCATCAAACCACTCAGCCTAGTGCTCCACTCCCCCACCTACACACAGCCAGCCCACTGAGGCACTCTGGGCTGGAGTCAGGACGTGCGTCTGTGGAACACTACATCCCTGGAGCTCTGCTAGCTCAGAAAACACGGAGGGGAAAAAAAAAACAACCATCGAGGAGGAAATATAACAATTGAACGAGCATATGTCAGAAACAGGGAGAATAGCAAGAATTGGTACCCCCCCCTCTACACCACCTCCCCCCACCGCCCCCCCCCCC
>BROE01000025.1:1827057-1865300 GCA_036571765.1 Plecoglossus altivelis
AAAGGAAGAGGAATGCCAAAGCTAATTTCAGGCTGCGTCTGGATGGAATAATAATACGGTGTTTTGGCAGCCAGCGCACACGAGCGGGCGATACCTCAGCTCCAAATTGAAGGAAGCAGTGTCTTCACAGTTCATTACCACTTCCCTTCGCTCGCTAATAAAAAAAAAGCGGCGCGCTCGAATGTGTCAACAGAGACGTGTTTTCAATTTACACAGACATGCACGGAGGGGGGGGGTTGGACAGGGAGTGGAGGGGGGGGATGGGAGGGAAAATGCATTAAGAAAATGAGAGCCTAAGTCATTCTAAAAGTTCACTGTTTCACATGACTTAATTTGTGTGTGTGAAAGAGGGGGGGGGGTATTGTAAGGGGTACCGAGGAGATATGGCTGTTAACAGCTGGTAACATCTTGATACTTGATCTTCTGTGAGGTCCACAGTAAATGCACTACTGGGACGTCGCTTTGGGGGAGGAAAAAGGTCCTCACAAACATGTCGAACGGCATGTAAATCAGCGAGGGGCTTAAGATATGGCTCTGCTTTCTCTCTAGACGATCCCTATCCACTTGCTGATGCAGACAGACGTCCTAACCGCCCCGAATAACCGGCCCCGCACCCGAGATCGGAGCCCCTGTGTCCTCAGACACCCTGAACCGCAGAGCGCAGGGAGGCTCTGATCTCATCCGAGGACCTGATCTCATCTGAGGCTTTCTGAGGACTAACGCTAGCTAGGAGCTGGAATCAAATGATCCGACCAGCCTTAGTGCCACGGGCAGCCCTGTCCGCGCAGCAGAGCGCGCGCAGATCCCATTAGAGGTTTCTAAAGTCATCACCCAGTGCGGATGGGCCCCATGAAGCTGCCGAGTTTCTGACACTTGAAATTAAAAGTATTTTTCATCTCAGCCCGAGCCTGCAGACGATGGCTGCGTTACTTGTCCTGACTTTTTTTGGTTGAATGTCAAGGATAGGAGGCTTCTCTGCACTACCATGGGAGTTTTAGCATCGTGTGGGGTGGCGACTTCCCTCCATGCCTGGTGTGTAGGGCAGGCTGCAATGTCCTGGTGTGTAGGGTAGGCTGGTGTGTAGGGTAGGCTGCAATGTCCTGGTGTGTAGGGCAGGCTGCAATGTCCTGGTGTGTAGGGTAGGCTGGTGTGTAGGGTAGGATGCAATGTCCTGGTGTGTAGGGCAGGCTGCAATGTCCTGGTGTGTAGGGTATGATGCAAAGTCTTAGCGTGTAGGGTAGACTGCAATGTCCTGGTGTGTAGGGTAGGCTGGTGTGTAGGGCAGGCTGCAATGTCCTGGTGTGTAGGGTAGGCCGGTGTGTAGGGTAGGCCGATGTGTAGGGTAGGCTGGTGTGTAGGGTAGGATGCAAAGTCTTGGCGTGTAGGGTAGACTGCAATGTCCTGGTGTGTAGGGTAGGATGCAAAGTCTTGGTGTGTAGGATAGGCTGCAATGTGCTGGTGTGTAGGGTAGGCTGGTGTGTAGGGTAGGCTCCAATGTCCTGGTGTGTAGGGTAGGCTGGTGTGTAGGGTAGGCTCCAATGTCCTTGTGTGTAGGGTAGGCTAGGAGTAGGAATGAGCTTGCTCTCCTCTTTGGCCAGGTTTGGCATTTCTTACAGGATCTGTCATCATCCTTCTACCTCCCAGCTAAAACTCCATCCTTGCCAACCCCGCCCCGCCCAGGGCTTATCTCCCTGGCCCACACAGGTGGATATGCCGCTAACCCAATCGCACGGATTTGGGCGTGTCGTAAGCTCACTACCTCAGCCAGGTCACAGCATTGTGCTGAGTCTCCGCCACAATCAGGACAGCGATCATATGACACCCAGTGGGACCGCTACAGGTCGCCAGGTCACCAACACCGACAGCTGCAAGACACAGCCTTGGTTTCTGGCCATGTCTCTTGGCACAGTAACGTTTGAGGTATTGTAGACATCGCACTCTCTATGCTTCCCTGAAAGTACTATATTTAAGTGAACAGGGATGCTAAGTATATCGATTTTGAAGTTCAGAAGATCCATCTGGGAAATATAATATGTTCTTCTAGTTTACGACAGATGGGATAAAAATATGCTGAACCAAGTGCGTATCAGTGAGAGCACATCTCGCTTCTTCACAGGAAGACATCCAGCAATTTATAAATGATTTTACAAGTTCAACAACGTTTCGAAGGGCCATTCCCTACTTGGCATTCAGCGACTTCCATCTGACACATTTAAAGAGGCTGTCGTCCAGCCAGGGAGGACAAATTTATTTCCAGCTCGTGAAAGAAAAGAAAAAAAAAACACCCAGCTGAGGCAAAAAAAAAATCACCAACGGCAACTCATTAAAAGTGTAAGACAGGCTCCTAGCGTGGATACGCCTCATTGTCTCTCTGGGAGACGGTCACAAGCAGGCCTGGACGTGTCGTCCACGGGTCTGATGAATTGAGCCATAAAAGGTGATTGGCTCGAATGAAAGTCTGTGCCTTGAAGACCAAAAAACCGTTCGGTTGGAATTGAATACTCTACTACACGGAAATATGAGGGAGGGAGGGAGGGAGGGAGGGAGGGAGGGAAGGAAGGAAGGAGAGACATAACGGACGGTCTGGAAATGTTACGCCGGTGGGGGCCGATTTAAATGCCAAACAGCAAAACATGACTTCCAGGTAAAGCAAGGCACCGTCATTTGTGCTTGCTAGCCTGGTTGTCAGGTGGGTTTTCAACTGCCCCCGGTTTGCTGCTGTGGCAACATGTTAATCCTCCGAGTGAAGCAACAGGTAGCCTGTAACAATACAAACACAGATCATGTTTCTAATGACAGCTTGGAAACTTGTGAAGTGGCCTTAAATGACTCCGTAGGCCTGCGGTGCAGCACTGGGGGTGTGTTGGGATGAAACAAGCTTAGTCTATACAGCTCCAGGCTGCTTTCCGCCCCACTAGGGCAAAGGCATCGGGGTTATACGAGGTGATGTGATTTGAGAAATGCATTGTGACTTTGCGGTCCGAGCCACAGCAGTCTACAGCAGCTTTGTGGAACCTAAAAGACGACAGCGGCGATATCGGCCCACGTCGGCCATTTTGGCGAATCTAAAAGAGATTTAACTGCACATTTCTGTTTGAAATAAACACATTCGAACGTGAGTCGAACAGTCCTGGTGCGCCGGCGTTCAGCAGCTCAGGATGTGGTCGTCAAAAACAACTTCTCACCTTCACCCCCCCGCACAGAGTGAACAAGCACGTCGCCCAGAAAGAGAGAGAGAGCTCGTGACAACCAGGGGCTGTTCTAGAATAAACCGGTCAGACAGTTCCATGAGTTACTGTGCAAACAAACAAGACCATGCAATCACACTGCTATCAACGCTCACACCACTTTGGGGCTGCGCGATAGCATCTGTGTGTTGTACCAGAGTTTGTCCCAGAGGGGGATGAACTCCCGGGCTACCCCAGGCCAGGGCTTGCGTACGTGGGGCACTGCTCATCCAGCGGCCCCTGGAGTCCCACTCCTCTCCGACAGGCAGACTCCCACGGCGCTAGCTTTGGTGGAGCCCTGTAATGCTACTGAGGAGGTACGACATGCTAACATGGACATGAGACCCTGCAGCCCTATTACCTACAGCACCGGCAGGAACTGGGTCAGTAAAGTGATTCAGCAGAAATCGCAAGAGAAGCCATGACATGTAGGAATAGGTTTGTTAAACCAGCTGCTATGGTTGTGCGTTTTAGCTGTGAAATTGCAACAATGGATGTTCACATTCATCGCAACGCCCCTGAACGACAATAATAAAATAAAAATGTGACTGTTATACTTCACGCCAAATAATCGATACAGCGGCGACATACAGAGAGGCCTCTGTAGTATTTCAATCTCCCCCAACCAACACCCCCCCCACCCACACCCCCACCCCCAGGACGCCCTTTTTTTCTACACATCCTGTTCATCAGCGGAGAAGCAAGAGGCTCTTAGGCATAACAAGTGAAACTTGTAGCAGACAACCTCAAAGGCTCTGGTGAGACCAGAACCCCTTCTCTGTTTTACTCATCACCTCGTCTGTACTCTCTGTCTGGCTCCTTCTGGGTTGGGGTTGGGGTTTTTTTTTTTCTTCTTTCCACCTCCTCCTCCTCTTCTAATCAGGCGAGATTATTATCGTGGCTCCTTTCCGCCACCGAGCCCTAGCGGTTGTGAAACTTCAGACAAGCAGAGCGTGTGGGAACCAGAGTATCAGTTTGGCTCACCTCAGGGAGGACCTTTATAGACGCGCGGGCGGTTTTGCTGAAAGGGGCGAGAAATGTGCACAAAGCGCACAGCCGGCTGTTGAACACAAACTGACAGTGGAAATATTTTTCTTTCTTTCTTTCCTTCCTTCCTCCCCCCCCCTCCATTTAGTTATCTTCTTTGTGTGTCACCTTTGCGAGATCGTACCGGCTGATTAGAAGATTGATTTACAACGTTGAGAATAACTGTTGGGCCGGGCCGCCCCATTTGCATGTAGGCTTCTGTGCTGAAAGAGAAAAAAAAACAGTGATGCAAGACACGATAGCCCTCTGGCTTAGAAATCTCTCTCAATCAGAGACTTCTTAGCTGTGAATGCCAAACACCTTCATGGCAGAGCTGGGAAGATAGTCAGTTCCTATGAGGCGTCATTATGGGACTATGAGAACCTGGCTCTACTCTTCGGAGGATAAATCAATGCTTTATATGCAATATCAAGATCAAAGTTAATTCTTTGCGCTTACAATTGAGCTCCCTTATCGAATTCCAGAGCTGCAATGTGACTAGCAGTTATAGCTCCCCAGGCGATAGGCACTCAATCCTCCCTTGTGACATTCCATTACACAATCTCTCATAAAAAATACAAAAAAATGAAACCGTTTGAAGACCAGGGAAGAAGCTCTTGGGTTTCATTCGGGTACCTCCCGGTCGAAACGATGACAGGCTTTTCCTCAAACGTTCGCAACAAACATGGAGGACGGGAGGGCGCAAACTGTGGAGGTCTTGTTCTCCGCTGTGAACTCACTGCAGCCTTTGTGGACCTCAGGGGGCCGTGAGGCGAGAGCTCTCCAGGATTAAAGGACTAGGACCGAAGATCAAGTGAAGAGGGCCCACGGCCGGCTGGTCGGAGCTGGAGGTCAGCGGAATATTCTAAGCACCTCACTCGCCGTATAGTGAAAGTCGGCTCTGTATAAATGACTTCTGGAGTGAGCCGGTCTTGAAAGGCCGGGCAGTGGCCACCTGAGAGTCGGAGGCAGCTGAGGACCAGAGCGCGCCCTTCGGATGACAACCGCCGCATTGGCGCCATCATAGTCCGACGAACGCTCCCGCACTGCTACTCCATCACCCCCCCCCCCCCCCCCGCAGCACCCCCCGAGGCGGGTGAGCGCCAGCTGGTGGGAGGGGGGGGGGAGGGGAACAGATGTGTGATCTTTAAGGCATGCGAGGCCTCTGTTTTGGGTGAGCGAGCAATTTTAATTCAATTTGATATTTCTTTCAAACTACCAGCCAGGCTGACAAGAGCCTTGAGCCTGGGCAGCGACAATAAATAGTTTGGGATCAGGAGCCGACAGCGTGGTCGGGCTTCTCTGCGTCGTCCATCATGGTGGCAGTTCAATGATGTCAAATAAGTACCCCTGTCAAAAGCCATCTTTTATCATCACGTACGAATCTATCTGCAGATGATATCATGGAGCACATAGGAGGGTCTCTCTCATAGACACGATAGGAAGATGATATGGAAATAGGCTACATGGCGCTGAAATGGATTCGGCTGGAAGATGGATTCGCAGCTCTGGTTGTGAGCGGCGTGGTTGGTAGATCGGTCTATATCGGTCCTTAGCTATCCGGTCAATCAGTCGACCTAGAACGTAATATCAGTAAGCTGGATTTGATTCATTTTGTTTGGGAATTTGTCAGTCTCCTTTCGAGGCGTCATGAACACATAGATAAGGCTTTTTGTCCACACCCACAGATCCGGACTCTCAAGTTCTGGCCACGCAGTCCAAAGTCGTATTCTGGTGGGAACAAACAGGTTCGGAGAGATTTACGAAATGAAAGCTTCCTGTGTGCGACTCGTCCACCCGAGTGAAAACCGCACGTCAAAATCCAGAGGATGCTGGGTGAGAAATCTTGGCATTGGATTAAGAGAACTGCAAGATATGTACACAGCTCTCAATCCATTTCTAAACAGTCACGGGATCTCTGAGCAACAAACCCACCTTCATCTCTTTTAATCGGTTTAACCACAAACGTTTCATGTGCAAATTCCTAGTTGAAATTAAGAGGCTTTTTAATTGGATAAAACTGGTCTTATTGCATATTCCTCGTACTTGGAAACCCTTTCGACAGGCCAATGAGGTGACTATTCAACCACGGTACCAGGAAATGGAAAGCCTCGCTTGCCAGTTAGCATTGAATTTGAATGTTTCGAATTATTTTGAAGATGCAAATCACAGAGTATTGTGTTTTAAGATGCACTGAAAGATGAAAAGGAAAGAACTGTCGACTGGTTGAGATCCACCTCGGCATTGCTAATATTGTGCGATTCCAGTCTCTGTCCCGACAAGCAACTGCAATAAAACAAACCTAATATTACTTGGTAACGGTGTCTAACCGGGAGTTACGATGATTACATTTGACTTGCAATGTTCTCCCTTCGCGGGGGAAAAAAAACAACAGCGTAAGAAGAGGAAGAGAAAAGATTCCTGGCGGTAAAAGGCTACATCCCGTTTTCCAAAGGAAGTGACCACATCTGCCTATGGCTTTGCGTAAAGCTCACTGCGGCGGTGTGGCGGAGGGCTGCGACAAAACGGTTCGATTTCTCCCGCCTTTTGGGAAGACGGGAGACGAAAAGTCCGGACCCGTCCGCCTGGAACTTTGCGTGGTGCGAGAGCGGCGTGGCGGGAGGATTTGTCACGTGGCGTGGGCGTACAGCACGAGTTCATCTGCATCCACGGAGCAGCCACAGCTCCCGCTCGCGTCGTTATCCTCGTCGCCTCGCGCTTTCTCCCCCCCAGCTGCGCCCCGTGGTTACGAGCTGCCATCTAAACGGCGGGGGTAAACACGTTTAAAAGGATCTGACGCCCTGTAACGAGGAAGGGAGATGCTTCCGGATTGTTCTAACCTTCCGACGTCTGTTTGGCTTACGGAGAAGTAAGCCATCCCCGTGTCACCTAATTGGATCAAGGTTGTGCGGCGGAACAGATGCGAATGGCTGAACGAGGTAAACACAGGGCGGAAGATGGCGGGTATTGCTTTGAAAGTGATTTCAGCCAGGGAAGAAAAGGATGAAATAGAAAATACGTGTCGTCGCGAGAGAGGAATCATCGCCTTTGTTTTCTGTAAGGGCCTTTAGAAGAAAAGGAGGCGGGGGTTGGAATATAGCGTATAGTCTGGGTAGAAAGTGATACCCTATTGCTCACAGCAAGTCATGTTCTTTGGCAGAGGACGAATTATAGCTCAGGAAGCGAATATCACTGATCCAATTAAAAGCTGCCTCCGCAGTGTCGCAGGGGTCTCGCTGATTCCAGCCCTCAGCAACCGCCATTTTCAAAGAGCCAGTGTCAAATCACGTGAGAGGAACAGGACGAAGTGAAGAAAAGGGGGGAGGAAAAAAAGAGAAAAAAGCAGAACGAGGTAAGAAAATAAGAGAAGAAAAAAAAGAGAAATGAGTGAGCGACCACTATTTCCGAACTAGCAGCTGCCTCCCTGCCGACCCAGCTCAATTTAACCTTGAAGAGTAATGAGATCTGACTTGCTTAAATGTTAGCATTCTTAAATCATCAGGAAGTGCCTCAGAGGAGCCCATAATCACTGTGCCAAATTGCTGTGCTCGCTAATTTCATTTCTCCCAGCATTAGCTTGCAGTTAGTGTCGATTATTCAAGAACAGCCATTTAATGCTGCTGCGTCCCAGAGGTGTTACATTAAAATGTAATAACTTGCAACGTAAATGAAAACAAAAAACATTACCCCCCCCCCTGCCCCCCTCCATCCTTCCCTTTTTCACCACCCTCTTCCTCTCCTCCCTCCCACACTCTGCCATGCATCGTGGGAGTTGGAGTCTAATTCTCAGCCCATCTGGCAGGCGTAATGAAGCCAGGCCCAGGCCAGGACACCCCACTAGCTTTGGCTGGGCAGAGGGAGCAGGAGGCTGGGTAGCAGATTGGCTCTGGCTGGGCTGGGTGATACTGGCTAGCGATGGGTGGTACCGGGCTGGGCTAGCGCAGGATGGTGCTAGACAGGTTGGTGCGGAGGTGGGCCGTATAGGCAGCGGAAAAGCCCCCTCCCCCAACCCCCTTCACACACACCCAGACCTGCTCCACACTAAGGCTGTGGGGGGATAGGGGTGTGATGGTGCCTTGGGAGGTGTGTGTGTCCCTGCGGTGATGCATCTGTGGTCTGGTTTCAACTGGGAGAGGGGGGTGGGGGGTGGAGGAGGTTGAGCGAGGGGGGGGGGGTGTCAGAGGGTATACTTGTGGGAAGGGTCTGTAATATACTTATTATGATCAGGACATGTGACCATGATTGGAGTCCCACTAAGACCCCGGCGTAGCATCACGCCGCGAAATCAAAGGCAGAGTAAGGCTCCGCTTGGTCAGATGACAGAGATCATGTCCGATAATTAGATCAGCTGGCAGGGTGAGGACGGTCAGATTTCCCTGTCGCAGGGGAGAGGGGAAACAGGTGGCTCTGGTGCCCCAACAGGTGCGGCCTTGACGGAAGACCCCCGAAAACACGATCCCCCCCTCGGTCTGCAGGCCACCGAGGCGGGGAGACGTCACGGTACCGTGGCGAATCACGACACGGAGATGGTGGCGACTGCAAAAGGCTTGGGCGGGCTCGATCTGAGAGACAAGACAGCTGCCTTGGTCAAGACTAAAGCTGGACCGGAGCCACTGCCAGATACAGCAGGCCACAATACAATTACGTTGAAGCTTCCTTTAAACTAAACACAGACTCTTTTGTCCAATCGGAGCAGGTCTGGATGGCAGCTCTGTGGGTGATGGGAAGGTTGGGGAGGGGGAGGGGGGGGTGGTGTGTGACCTAGACATGGCCTCTCGCGAGCCTCAGGGCGCCGGGCGAGCGAGCGCCGCGGCGAGGCTGTGCATGTCGTGTTCCTGCTGGGCTGCACACCAGGCTGAGGTGAACTTCTGCACCCGTTGGCACGGAGATAGGCACCCACACACACACACACACACACACACTCACTCACTCAGTACAGGATGTCTGGGTTGTGCTTGCTCGATGCATCTGTTAGCCCAGCGGCAGAACCACCGTGGAACGAGCCACAAACCACACGCGCTTGACTTTTTCCTCCGAAAGATACGAGAAGAGGAAGAGATATGAAAAAGAGCGAGAGAGACAGAGAGGCAGAAAGAGATATCAAGAGGAGAGAGATGAGAGAGAACAAAAACAGAGTGCCCCCCGTCCCCCGTCCCCCCCACAGCCTTTGTTGTTCAGGGTCTCTGGGGGGTAGGTTACACTGTCATTAACAGTTATTTCCCTCATAAACAGCCGCGGCATCAGCTGGAGGTATAATTAGACCGCAACTCCTCCCACGAGCTGACGCCTTTACCTGCTGCTCCCTGCCAAGCGTGAGGGATGGACAGGAGGAGGAGGAGGAGCGGGGAGGGGGGATGGAGGAGAAGGAGGATGGAGGAGGAGGAGGGGTGTCGCACACTGTCAGAGACGGGGCAGAGAAACGCTAGGGGGGGGGGAGGCGAGAGAGAGAGAGAGCAAACCAGAGAGAGGGGGGGGAAAACATGACAGAAAATCAAAGGAGCGAGCGTGCGGTGCGGCGGTCCCAGGAGCCAGACTCGGGGGCTCAGACTGCAGAAACTGAGGTTTGGCTGAGTGATTAGACGACGAACGGCAGAGAACGTGACCTACTTAGTAGTAACTTTCGGATGGTTCTAGGGGAACCACGCATATTAGTGGCGGGTAAACTGACTGGCCCTGGTGAGATGCTTAACCTGGGAAGGGGGGGGGAATAAGCCAAAGATCATTTACATGGGGGTGTTTATATGTGTGGAATGTACCACTGGCCCTCCTGCACTTGTGTTGTAAGCTCATATTCTGCGAGTGTGTCGAATTCTCACAGGAACTATCGCTTTCTATATGACTGATTTCGACATTCGGTTTTACAAACGAAAAAAAAGGCGTGAATGTCATCTAACACCGCCGAGGAGGAAACGGAAGGCTTTTTGAGGCCACAAGGTACAACAGGAAGTGAGAACGTTGCGCACGCAGAGAGAGAACGCTCGCTTGTTCTGGAAACCCAAAGCTTGGATCCACAGGGGGCCCTATCAGAAGCACGGCATCCCAGGCTTCTCCTCTGCTTTGTCTGAGCTGAGCCCGGAGCTCCTGGAGCTCCTACGAGGGGCCCGCCTCTGCTCCGCTCCGCTCGGCGCCGCTCTATCTGTCGCACAGGCGCTTTTCTTCTTCTTCTCCCGGTGAGCCGTGGGTTGCGCGGGCCTCGGAGCCAAGTGGGCACCAGCATCACAGGTATCCTCTGGTTGTTTGCGTTTGCCGTTCAACCCCCACCACCATTACCCTCCCTATACAACAGCTAGCTTCGGGAGAAAAAGGCATCCCAAGACAGGCTGGATTTCCACTTCAGACGGAAGAGTGAGATGTTTCACGCCAGGGAGTCGGAGGAGGGATGAGGGGAATACATTTGCGGGGGAGGGCGGGGTGGGGGGGGGGGGGGGGGGATTGCCTCGCGAAAGGGGACTGACCTCAAAATCGTACCGTTGTTTATTTTTTGGGTCCTTCATTTTGCCAACTAAAATGGCCTCCGTGGTTTTCCTCGAGGGACAGTCGATCGCTGATGTGCCTGTGCCTTTAAATGACACAGACTGATATTACACTCGTGGCGGTGAATTAATAAACAGCGCTGTGATAAATCTTAATGATTTATTATGTTCCCTCCAGTGCACTCAGGTGGAAGGAGAGGGGAAGGAAATAAAGAAAGACAGATAGAACGATAGAAAAGAAAGGAAATAAATAAACAATTCCAAGTCCATATCAGAATACAGATCTTGTTAGTCCTGTTCACAGGAAAACACCAGCCCACTTTTAACTGGCCTTGTTTGTCTACAGAGAGAGAGAGGCAGACTGAGAAAGAGACAGGCGCAGAGAGAGAGGGGTGAGAGACAAAGAGAGAGTGATTAAAAGGGATAGAGACAGAGAGAGGTGGAGAGAGAGAGAGAGAGAGAGAGACAGAGGCTGATTATAGAAATGAAGATCCCCCCCCGCCCACAGGGGGGCACCACTCATCCCTCCCTCCGCTGAGGCCCCTGCCAATCGCTCCTTGGCCCGCCACAGAGTGGCTCGTAATTTGAAGCTTTAATTTACGATCAGGTCCCCAGTTTGGATAATGACATTGAGCACTGTAATTTGCTGATGCAAATTATATGTTATAATGGGCCATAAAAGCCACAGTAACATCTAGGAGAATTGCCAAACACCCTGAACGTTCATTACAGAGCTCATTAAAAGCCTTTCGCAACTGTCTTAAGAGCCTTTATATGATCGAGAGTGGCATGTAATTGAGTCCTGATTGTGGTATGTGGAACATATGACAAAGTGCCACTATATGACTTTATTTGTCCAAAGCACGAACGGAAACAGCGGCCCGGGAGAGGAGTCCTGGGAGCGCTGACGAGCAGCTCGCGTAGCGGTTTTGTTGCTGGAAGCCGAGGCTGATGGGAGTTGAGGGACAAACCGCCGATGACTGATGAGGAGAAGGAGACCGGACAACCCTGAAGGCCCTGGCGTTTGTTTACCCATTACCCACTGTGCGCCAGGGAGGGGTGGAGCAACGCCAGCCCAGCCGGGGATCAAAAAAAGAACCCACGCGTACGGGAGAATCTATTCCAGGGGACGTCGTCTGAGCTGGGCCAGATTCCTCTTTCTCGTCACTGGCCTTCTGTTTAGTTCGGCGGAGAATAGGTCGCAAATGAACCATTGAAGGCACCTTTCCTGATAAATACCCCGTCGGAGAATGGGCCTGGAAACCAGAGGAGATTCTAAAGGAGTTTTCAATCACTGATTTCAACTCAAGTCTGACTGGGGGCACAGGCTCGACGTGGCCACGCTGAACAGCTGAACGTTTCAAGCGGCTTCAACGGCAAAGTCAAGTGGCAGAAGCAATTAGGACTTCATTTCCAATGAGCAAACTATGCCTGGCAATTCCGGTAAGCCAAGCCTATACACTAATTCAACATGTTGTCTTTTTTTATTCAAATGACCTCTCCCACAGTCGCTTTTGTGCGTGTGGGCGAGCTTTAGTATGTCTCTATTAGGATGCTGCTGGAGCCAGGGGCGGCCCTGGGTAAGAACCAAGCAGCCTCTCTCGCTTGCTGAAAGAGGCCCGGCCTCCATGGTTGGAGTTGTGGGTGTGCAGCCAGCGGAACAGGATTTCCAGCCCCACCATTCAGAGAGCAGCCCTCCCTCCCACCCACCACCCTACCCACCTCCCTCCCTCCCTCCCTCCCTCCAACCTCCCTCCCTCCCTCGCCTCTCCCACCCACCTCAGAAGTCTAAACTCTTTATCTAGAGCACATGATTGATGCATTGCGGGGCCCTGTTGTGGTTAACAGCAATTTTTTATCTGTTGCTAGCGGCAACAGCCGAAGTCCCCCCCCCCCGTCCCGTCAGCAGGGTGGCGGGCGTGGCCCCCGCTCTGAAGAAGGCGCATGCTGGGATGAACAATAGGCCCGGACCCAGGATGTTGCCCTTCTGAAGCGCCTAACCTCCTGCGTGCCGAGGCTCCTCCCACTTCACGTGGCTCATGGCAGGAGCACTATCAATTTTACGGCCGACACTGGCTTTTTACGTGGGTAAGGGGGGAGCTAATTAGTGATACAGGGAAAGAGAGTGCGAGAGAGAGAGAGAGAGCCACGAGGAGAGAGGAGAGAGAGAGAGAAGAGAGAGAAGAGAAGGAGAGGCGAAGATAGTAAAAAAAAGAAGGAAAAAAGAAACGAATAATTGCGCTCCCCCCCCGTCGAGCAGGGTGGCGGGCGTGGCCCCCGCTCTGAAGAAGGGCCGCATGCGGGGATGAACAAATAGGGCCCCGGACCCAGGATGTTGCCCGTCTGAAGCGCCTAACCTGCCGCGTCCGTAGGCTCCTCCCACTCACGTTTCTCCATGGGCAGGAGCAGCTATGCATTTACGGCCGGACATGGCTTTTTATCGTGGGGTAAGGGGGGAGGCTAATAGTGATACAGGGTGAAAGAGAAGGGGGAGAGAGAGAGAGAGAGCGAGAGAGAGAGAGAGAGAGAGAGAGAGAGAGAGAGAGAGAGAAAAGGAGAGGCGAAGATAGAAAAAAAAGAAGAAAAAAGAAAACGAATAATTGCGCTGTGTTGACAGAGCAATGTGATGGAGAGATCACATTTGAAATGATGTCGAATTTCCACTCAATTTCCTTCCTTGGCTCTAAAACAATCGGTTTATTTGAAATTTAATCCAATGAATCTGTGTCAATTTGTTAAATTAACCGTGAAGCTTTTAATGACTCCCATTATAATTAAGTGACATAATCCTTGTATTTGATAAAAATCTTCTTAAAGGGGCTTGTCAGGGAAGAGAAGGACTGTTTTCCGCTAAATGGAGGCCATCCATGGCTAATCTGTAAAACAAGGCTGGTTTGAAAACAAAACCAGTTTTACATAAGTGTTTTTTGATGGCTGTGTCCGTGTGCTCTGAAGCGTGGCCCAACCTAGCCGCTCGGCTAAAGTGTCACCCTCTGACCTCACTGCAATTCAACTCCCCCCCCCCGCAGCCCCCCCCAGCCCCCCGCCCCCCGAACGAGAAAGAACGACACAGGAACCGGCTTCACTCCGGTTAGAGGAGGAGACGGAGAAGCACGACCCTGAAAAGGAGGCAGGTTTGTTTTTTTTCGTTGCCGTCTTCCCCCTCCGTAACCGCCCTCCCTCGCTGCTCTATTTCAGGCCCGCAGTAGAAGATAGAACGAGGAGATAGTCGCAGTGAGATATTTGGACGTTTCCCCCATCTCTTCGCAGGCGGGGGGGGGGGTGTTATGGAGGACCCCCAGGAGGAAGATGAATCGCGGGAGCCAAGGCGCGTCTCTGCTGGAAAAACACGCCGGTAGCTTCCCAGGAAATGGGCGAGATATTGTCTCCCTCAACACGGAGGGTGACACCGTAATAAAAAGGAGAACCTGTCGAACGAGCCGAGGAGAGAAGGAGAGAGGAAGGAGGGCTGGTCTGATAAACAATTCTATCTCTGCCGGAGAGATATTCTCTGAGCTCTTCTTTATCGCCTGTTGACTCAGCGGTCGAGAGTGTTGCAGAGATTAGCAACTGGGTCGGTTTCATTTCCCACACAGGCAACGGGAATCGAGTCAAAACAAAGAATAGAGCTAGACAACAAGAATTGACTGGGCACAGCTCACACTTGTAACGCCGCTGTTTTGTGCAACGACAAAAAAAAGCCATTACTACTACACACTGTGGAAAAACCTTTCGTTTATCTCTCTTTCAAACGCTCGGTGAGCCGAACTTGCATGGACTGGTGTGCGGATGTCAACTTTGGACTCTGACTTGCCCGCTTCGAGGGGGAGGGGCTTAACAGACCTGGAGACACGCGGAGAGTTTTGACAAACAGGGCCACGCAGGAAACCGAGCGCAAACGTCTCCTCTCTGCTTTTGAAAGCAACCCCCCGCCCCCCCCCCGCCCCTTGGACCTACGGTTTCTTTTGCCTTCCTGTTCGGATGGCGCTCTGTAAGGCCGGCCCCTTCACGTGAGGGGGGACGTCTCTCCGCAGCCCGGGCCTTGCAGACGCACCCGGCAGCAGACAGAAGGTGGGAGGATACGATAGAGGCGTTATCTCTTGTAGTCGTGGTAAACAAACTGTCGAGAGAGATTGTGCCTTGTGACGGAGATAGGGCCCTATCCCCTATCCTCCTACCCCCCCCCCCCCCCCCCACCCCTACCCCCTTAGGCCTGTGGGGGTTGTCTGCGAAGGAGACACCGGGCCAGGAGATGTCGATCGGGCCTGTGGATAAGAACCCAGCGTTAACCCCTCTCTCCTGGGCCAAGCCCACGAAAACCCCACAGCCTTGGGGGCGCGGTGAGAGCCTCGCTTGCTAGCTTCTCCCAGACCACCAGGGGCCCTGGGGGGCCTCGACCACAGCTAGCAGCATCAGATAGCAGCATCGGATAACAAGGGCAACCAGGGAGAGTGACAACTTGAGACTTCCTGCCGCTTAACGCTTGTGCTCTCTCTCTCTCTCTCTCTCTCTGCTTGTCTCCGCATCCCCTCCGCCCATGCGCGCGGCAGATGAAGAGCTTTCCCTCCCTTCCGCCCCGACTCAAACTGACAGCTCGAGCCAAAGGGCCCGCGCAGCTTCCTGGAGGTCGTGTTTGTTTTCATCTGCGAGCGACGCAGCCGCGCGGGAATAGGAATGTGACATGTTCAATTTGACGCGGCCGCCTAAGGGGGAAGGGGGGAGGAGGGGGGGGGAGGAGGGGGGGAGAGGGGGGGAGACGATTCCACGCAGATCAATGTCTTTTTGGAGCTTTTGAGTTTGGCCCCTTTAAACTCCCGTCTCTGCCGCGTTCGAGTCGTGATTAACAGTGACATAGCTTTTGTCGTTGGCTTGTTGGTTTGTTTGTTTGCGACGACGACGACGGCATAGCGAAGATACGACGAGAGGTGCCAACCAAAACGTCACCGGGAAGCTGTAAATAACGTCGGCTTCGAGGGGGTTCGACGCTTCCCCTTCATGCGGAGGACGGACGCGATCGTCGGAATGTGTCGTCTAACGCCGTGCACTGGATGGAAGCAACGTCACAGATGAAAATGGCAAAAAACCTCAGCAGATTCATGAGTCTGGGGTGGGGTGGGGGGGTGGGGGTGGGGGGTGGGGGGGGGGACCTAGTAGAGGCAACGTGAGCTGGAAGGCACCAGAAGCTTTCAGGAGATAAAAATAGTCGTCTTCAGACGCCACGTGAGGGAAGGGGTATAAACGGATTGGGCTGAGGAGATTTGAAAAGCCGTTATCAAACACTCACGCTTTTCACTTTTGGCTATTTCACCTAAAACAAGCGCCCGGCGCTCTCCGTGCAAAGCGAATATCAACCATAACCAACTTCAGGACTCGTGATGTAAAAAGCTCGGCGCCGGTCCTTTCTAAAAAAAACAAAATAGAGACGGCGTCGAATTTGCGGGATAAGCGCGAGCTGCACTGTGGGCTACGGTCGGGCTAGGTGACGGTTTGGGGTGGTATGAAATAATAATATAAGCACTTGAAATGGCTTTTAAGCATATTATCTGACAACGGTGTGGAAAGGTCTTCGGCGCACTGTCAGCTCCTGGATGAAGACCTTAGCGCGTGACAGTTAAACTGCTGGAGCGTGGGCCGTGTGATCGATGCCGATAAAAGAAGCTCTTTAGGGGCGAGCTTGAGGAGAACACCTTCCCTCAATTTAATCAGTCAGTCGACCAGGAGTAATGTCTCTAATATCATGATTTCTCCATTACTCTATTTAACATAATTAAAATGTCGAGCGACGGGCCCATAAAGCTGGAGATTGTAATTCTGCCGTGAAGTCGTGAAGCATGAAAATGTCACTTACCGAATAGCCTCTGCCAGACAGCGAGAGAGTGGAGCTCTGTAGGAAGAGAGAACACAGTTGACCTTTAAGGACCGCTCGTCCCCGAGACAGAGACATGATGAAGCCCCCCTCAACCCCCCCAACCACCCCCACCCCACCCCCATCCCCACCCCTGCGCTTTCATATCAATATTCACCTTAACCTTTCTACCCCTTTCCACTCGTTCCTGCCTTGACCGGAGAGGAAAGCGGGCTGGGACTGGCTGTCAAAACAAGCACCCGCCCCCCCCCCCCTCCCCCGCCCCTACTGTCGATGGCTGACATGAACCGGTGCTCTCAGTCGAAGTAGGCATGAACGCATGGTGATTGGTGGTTGGGATGACTTCTCAATGACCACAAATCAAACTCCACGTGCGCCTGTACGGAAACTACCGGGCCACCGTTCGGTCAGGTGACCCAACAGGCTGCAGTGATTTGGGAAATCCTTCAAGAAAGACCGAACCTTCGCAGCGCGCCACTGCCTGTTCCGGGTGTCTGCATCGCCCTTACGGTACGTTCTCACGCGAAAGGATGGTACGACGCAGGCAGGTTAGTAAATGGACAACGACATATCGACATCCTTTTTAAGTAGGCTGTACAGTAAGCGAGCCGTAAAGCTTTAGCTATAGATCATTTGCCGCTGACCCAGATCTCCTACGGTGGGTGTGCTGTGCTGCTTAATGCATATTACAGGCCTAACAACATGTCCAACCCGCAGATAACAAGGGCCAAAAAAGAGATGAAGAGAAATCGAAAGAGAGAGACCGGATGGAGGAAATGGAGAGGAGGCGGCGAGAGTGCAGGGCCTGCTCCCTCCAGCTCCCTCTGTCACTCAGGGCACAGTCAGAATACCAATCTCCAAATCTCCCTCCACTTCTACTTTCTCCTCTTTTATTCCTCCGTTTCGATTGGCAATTTCTCCCCCTCGGTCTCAGGAGGGGACTTCTCTGCCAGACCAATTTCGTCCGCGGGGCCCGAGCCGCAGCCAATCGCGACGGCCGCTCCCCCCCCACGCCCCCCTCCGCGCTCTCCCTCCTACACCTGCTCTGGGCTCCAGCCCTCATCAGTGCCTCTGTTCTCTGTGATTCACAGGCCGCCCCCATGGTGACGATTAGGGTGGTGTCCTACGGAGACCCGGAAAGTCAACTCAGCGGGGATCCAAAAGGCTGTTCCCGCTCTTTTCACCCGGGCTCTGTCCTCGCCGCCAGACCCGGAGCGAGGCGGAGCAACTGGACCATAGACATGGACACAAAAGGGTGGCAAATGTGTGTGTGTGTGTGTGTGTGTGTGCACGCGCATTAGTGGTGGGAGGCCAAGGCCATTTGGAATTAGCCTTACTATGCAGGGTTCATTCAAGTTGCAGCGTTTGGAGTAGAAAGAGAGGCTTATTTAAATGATAATGAGGCACAATCCATTCGATTTAGTCCGGGTGAAGAAGAGAGGGAGAGAGAGAGGGAGAGAGAGAGAGAGGGAGAGGGAGAGGGGAGAGGGAGAGAGAGAGAGAGAGAGAGAGAGAGAGAGAGAGAGAGAGAGAGAGAGAGAGGGGGGAAAAAATCCATTAAAGAGGCTGTGGTTCATAAGCCATGGGGTCGGGCTACAGCTAAACACTCTCTCTTAAAAGCCATTATACATGGCTCTCAATGGATTTCAGCAGCGCTTAGGACTTCAAAAGGATTTAAAAACTCGCCCCAGAGAGAGAGAGAGAGAGAGAAAGGAGGGGGGGGCCCTTGGCGGGGGAGGCGGGACTCGCGGGGGAAAGGAGGGGGGGTGGTAAGGGCGGACTCTGACGGCATTTTAGGGTAACTAAACAGCCCTAAAGAAAACGGCGATGTTGCTAAATCCGCCCCCTAATCCTCTCTTCTTTCCACGCCCCACATCTGCACCCCCCAGCCTCCCTCCCTCACACCATCACCCGACCACCATCCCCCTTCCCAAGCCTGCACTCCCCCCCTCTCTCTTCCTCGCAGGGCCACAAAGCGATTGGTTCGTCAAGGTACAGGGAGCCGTGAGTTGGCCAATCAGGGCAGGCGAAGCGTGAAGTGTTGAAAATCCAGGCCTGCATTCAGGAGTTTCTCTCTCTCTCCCCCTCTCTCTCTCTCTCCCTCTCTCTCTCTCCCTCTCTCTCTCTCCCTCTCTCCCTCGTTGGTAAAAGTGAGCAGGTGAGTGGGTGAGGCGTGGATACTCCAGCGCTATTGCCACCCCTCCTACCTTCCTCCCTGCCTTACACACAGCGTACACAGATGCGGTATAAATCCTCCCCCCCCTCCCCTCTCTCCTCCTCTCCCTCCACTTCCACACACACATTTCCCTAATCCCTGCATGGCTTAGTGCTGTGGCCCAGCTGAACCCTACCACGGCACAATTACCTATTCAAAGTAAACAGATAAAGGCTCCGGCGTGGCAATCAACAAACACGTCCTCAACCTTTCCAAATCATCATCGTTGCGGCCCAAATTGATGCGTGGCTGTTTTCACCCGCCGCCAGCGCGCGGAGGCTCGACGTTTGTCTCTGCTTTTTTCCCTTGACACCCCGGCAACGGAACGCCGCTCGTCTCCCTGTGCCCGCGCCATCGCTAGCCGGGATCTCCGGAAAGCCACGTTTCCACTTTGATGCTCATGTTAAATGTGCTTTTATACAGGGGTTTTAAAGGCAGGGGGAATTAGAATGGCTTCTTTCAATGCAGGGGTGGAGAATTGCATTTTAAAGCCAAAAAAAGACCCTTGTATGTTTAGGTTGGAAATATGTTCTCAGCGGTGAAGAAAGACAGAGATAGAGAGAGAGAGATAGAGAGATAGAGAGAGAGAGGACAGAGAAAGGTGCGTATATGAGGCTCAGAGGAATGGAGAGAGAGGGATGGAGAGAGAGGGATGGAGAGTGAGGGATGTAGAGAGAGGGATGGAGAGAGAGGGATGGAGAGAGAGGGGGGAGGGAATGGAGAGAGAGGGAATGGAGAGAAGAGGGTGGAGAGAGGGTTATGGAGAGAGAGAGATGGAGAGAGAAGGGATGGAGCGAGGAGAGGGTCGGAGAGAGAGGGGGGAGAAGGGATGGAGAGAGAGATGTAATGGAGAGAGAGGGAATGGAGAGAGAGGGAGGGGAAGAGAGGGGAAAAGGGGAGAAGGTGAGGAGAGGAATGGAGAGAGGGATGGAGAGAGAGGGATGGAGAGAGAGGGATGGAGAGAGAGGGATGGAGAGAGAGGGATGGAGAGAGAGGGATGGAGAGAGAGGGATGGAGAGAGAGGGATGGAGAGAGAGGGATGGCCAAAGCCATCAGCGCCTGTGCACCATTTATTTGGCAGCAGATTAGAGACACATGCCATACCTAACACCGGTGCCGATTATGACGTGCAATTTTCAAAAGTCCATCCACCGCCCTCACCCCCACCCTCCCCCCCTCCGCCTCCTCGCCCCCCCGCCACGCCGCCCACCGGGCTACGCCCCCTAGCGCCCCGCGCACTCCCACCCGACCGACCCCCCCTCGATCCCCCCCCGCTCCGCCCAGCCCGGCCGTCTCCACCCCCAGCTCCGCCATGCCCCTCCCAGCCCTCTGCTGTCGTATTTTCCTGTCAGAGCTGTCAGACGCCATCGCCCCTTTTATCTGCCAAGACCGCCTCTTCCTTCTGACTTTTTCATTAAAAAACAGGCTTTTACACAAATTCATGAAAAATAGCAGGGGGGAAGAGGCTTACGAAAGGAGGGCGAAGGGAGGGGGGGAAAAAACTGAAACGTGGGTGGCTGGGAGGGAGGGAGGGAGGGAGGGAGGGCTGTAATTTTCCAACATCTCTAGATTTTCGGTGGGGTTTTTGAATCGCTTAAACAACGCGTAAAATAAGTTCATTAAAATAATTTTCTTCCCATCATATTTTTTTCCCTCCTCTCAACTGCTTCTGCTGCTGAAAACCCGAAGCACAGTTTTTTCTCTCTTCCTCTCCCTCCCTCCCTCCTCCCTTCATCCCTCACTCCTCTCCCTCCCTCCCTCCCATCCTCCCTCCATCTCCTCCCTACTCCCCCTCCCTCTCCCTCTCTCCTTCGTCTGGCTTTCGTCAGCTAAATGAACTGTCTGATTGAATTTAGTGAGGTTTGGGAGGCCTGGTTGACAGGCATTAGTTAGGAAGCATATTCTACATTCATTTAAAATGAGCCGCATGGGATTTTGCATAAATTCTCATTACTTCCTCTGTATCTAAATTGCATTATTCCAGCTTTACCGCCGACCGACACCCAGCCTCCAGTTTCCTTCTCCGCCCACTTGTCTTTTAAATGTGCTAGCATATGGACACAGGCATGGCAGTAATTGGAAAGGCCTTTAACTCCTTCCAGTCCATGTCAGCGAGGGTCACATGCCACCTTCTGGAACACTGCCGGGGTCAGATCTACATTTAACCATGGGTGCACTTTAAATAATGCAGGGAAACGCTGCACGGCTAGGCTAATCACTTCCTGCCTGTGTTAGCCAGGCTCCTCTAATGAATATGGATTTATGACGGAGGCTGGGTGCGGTGTGGAAAGCTACCGCACGCCAGATGCCTCCCCCTCTCTGTGAAACAGGATAGCGTGGGCGGCGGGCGGGCGGTAGGGGTGGGGTGCTGGGGGGGGGTGCTTGGGGGGGGCTCAGAGGACGCAGCCCCCCTGGGGCTTACCTCGCTGAGGCGTTCTTTAGAGAGCTCCTGCACGGCCTCGTCCTCGCTCAGTCTGACTGGACGCAGCACCAACGGCTTGATCTGCAGGAAACACAGACGCACAGAAGGTCAACAAGCTGCACTACCTGCTACACCAAAACAGTACGTATGTATTGTTATATGCATGTACATATATGTAACAGTACGTATTTGTGCACCCTTACAGTTTTGGCAAGATGAGAGAGGACTGGGAGAGGAGACGGGATGGAGAGAGAGGAACGGAGAGAGAGGGAAACCAAGTAATATAGAAGAGAAAGGAAGAGAGGAAGAGATGAAGAGAGAAGAAGAAGAGAGAGAGAGGGATGAGAGAGAGGGATGGCCAAGCCTCAGCGCCTGTGCACCAGTTGATTTAGCAGGCAGATTAGAGACCACATCCATCACCTAACACCAGCCACGAACCACGGGGTGCCGATTCTGTGATAGCGAGGCCGTCCCCCAATTTTTCACAGTCCACCTCCACGCACCCCCCCCCCCGCCCCCAGCCCGGGTCGGGGCGCTGCGCCCTCCACCCCAGCCCCCAGCCCACCATAACCTCAGCCCTCCTGCGGTCGTATTTTCCTGTCAGAGCTGTCAGACGCCATCGCCCCTTTTATCTGCCAAGACCGCCTCTTCCTTCTGACTTTTTCATTAAAAAACAGGCTTTTACACAAATTCATGAAAAATAGCAGGGGGGAAGAGGCTTACGAAAGGGGGAGGGCGAAGGAGGGAGGGAGGGATGGGGGATGGGGGGAGGGGGGGAGATGGGATGGGGGAGGAGGGAGGGAGGGCTGTTTTCTCCACATCTCTAGATTTTCGGTGGGGTTTTTGAATCGCTTAAACAACGCGTAAAATAAGTTCATTAAAATAATTTTCTTCCCATCATATTTTTTTCCCTCCTCTCAACGTGCTTTACTGCCTGCTGAAAACCCGAAGCACTTGTTTTATCTCTCTTCCTCCTCCCTCCCTCCCTCCTCCCCCTCCTCCCTCACCTCCCCTCCCCTCCCTCGCTCCTCCCCTCCCCATCTCCCTCACTCCCCCACCTCCCTCACCCACCTCCCACACCCACCTCCCACACCCACCTCCCACACCTCCCTCCCCCACCTCCTCCCTCTCCCCCTCTCCCCCTTGCGTCTCCCGCGCTTCTCGTCCAGCTACCCATGAACTGTCTGATTGAATTTAGTGAGGTTTGGGAGGCCTGGTTGACAGGCATTAGTTAGGAAGCATATTCTACATTCATTTAAAATGAGCCGCATGGGATTTTGCATAAATTCTCATTACTTCCTCTGTATCTAAATTGCATTATTCCAGCTTTACCGCCGACCGACACCCAGCCTCCAGTTTCCTTCTCCGCCCACTTGTCTTTTAAATGTGCTAGCATATGGACACAGGCATGGCAGTAATTGGAAAGGCCTTTAACTCCTTCCAGTCCATGTCAGCGAGGGTCACATGCCACCTTCTGGAACACTGCCGGGGTCAGATCTACATTTAACCATGGGTGCACTTTAAATAATGCAGGGAAACGCTGCACGGCTAGGCTAATCACTTCCTGCCTGTGTTAGCCAGGCTCCTCTAATGAATATGGATTTATGACGGAGGCTGGGTGCGGTGTGGAAAGCTACCGCACGCCAGATGCCTCCCCCTCTCTGTGAAACAGGATAGCGTGGGCGGGCGGGCGGGTGGGTGGGATGCTGGGGGGGGGTGCTGGGGGGGCTAGGGGGCAGCCCCCCTGGGGCTTACCTCGCTGAGGCGTTCTTTAGAGAGCTCCTGCACGGCCTCGTCCTCGCTCAGTCTGACTGGACGCAGCACCAACGGCTTGATCTGCAGGAAACACAGACGCACAGAAGGTCAACAAGCTGCACTACCTGCTACACCAAAACAGTACGTATGTATTGTTATATGCATGTACATATATGTAACAGTACGTATTTGTGCACCCTTACAGTTTTGGCACACATTATTGTGTAATACTATTTCATTGTGAACGGATAAAACTTCAGCCATGATATCAGGGCATTCCAAGCAATAGCTATCTTCTCATCTCAACGGAAAGATCTAGAATAATCTGTCTATTTGTGGCTTCGTTGTTTTGAGAGCTGGGCACCGTATGAAGTGGAGAATATTCCGGTGAATTCCTCAAGACCCCCAAAGGTGCGGTGTCATATTATTTTAAAATGAGAGTTTTCGCATTTTCGCATCCATTTGAAAAAAAAAGCGTTCTCGGTGGATCTCGCGAGGACGAAAAACAGCATTGAGCCACACTAAGGTTTAGCGACCAAAAGATGGAGCCACCAACCTCATTTGCTCAGGCAGCTGGCCCTGCCCCTAGTATCAACAGCATCCACACCACGTGATCCACTCGCAAACCACCAAACCCAAACTTGTTTCAAATCCAAACTGCCAGACAATCTATGGTTCGGTCATGCAAAGCGGATTCCTCCATAGAAATCATCACTCATTGTTCTCAAGTCTCGGTGTTCCGTTGCTATTTTGATTACATGCAAAGTCATACCACGCATCGCTGGCTGAAGTATTTGCCTGGATTCAGTACCCGTGGCATTGAGCTAGCACCTGCAATGCCAACTATGCTAACATGGACAGCCTTCCCAAGTAAACCATGAATCACCGTTTCAGTGATGTATCGCATGCCTCATTGTCTGCACCCGGGACGCAGTCAGAGCCGACTAAAGCACGAAGTCAAGTTGTCCATTTTGGCAGTTGGCGCTACCAACTTCAGCGTAGCACGTGGCGTCGCGGCGTGCCAGAACAGCCGTCGGCGTTGGCAGCGACCCATCATTCCCGGGCAGATGGGAGGCGGCCACACTCGGCGAGTTAGCCGCACCGCAGGTGTACGGCAGCCAATCAGCTCGCCGCGTGGTCGTCTCCGAGGACAATGGGAAGAGGCTGCGGGGTGTAATCCGTTTGACTAGCAGCTTGCACGCCGCTCCCCGGTGGCGCCTGCACCGCCACTCGCAGGGTCTCCAGATCTCCACTGTCATTTAAGCAGATCACTGCGACAATTAACCTTTCCCGGTAAATATCAATTATGGCCCCCGGCAGGGCAGAATTAAAAGGGTCATCAGCTAATCTGACAGGTCCTGTACACAGCCACCTGGCTGAGAGAGAGAGAGAGGATGGGGGAGGGAGCGGGGGAGTGAAGGAGAGCGAGAGAGTTGGAGAAAGAGGGAGGGAGAGGGAGTTTTCTGTCCTTCAGCCCGCAAGCCAAGTCGACACGACTCCCTTTTAATTACCCCTCAGTCGCCCCCACGGTCTCACCAGACCTGGCCCCGCTGATGTTGAGGGGGTAGCAAGCGCTCCCGAGGTCAGCGGCTGTACCAGCCCCGCCTACGCAAGCTCACGGGCCAGCGCAAGCACGAAGTGTTAGGCTACCGGAAGTGGGCTAAGTCGCCCCCCCCCCCCTCCCCTCCCCCGAACGCACCTCACTCTCTCTCGACCTTTACCTCTCCTCTCCGTCGCTCAAATCACTTCTTTAAATGTCCAAATGCAGGGGTGCCTTGATTTCCTTCCTCCCTCAAGTAGAGCACAAAAGAAGCACTTGCGAGCAGGCGAGGCGGGCAGGTAGCGGGGCCGAGGCTGAATCGACGTCAAAGCCGCCCGCTCCAGAACGGCGTGGAGAGCCAGGATGCTGATTACATTGTTTACCAAGCATCAACGCCGGCAAATTCCAACAGCTAAAGTGTTTACACACCCTGCCGGCTTCTGGTTGTGTTTCCCTTCAAGCAATCAGCTTGATTATTGATCAGACGAGAGCTGCTAATTAGCCATCTAGCCTAATGATGCTGTTTGCCAGACTGCTCTTCAGCCCATTGTTCAGTTGGACAGGCTTGAATTGATTCAGGTTAGAAAATTCACAACTTCTGACAATGATTGGCAGGCCTGTTTGCCTGTGATTAAGGCAGGGAGGTTATTTTCTCTCCGGGGAGAAGTTTTAATTGGCTTTTGGCTTCCCTCCGGTACCTCCTTTCTAAATCAGTGTTTCTTTATTCTTCATTAACACTGAAGGGCAGGGCTATGTTGGAGAGCTGGTGGGAGGGAGCTCAAGATCTCCTTGCCGAAGTCTGATTGGCTGCACACGGCGACAAAGATCAAGGTCACCTCTTCTCCCCCTCATGCACTGATCACGGGAAGTCTTTGAAATGCACTCTGGGTAGACCGGAGGGCAAGGCTCTCCGAGGCCCGGGCAGGTTTTTAAAAAAAAGTTTCTTTCTCGTCGTCGAGGGGATTCGTTTTGTTTACAACTGCCCGGCAACTGCCCGGCAACTGCCCGGCAACGGAGAGGGGGTGGGGGGGGGGAGAGGGGGGATGATAGGAATAAGGAACACAAAATACACAAGTAACGCCTGTGTTTTACATGAATAATGCACTGCAAATGAGCTCCATTAGTGGGAGTATTGAACGAGCGGGGCCCCGCCCTCTGGGGGCCCTGCTCTGTGCGCTTTCATTATCTTCAAAGAGCCCTCCAGCATCTTCCTTTCCACCACGTCGAGTGCTAACTTGGGCCTGCTCATTTGCACTCCAATGCTAGGGGTTTAGAAGACCTCCCGCCCCCCACTCCTCCCCACAACCTTTCTCCGTTCGGCTTTGGAACCGCTAGTCGTGACATCGATTTTTTTTATTTTTTTTTACCTGATTAACATGGCTTTGGGGAGTGTAGTTTAAGGTTGGACTTGGCTGGCTACAATGGTGCATGCTAGGCGATGCTAAGCTAACCCTCTTAGCATCAACCCTTTCTCTCTCTCCCCTTCCTCTCCCTCTTCCTCTTCTATCTCCTGCCTTCTCCTCCCCCTCTGTCGATCACCCTGCAGCCAGTCAGTGAGCAGGAAGCTAGCGAGTGGCTGTGATTCTTTGTTGTACTGCTCTTTGACCCCTCCACCCCCCTCCTCCTTCTTCTCCCCTTGTAGAGCAGCCATCATGGGGCCCCTCCAACGAATTAGAGAAGCCTTCAGCCCTGACCTCTCACTCTCCTCTCTCTCTCCTGTCTCCCCTCTCTCTCTCCTGTCTCCACTCTCTCTCCTTCTCTCTCCTGCTTCCTCGCTCTCTCTCTCCTGCCTCCTCCCTCTCTCTCTCTCCTATTTCCTCTCTCTCCCATCTTCCCTCTCTCTCTGCCTCCTCTCTCTCTCTCCTGTCTCCCCTCACTCTCCTCCACTCTCTCCTGCCTCCTCGCTCTCTCTCCCTCCTGCCTCCTCTCTCTCCCATCTTCCCTCTCTTTCCTGTCTACCCTCTCTCTCTCTCTCTCCTGTCTTCCATCTCTCTTCTGTCCTCCCTCTCTCTTCTGCCTCCTCTCTCTCTCTCTCTCTCTCTCGCTCTCTCCCATCTTCCCTCTCTCTCCCATCTTCCCTCTCTCACCTGTCTCCTCTCTCTTCATCCTCCCCTCACCTGACAGCAGTGCTCCAGGGTTGGGCCTCAGTCTCGCCCCTGTCACTCCCCCTCTCCTCCTGACAGCTGCCCCTCCTCACCTCTTGCTCCCTGCTGTTGCTCCCTGCCCCCCCCTCCCTCCTCCACCATCTCTCCATCTCCTCCTTTTCAACCCTCCCCCCCTCTCTCCTCCTGATAGCTCCCATCCTCCCCCCTCCTCTGGATAGCAGCTGGTTGTTCAGGTCTGTGAGGTGCAGTAGAGGGAGGAGAGGGGAGAACTGAGAAGGATACAGATCCTTCCCTCTAATTTGTTCGGAAAAGTGTCCTGTGCAAAGGACCCTCACCCCCATTAACCCAGCGAGACACACCAGCGCTGCTCAGGGAGGCAGGAGGGGCACAGCAGTGAGGCAGACAGAGGGAGGGAGGGATAGAGGAAGGATGGGATAGAGGGAGGGAGATCGAGATGGATGTAGGGAGGGAGAGATTGAGGCATGGGGGGAAAGAAAGATGGAGGGAGGGATGGAAGAAGGGAGATGAAGGAGGGAGGAGGGAGAGAGATGGAGGGAGGGGACAGAGAGATTGAGGGAGGGAAGGAGGGAGGAAGAGATGGAGGCAGGGAGGGAAAGAGAGAGATGGAGGGAGGGGGGAAGGGAGGGAGATAGAGATGGAGGGAGGGGGAAGGGAGGGAGAGAGATAGAGATGGAGGGAGCGATGGAGGGAGGCAGCCAGGCACCCCGGAGCCTCTGAGACAGCGGCTCAATCTCTGGGCTCATTATCCCCCGCCCAGGCCAGGGCGCAGACAAGTGCACTTTAGGGCCACAGGCCAAATTGATTCATCTGCCTTCATTTTCTTGGAGGCTCAGAAGTGGCAGCTGCTCAGAGGCAGGGAGAAGAGAGAGAGAGAGAGGTAGAGAGAAAAAGAGAGAGAGAAAAGAGAGAGAGGGAGAAGAGAGAGAGAGGGAGAGGAGATAGAGGGAGAGGAGAGAGGGAGAGGAGAGAGGGAGTGAGAGGTAGAGAGAGAGGGTGAAGAGAGAGAGGGAGAGGAGAGAGAGGGAGAGGAGAGAGAGGGGAGGAGGGTTAGAGAGAGAGTGAAGGGGGTAGAGAGAGAGGATAGAGGAGAGGGAGGAGAGAGGAGAGAGGGAGGAGAGAGAGAGAAGAGAGTAGGTGTTCCCCATAACATCAAGGCTGGTGCGGGGAGCTCCCCCACCCCGACTTAACCGCGAATTGGGCCCCTCTAGGGCCCCGGCCTACAACTCAGAACGCTATCCGGCGTATAACTTAATTTGCGGTCCATGCTACAACAAGGCCGGCGCATACGCGATGGGGAGACACTCAGACGTTAAAGGTCGCATGCATCAACTCTGTCTGGGAGGGGGAGGTACTAGCAGCCACGCTGTGGCAGCGCGTTGAACACACTAGGGAGGAGAAACACAACTCTCGCGGTACGGAAACGAACACACCCCACGGTACGACACCCGGTGGAGGTGGGGAGGGAGGGGGAGGGGGAGGGGGTGACAAACAGGAACTCGGGAACCTGCAACACTCCCATACCAGGCAGAAACCACACAATTAAATGCTCTGTTTTCACTACTGAAATCAACAAGCACAGGGGTTTACAAATGGGATGGCTAAGAAACAAATGAGCAGGCAGCGAGCCATTAGCATGTGTTTGTGTGTGGGGTGACGAGCCACACAAAGGCTAAGTAGCTGGCCCCAGCCGCCCCTATCTGTAACAAGCCAGTCAACCTGAAACCACAACCGCCCTACGTGGCCCATTTCAGGCTGTCTCTCAGGAGGGGGGCTGAGCATTGCCCCAGGCCCTGAGGGGAACAGACCAACAGGATAGAGAACCACCCCCCACCTGCAACCTCCCATCTTCATCCCCAGCCCTCTCCAATCACTCTCACCCTGGGTCTCCTGGGGGTGGAGGGCGGGGAGGAAGAGAGGGGGGTGAGTGAGGTAGGGGAGGGGAGGGAGGGGGGGGGCGTACGGGGAGCAGAGGGGGGTGGAGGGGGCACCTGCTCAGGAAACATGGCCTCATCCTTCAGCACTTGTCCCAGAGGGCCCTTAGGCGAGCACACACACACACACACTTCACCTGTCAGGTTGGATCATTAAAACCGTGTGTTCCACAGCCCTGATGAGCCCTCTCCTCAGCCTCCCTCCAGGCCTCACCCCAGCCTCCATCCAGACCTCATCCCAGCCTCCCTCCAGACCTCACCTCAGTCCCTCCAGGTCTTTCCTCAGCCTCCTTCCAGCCTTCCTCCAGGCCTCTCATCAGCCTCCCTCCAGGCATCTAATCAGCCTCCCTCCAGGCCTCACCCCAGCCTCCATCCAAGCCTCTCATCAGCCTCCCCTCCAGGCCTCACCCCAGCCTCCATCCAAGCCTCTCATCAGCCTCCCCTCCAGGCCTCACCCCAGCCTCCATCCAAGCCTCTCATCAGCCTCCCCTCCAGGCTCTCCCCAGCCCTCCCTCCCCCCCCCCCCAGGAAGGCGTTCCTCCCAGCTAACAATCACAATTAAGCAGACGCAGCTCGTACCGACAGTCGGGAGTAATCGCACAGGATTCCTGTTGACGTTCATTATTGGAGTCAAAACAGCAAATTATGCAGATGGTCCCCCCCCCTCCCCCCTCACCCTGCCGTGTCAGACACTCAGCGCTTTGATTCGGAGCAGAAACGATTAGCGTTGAAAGCACAAGCCAGGTTTCTTTTTTGTGTGTGTGTGTGTGTGTGTGTTTTTTTGTGTGTTTTTTTTTTTTTTTTGCAAACGCTCTTGCTTTTTAAACAAGCCCGATTCAAATAGGGTTTCCGTCTGTGCGGTGCTCTGTGTAAACCCGGCTGGGGTTATTTGCAAGTCCAAGTTTCCCTGACGTTGGCAGGGTGGAGGGAGACGTACGAACGTTGGTCCTCTGATAAGAGTTCTGCTCTTGGAGGGGGATTGGAGGGGGATTGGAGGGGGATTGGAGGGGGATTGGAGGGGGTCGGAAACAACGGATTCATGGGACGAGCTTAATAAACAAGACCATACACTATGGCACACAGAAATCGTTAATTTCCAGAGCCATCAGCAGTCCTAAAGGAGAGAATTAAAAAAGAGTGATTACTGAGAGGGAACAAAAGAAATAGCTTAAAAGTCTCCTTCCTCCTTCCTTCCTCCAGCGAGGTATGGATGTCTACAGAGATGTAATCAATGATGCATAACAGCACAACAGCTATGCACAGTGGTTAAGCACGCGATTCTTTCATATTTAATGTTGTTTACACAAATAACCGCTGCTACAAACGCGTTGCCTAGTTGTCGTTCCTCGGTAGCAACATAGGAAAAGTGAGAACGTCAGCTAGCACGATAAACGATTGGAGAACACTGCTACGTTGTTTGAAAAGTGCTCGGAGTGATGTATATCAAAAAGGCCAATTCTCTTGCCCAGCAGGGGGTAGGATGTTCACTTTTGGCTGTTCACATCCTTTCACAACAACAGGCTTTGAGGACGATAGCTCTCCGAACTTCTCGTTATCCTCAGGGATAACCTGGACGTAAACAGCATTTATCAGTATATAAGAGCGCTTGCGAGAGTGGATCTGTGTCCAGATACTTCCATCAACGATGGACGATTTACTGAGTACGCTGATGTTTACCAGGAGAGACAAGTGGCATACCTAAATGGCATGTATCTCCCAAATATTTGTTCAGGTTTGAATACTTAACTACTTCATATCGCACATTCCTGACGCAAACTGGCAAAGTTGCAAGATTAAATCGAAAATATAAAAATACTGTGGCGCTGTTAATTTGCGAAAATATCCTCTTATTATCACTCGTAAGAAAAAGTCTTTTTTAGACGTGTCGTGTTCACGCTGTGCTCAGTGACACCTGATGATATCAACTTCCCTCCTCACACGTAAACCGAGAAATGTTTTAATTTCGTTTAATTAAATCCAAAATATTCCTGGGCGCCGAAGAGGCAATGTATGGCAGACTTTATCGAAGGCATCCTCAAATTAGACGCACTTCAGTCAATTTGCATTCAAACGATATATTTGAGATGGCGTAGATTGGATGCTGAAACGTACAATCTTCTCACCTACCGAATCGAAGTTGTGACAGAAAAGACTATCCGAGGTGATAAATGCGTTTAATGGGATTGTGAAATGTGCAGACACGATCCGCTCATTCCTACAGACAGCAGCTTGGCCTACAGGCCTACTTTGTGTGTGCGTGTGTGTGTGTGTGTGTGTGTATGCGTGTGTGTGTGAGCCTTTGACGTAGACATGGGTGTGTCTTTCTGCAACTGTATTTATGTGTGTGTGTGTGTGTGTGTGTGCATGTGTGTGTGTGTGCATGTGTGTGTCTGTGCATGCTTGGGTGTGTCTCTTCGCCTGTGGATCTGTGAGTGTGCGTCTATGCACGTACACGTGTGTGCGTGCAGGCGTGTGTGTGTGTGCCTAGGAGTGCGGGTGTGTGTGAGAGTTAGTGCGTGTCTGTTTGAGTGTGTGTGAGTGTGTGTGCGCACGTCAGAGTTAATGTGTGTGTAGTGTGTCGTGTGTGTACTCCGCAGTCGTCCCTCGCAGGTTTGTCATCTGACAGCTGTTTGTTTTTGTTCAAGATGCACATGACCAGGGGCGGGGCTAGCTAACCAATGAGCAGCCAATGGTCACCCGGGAGACAGCGGAGCTAATCAGAAGTCCATCTCCGCCCGAGTCTTAATGGCAACGCCATCTATCACGGCTCTGAGGAACCGCCTGGAATCATCCATCATGGTTATTGCATATCGATCGTCCGTACGTAAAACACATACAAATCTTACATGGGGGGGAGTTAGGGACACACGTGTGAGCCAGAGAGAGTGGGGAGAGAGAGAGAGACATAGAGACGTAGACAGAGAGAGAGGGAGACAAAGAGAGAGTGAAAGAAGAAAAACAATCTCTCCAGGGCAGGCAAAGGTAGATTATTATAAGCATATGACTGACCCTGAGGCACCTTGCACCATAATGAACCACCTCAAGTCTGTATTTTGGGAGGCAGGGAGCCAACCTGGCTTCACATCAAAGGCCACCACGTGGATCCAAACCACAGTGAATACTACCGAACACAGAGCACATCCCAGGTAACGCGCACAGCACAGCACACATGCTTTAGGTTGCCAATGATCTCAGTGTAGATGAGGGTGTGGGTGTGGGCAGGGGGACGGGGGACATGATGAGAGAGTGTGAGAGACAGAAAGAGACAGACAGACAGAGAGAGACACACAGAAAGAGAGAGACACCGAGAGAGACAGACAGAGAGAGAGAAAGAGACAGACAGAGAGAGAGACACAGAGAGAGACAGACAGAGAGAAAGAGACAGACAGAGAGAGAGTGAGACATAGAGAGAGAAAGCGAGAGAAAGAGAGTGGGAGAGATAGAGAGATAGAGAGAGAGTAGTCTGGGAGTGATGGATCCCCCTCCCCCCCACACTGCAGCACATGCAGTGGAAGACTTCAGACTTGTCAGAGAACGAGGGAGGGAGGGAGGGAGGGAGGGGGAAAGAGGGAAGCATCTGCTGGAGGAAACATCACCGGGAGAGACGAGGAGCTGATCAGTGCGCTTCTCTCTCGTCCTCCTGCGCTTGGCAGTGATGTCTGCCTGCGCTGTCACACTGATGGGCCGCAGCTCCAGCTGGATCACATGGGGGGAGGAGAGGAGGGGGAGGAAGAGGAGGAGGAGAGGGGGAGGGGAGGGGGGCTGAGGGGAGGAGTTTGGGGAAAGGAGGAGGGAGGAAGAGAGGAGGAGGAGAGATGAAGAGACTACTCTCATGCCTGTGAGCTGGTATGGAAATCAGGCCCTAAAAATGGCAGAGAGAGAGAGCGACGTGCGCGAGCGAAGCGGCGACATGACAACGAGCCGCCTAGAGCGCTCAGATATACTGCGCAGGCAATTACACGCTCGCCATTTGCATGTATATGATCCCTCAAAACGCTGACACGTGCTGGGCAAACGCCTCCTATCCCGTGCGCGCGCGGGCGCCAGCGCGGAACTGCGTGTGCGTCTGTACGTGCGGAAGTGTGTTCGTTACATTACAGTGTTGGACAGCCCCGGCATGCCTGCGGTGTACCGTATATGAACTCTGTACCACGCCTCCTGAGGAACAGGATCAAACCCCATCTTGTTAGCGGGGATGATAATACGTTAACAAGCTTAGAGAGGATTTGAATGAGGGATCTACATGGACACATCTAGATGGAGATGTGCTACCTTTGTGACGATGACGAAACCAGAATAAAAACAGAAGACTGGCAACTAACTACATGACACTCTAGTCTACAACACTCTACTGGCCACAGATGTAGTCCTACATACTATTCTAAGTCATGTATCGAACATAATTAGTTATGTAACCTAAGTACTTTATAGTAGGCACTATATACACAATACTATAAGACTCTGTGTAGATTCTGATGGTTGCAGTGTAGGCTAAGCTGTCGTCGTGACAGACACGAGAGGCGCGGGATATTAAAGTCTGTCTAAGTCCATCAGACATGCACGCTCGCCTGTGTTCGCCCGTCCCGGCAGAACGGCGTGGGCGTAAGCGCACGTGTGTGTGAGTGAGGTGCATCCTGTACTCCACAGGGTGGCAGTGCAGCACTGCAGGCCCATAGGAGACGGGGAGGGAGAGCGAGCGCGCGCACGCACAACACACACGACGCACACACACATACACAACGCAACACACACATACACCACGCACACACTCAGTCCTGGGTGGCGTCTGCGAAGGTGATCTACCCTCAAAGATCTCGCACAAGGCTGGCTCCTCCAATGTGCGGGCGGCAGGAGGGGAGGGAGAGAGAGCGCGAGCGCGCAGGAAGTGGCGTGTTAGATGTGAATAAGACAGCAGGTTAATAAAACGAAGCTAATTGTGTCGCAGAGGTTAGGGCGAGAGGGGGTGGGTGGGTGGCGGGAGGGAGTGGTGGAGGAAGGGGGGGCAGGGCGACCTTGATGGGCTTGAGGATCTCGAGGGGGGGGGAAGGGGCTCCGTCGGTTCCCCGGAGGGGTGAGGAGAACGTGCCATGAACTTGACCTTCCGCTCTGACGCCTCTCCCTGGTTCTTCCTCTCTCCCTCTCTATTTCTTCTCTCTTTCTCACTCGCATTTCCTTTCTTTCCCCACTCATAACTCTCTCCTCTTCTCTCTCTCATTCTCTCCCTTTCTGGTCCCTGTCTCTCTCTCTCATCTTCTCTCTCTCTCATTTCCTTTCCCACTCATACTCTCATCCCTCTTCTCTCTCTCCTCTCTCCATTTCTGTCCGGTCTCTCCTCTCTCATCTCTCTCTCTCTCTTCTCATTTCTCATTTCCCACCATACTTCTCTCCCTCTCCTCTCTCCTCTCCCTTATGTCCCTTCTCTCTCCCTCTCTCTCTTCTCTCTCCTTTCTGTCCCTAGTCTCTCTCCTCTTCTCTCTCTCTCTCCCTTTCTGTCCCCTGTCTCTCTCTCTCAATCTCTCTCTCCTCTCATTTTCCTTCCCACTGCATATCCTCTCCCCTCTCTCTTCTCTCTCCCTCCTCGTACCTCTCTCTTCTCTCTCTCTCTCCTCTCTCTCCTCTCTCTCCCTCGTTCTCCTCTCCCCATCTCGTCATATTCTTCTCGTCCTCACTCTCGTCTCTCCTCTCTCGGCTCCCCCGCCCTGCCCTCCGCCGCCACCGTGCCCTCAGCCCTTTTCCTCGGCCTCCGTCTATAGCCAAGGTCCACGACGGCCGATCCCGTGTCCAGCCCTGTCCTCTCCTCCGCCGCTGGCCCTACGGATAGTCTCCATCGTTCAGCGCCCTCTCTCTCGCATCTCAATCCCGACTCCGCCCTTCGCTGTGGCCTTCCACGCCCTTCATAGATGATACAATCTTCGGTCCATCTCTGAGTAATCAGTCGGGGTGAGCTCGTCGCAGCTCTTGTTTATCTCTTTAGAACGTGTGGCCGATTCTAGGCCTTTGTGCGGAGCCTATCCCGTCTGCTGCCGTTGGGTTCGGTCACATGCACCTTCCCTAGAGTTCTGCTCCTTGGTGTAGTCTAGGATATCATCGTGGTACTTCTGGCTGTGGGCGGCGCTGACTACTGGGCACCTGTATAGGCGTTATGGTCCCATCTCTCCTCTTTCATCCTCGGCCACATCTCAGTGGTCACGACTCCCCATCCTATCGTCTCCCCGAGTCGCCTCCTTCCCTCCGGTATTGACAGAGTAAAAGCGTGAGGCGAGCCTGTACCGCTCTGCGCGTTGTCATCAGGGAGGTACAGATAATACCTCTCTCTAAACAATGAAAGGAGCGGAACGAAAGTCTGCGTATTGCTGGAGTAGTGGCTTCGGGTTCGGATGGGCGCTGCAGTGCCTGCGAATTGGGAGTGCCCGTCTACATCCGCACGGCCTTTGCTTGACTGCGGTTTACTGTTTTGTTTTCAGGACTTGTTATTCTTCTTAGCTGGCTCGCGGCACCGGCCTTCCTTAATTGCCCTGAGATGATCCGGAGCGGAGCTGGCCCGTCGCCTCCATCCAGCCCGGTCTGACGTGAGTGAGTTCGGCCATGCTCGTGTGGGTGTTGCCATCCACCATCTGTGGTGGCCGCTGGTGGAGCACTCCGTGCGGGTCTGCGCAGTGCGCCTTATTGGAGCGCCCTCGCGACCGGTGCTTGTGTGATTCTTGGGGGTCTCTTGCTGGCTTTGGCGCGGCTGGGTGCTGTGGTCTCCAGTTTGGGCGCGGGGGCTTTCGCGCCTGCATCCGATCTGTGATCCGTCCTACGTACCCTGCCACGGACAAGGACCCTCTGCCCCTCGCGCGGCCCTCCTGGTGCCGCCCTTTCGCGGCTGGGGAGGTGCGGCGGCCGATCGCGTATACCAGGTTTCTCCCAGCGCACGGCCAGCTGTTCGCCCACCGGAACTCACCTGGTTCCCGCTGCACATCGGGCGTGACGCAGGTGCACAGGAGCTATCCGAGCGTCGCCACCCATCCACCCATCCCACACTGCTTTGGTCGGAGGACGCGGCGGGGAGACACACGGCTCGGAGCCTGCTCCGCGGGTCTGCGGGGCCGGGCTTCACGCTGGGGCTCCTTGCCCCCGCACCGGCCCTGCGGCGCCAACATCTCTGATCCCGACTGCGGCACCGGCCTGGTTCCCCGGACTATTGACGCTCTTGGCAGCTTCCGTCGTTTCCCGGGCTAGCACAAGGGCAGGCAGAAGTTCATTACACTTTTGCACATCAGTTGAACGTTCGGGTGAATACAAAATTCTCACGACAGTCAAACCGGCCCGATCCTTGGAACAGCTTGCTATGGTGTCATGGGCTACGAGCTAGGTCGGTTAGTAGCCATGTGGCAAGAACACAAGATACAAACTTTCAACAGACTAATTGGCAATCCGCGGTGCCGGAACATCGCCTCCGCCCGTGCCCCATGTTACCTTACTGTGAAGTGATAATTCCCTTACCCCCACCAACTGTGCCTGTCACCAAATGTAGCCTTCCTAAAAAGCTGCTGATAGGTGCCATAAGCGCATACTTCTAGTTTGTCTCAGTTTGCAATATTGAGTAAAGCCCAAAAAGTGACATCAATGAACAGGTAAGAACATAAGGAGTTAGGCTGTTGTAAGTCGGGATTGCTGATCAACACCGGAAGTTCTGGCTGCACCAACTCACCCTTGAGTCCACAAGAGAAAAGCGTTGTTCCCTGGCTCATGGTCTGCGTCTGGCAATGTGGAGGGGAACACACAAACATATTAGAAATATCTCTTAAAGCTGACTCTTAGGACCAAAGTAACAAAAAGTCCCCTCGACACAGCTCAAAACAGAAGACCTAATAAAAACTATATAAAAAAGGACGTTTTGTCTATTGCCTCCCTTCAGCCCTTTTCGCAGTCAATGCTGTCAACATAGATGGGTCTGTTAAAGCCTGCAGGACAAGGAGTGTATGTGTGGTATGGTACGGAACTGTGTCAACCAAGGGGGATTCATTTCACATAGGGATGCGCAAGGTGCCGACTGTCTCCACATTTCATAAAGGGCGGGGGGTTGTGCTGCACGCACTTTTGTTTTGTGCGTGTGTGAAGGAGAATGGCTATGAGCACATTTCCTTCCGTGTCAGCACATGAGGGAGCTCCTGTTGATTTGGTAATGAATGGGAAGGGACAGGATTCAAACCAGATGATTCACCCTTGCAGGAATACCATTTAAGATTTTCTTATCTTATTTTCTTACTGGAGGATCACATCATTAAATTCCTAAACTTTAAACCACTGGTTAATTTGCCTGCTAATTAACCCGGCTCAATCTTCTGGAAAATGAATACAAAGTTCATGAACCGATTGCTGAGAAATCATCTTACCAGCCCCAAATCTACCTCTTTGGACCTTACATCATCAGCGCTCTTCTTTTCCAGTGTTTTCTTGTAAATGATCACCATGACAACATACATCTGTACCCAGACTGGATCCAGTGCATGCAATAAGGGTCGGAGGCCATCTTGGTGGGCATGGTGAGAGTCAGCCGCATCCTCATTTGTAGAACCACCTCAGGCTCATCCAGGAACGCATGTCTTTCCAGCTCAAACCAATGCTGTGCAAACAAAAAACAAGCAAGGATTAGAATTATGCACATATATGCATCTAAGCAGAGCAGGACATGACTGAACTTTGGGGGAGCCAGCATCTCCCTCAATTGACCCAACCTGTACTGGAAAGGTGTCTGGCAGTTAAGAAAGAACTCTGAACAATAGAGGTGGTTGAGCCTACAGCACAGTCACCGCTGTGCAAAAGTATCTTGCAGCTAACTACAAGAGTCGGGGTGAAGCATAGTGGAAAATCTGTGTGGTTTAACACTTCATTCTGGTGTCAAGTATGGAGCAAGTATCTCAGCACTTCTTGTACTTAATGCATTCTAGGCCAAGCATCGGCATTAGGCCTGTACAAGATTGTTTTCACAGTTGGAACTCTTGAGTTTATCTGCCCTCTATGACAACTTTCGATGCAATTTCCTTGACATACCATCACAGTTGGTAATCTGAACCATGTTATTGTACTGAATGTCTATTAGTGATCATTGGTCATATGAGAAAGCGAGAGAGCGCAAGTCTCTCGCGAGTTTTCCACAGGAATATAGGATTGTAGCAGAGTAAAGTCAGAGTTGTGTAATTGAATCCTCAGGGGCTCGGAATAGCACTGCTGTGACCTTGTGGTTCTCAAAACCACCCCGCACATTAGCCGCGCAATCAGTGGCTGCAAACCAGCTGATTTAAGTGCTTCAGATGTGTAATCTATGGACGTAAAGACGTCGTCACGAGCCATAATATAAGAGCCAGGATACACTTGTCATAAGATACAATTTAGTCGGGTAGAATACCTTGTACCAGACGGTGGAATCGAAACTGTAGCAGAGCGGCTACAAACACAAAGAGGATATGGCTGGGTACGAAGGAAGGTTCAAAAAGAGAGGATGAGGAGATATTGCGAACACCGAAAGCGAAATTAAGGCCGTGGAGCTTTGCAAGGCGTGCGTCACAACTGCATTCACCACGAGTAGTAGTAACGGGTTCGCTTGTGGGTGTGGGCAATGGTGATAAAGTGAGTGAAGCAGTGCAGAGCGTCTGGCACATAATCACTGTTAGGGCCTA
>BROE01000025.1:1868455-1955955 GCA_036571765.1 Plecoglossus altivelis
TTCCGGGGGTGCTTAGCTGTCCTTCTGTCCTGGGAACATTTTATGGTTGGGGCCTCATAAAGCAGGTCCTTTGGTGGCATTTACATGCATCCCTCAGTAATCCTGCTAAGTGAGCAATATTTTTCCCCATCTCTGGTCCTGGCCATTTAGACTGGCCCAGGCCTATAATACCAGATTAATCTTTGTGGCCTGTGATTGGTCTGGCCTCTGGATCGCCTTTTCATCTCCAGCTCAGTGGCTCTCATTGAATCCCACCGCCACCAAGTAACACTCAGAGATAGAATAACAGCTTCTCCTGCCCCGGCCTAACGTGAGTGGATCCGAGGCTCTCCTGCGGAGGAACGCTCCTGCGGAGGGAATGCTCCTTGCCGTAGGGGAACGCTCCCTGCCGGAGGAACGCTCCCTGCTGGTTTAGGAACGCTCCCTGCTGGAGGATTTTTTTTTTGTAACCTTGGTGGGTCTTCCGGTGGTTTTGGTTCCTGGGCAGCTCGTTGTTCGGGCTAATGACGTGTCGCTGTTTTGGCCCCCCGTGCGCCAGGATGGGAGCTCCTAATGCAGCGTTGGAGTGGCCGAGCTGTCCGCCGGGTCAAAGCGGGACGGCGTGGTGATATGTCAAAAACCAAAATGAAGGGGGCGGGGGGGGAACACGTCGGGGCGTGTTGCAAACAGCTCTCCTTCCGTTTGCGGCGCGCCTGGTTGCGAGCCATAACAGGGGAATGCACAAACAACATCCAGCTGCTAAGCCCCTTTCCTCACGCGCTCCAGCAGGTCGAGGCATGTTCATAGCCCCCCCCCACCCCCATTCCCACCCGACGACATCGATAATGGATCGCTATCATTTCCGCCAGTAGCTCTCTTTAAAACCAGACCCCGGCTTGCTCTCGGAGACGCTCGGGTACAGAACGACCTTTTTTGACATTCACCCCGGCGAAGTAAGATAACTAGCCTTGGTTTCAGATGCGTCCATGAGGTGCAATGCCTCCCCCCGTCCACCCATAACCGCTTGTCAGTGAATAATAGGCAGTTTCGATTTTCTTTCCGTAACCCGTCTCATGCGTCAAAACGTGTCTCCCTGAGGTTGCCTCTCCCTGGAACGGAGGCCTCCGTCTCATTTTCGCTGGAAGGCCAACTCTCTCCATCAAGCCGTGGGTGCGCGAGTCAAGGTCTTCAAACCCTAAGCCCGGTAGCCCTGCACGCACCACCCTGTTCACCCTGAGGCTGCCAGAGTACGCTCTGTCCTCCCTCCTCCCTCCCTCCCTCCTCCAGGGGGTCAGGGTCAAGAACCAAACATTGTTTTCCCGTTTAAAGTCTGTCAGGGCATGACAGGTGTCCATGGAAACGACGAGGCAGCAACACGTTCGCAGATGTTTCCATTCCTCGTTGAGGTATCGGAAGATTCCGGAAAATGGGAACCTGGGCGAGTTAGGTCGGCGTGGTTGTGTTTGACATGCTTCTGTGTGGAGCAGATGAGGCGAGGAGCAGATTGGCCCGAACGTTCTCTCAGATGGTTTTTATTGTGTCTGACCAATAAAATATCCACCAGTCTCAATAACGCTGGTTTAAAATGGATAAATTTCCATGTGAGCAGACTTCATTCTGGCATCCTTAAATAGTCAAGTAGGTAAGTATCCTAACACAGACTATCCTACTAGGTAAGTATCCTAACACAGACTATCCTACTAGGTAAGTATCCTAATACAGACTATCCTACTAGGTAAGTATCCTAACACAGACTATCCTACTAGGTAAGTATCCTAATACAGACTATCCTAATAGGTAAGTATCCTAAATGGGACTGTATGCCCTTTATGGTCTGCTGAAATATCTATGTGCGCTATTTGTATGTCGTTTTGGATGAAAACATATGTTAAATCAACCAATCCGTGAAACAACATGAAGCAGAATTTCCTAAAGCATGTTTGCCTTCTTTAGAAAGACTGTTCTGGAAATGTTTAAGTCAGAGCGTTAAATCTTCGAAGGACAAAGTACTTGGTATGCTCCCCCCCCCCCCCCCCCCCACGTCTGGACCGGAGTGGAATCCTGTGGCGGGGGGGGGGGGGGGAGACACAGAGAGGGTTTGACACCTTCTTTGATTCATCCATTTGTTGCTCTTCATCTCAACTTTCCACTCCGTCTTCGCTCGGTAGCGAGGCTCGGCCGCTTGAGGTTAACCCGAGTCGATGCATCTGTCAAGAGCATTGTTCTCCTCTCAGGCCTCGCTTTGAAGCCGCACGCCGACGCCTCCTCGACCTGGGCATCGTCCCAACGCTCACGCAGCTCTGCTGAAGCTCCGAGGCCTCTCGCAGACTCGGGGGCGGTGGGGGGGGGGGGGGGGGAGGAAGGGCGGGGCCCTGGGTAGTGGAGGGGCTTAGGTCCCCCCCCCTCCACACAAGCCTGAGTAATTCTCTGGGACTCCCAGATCATTTCCACTTGGACCACAATTGACCCCGGGGACTAATTGCAACCGTATGATCTGGAAGGTTGACAAGGGCCTCGGCATGTCTGCGTGTACGCTACCTTCGCCTGGAAGGGAACCTTCTAGCGTTTTCTCTCTGTCCCTTGGTGAGAAGCCACTGCAGCCCTGCAGCCCTGCAGCCCTGCTTCTACCGATGGCTCTGACTGGTGGATCAGGACCCTCTGCAGATCAGAAGCTGACTGATAAGATGTCTCCTGTGATAGGATGCTATCTCTTTAAGCTTCAGCGAGAAGGATCATCCACATGGTCCCCTGAGGTCCTGGAGGTCACAAGTCACAGGCTCTCCACACGCGTGCGCGTGCTCGCGCACACGTACGCAGCGAGGGAGTAAGCTGTCTCAACCCAGAGCACACACCCTCATATATGAGAGGCCATGGCACATATGCTCCAGCTCACATCCACCAGGAGGAAAAAGGGGAGGTGGGGGGTGAGGAGAGGAGAGGAGAGAGGGGGGCAGGAGGAGGAGGAGGGGAGGGCTGATGTTCTTAGCTCTGACAGCGCGCCGCCACTCGTAAAACCTTTTGCTTATCTCTCAACAATCAGCCTAATTATGTTCATTGGAGGGGTCCAATTAATCCGCCATTGTCAGCCTCCAGCTAAGTGTTTCGCCGCACACACTGGCTCGCGCACGCACACACACACACACACACATACACACACAGACGGCGACGCACACGCACCCCAAGGAATGCACAATTAACACCAGCCAAATGTATTTAGTGACACTTTCCCGGCTTCTGACTCCCTCAATTATGGTCAATCAATCCCAGAGAGAGGCGGCGAGATGGTGGTGGATAAGCGACCACAGCGCAGGTCGCCGGCGTTTGTTGGCATAGCCGGGACAATCCCCCCCCCCCCCCCCCCCCCCCCCCCCCTCCTCCCTCCACCCCGCACACATCAGGCCCTGAACTGCGTGACCGGACTGACTGAATAACAATAAGCCCCAATAATGAGCTGCGTCCGTTAGCAGCCTGCCTGCCACCGCAACAACAACAAAAGACACTCCAAATCTGAACGCGTCACACACTCGTCAATGTCGACAGGCGCGCGTGCGTGTTGACTCGTGCGTTTCCAGCGTCGGCGTCCGTTTAACGCGTGTGCGTGCGCGTTTGCGTGTGTCGCTCAGGCCTCCCTGGCAGGTTGCCATCCCTTCGGCTAGCTCTCCGCCACGGCTCTGTCAGACGAAGGCAGCACCGTGGGCAGTGATGCCGCGAAGACAAGCCCACTCACCGGAATAACCACGTTACAAACCCGCCGTAAACGCCACTAATATTTAATGCGCTGCTGTCAAGACTGAGGGGAGAGAGGCAGACAGTGGAACAGTGCAGTCAAGTGTGCAGCTGTTTCAGCCCGCAGTTGGCTGTGAAACGGAGAATCTGTGTGTGTGTGAGTGATGTCTACAGTGTATAATGTGTGTCCGTGTTTACACTTGATATGTGTGTGTTGTGTACAGCATACGCGCGCGTGTGTGTGTGTGTGTGTGTGTGTGTGTGTGTGTGTGCTACCCAGAGTGAGCTGAACAATAACAAATCAGCTCGCCATACCAGATGTCAGCAGTAGAACCGTATCACATGACCTTTTAAGTGCAACAACAGATAGACTGAGGCCCTGGGCGTTTGCTTTGCGCACTACGATGTTGCTCCAGCCCCCACGCGCACGCAGACAGGCGTCGTCACGCATACACACTCAGGTCAGGGAGGTATCGCAGTAGATAGCATAAGACGGGGTCCAGCTAGGTCAGGGAGGAGTGGTGTCCACAGGGAGGAGCCAGACTCCTGATAGGCCTCCCCTTCACAAGGCAACCCTGTCCTGCTAGCCCCATCCTGCTAGCTCCATCATGCTAGCCCCATCCTGCTAGCTCCATCCTGCTAGCCCCATCCTGCTAGCTCCATCATACTAGCCCCATCCTGCTAGCTCCATCCTGCTAGCCCCATCCTGCTAGCCAAATCTTGCTAGCTCCATCCTGCTGGCTACATCTGGGTAGCTCCATCCTTCTAGCCCCATCCTGCTAGCCCCATCCTGCTAGCTTCATCCTGGTAGCCCCATCCTACAAGCTCCATCCTGCTAGCCCCATCCTGGTAGCCCCATCCTGCTAGCTCCATCCTGCTAGCCCCATCCTGCTAACTCCATGCTGCTAGCCCCATCCTGCTAGCCCCATCCTGGTTGCCCCATCCTACAAGCTCCATCCTGCTAGCTCCAATGGGTAACCCTAGACCCACCCTACCACCTCCACCCTACAAGATAACCCCAGCTTTGTCCTAACTCTCCTGCAAGGAGGACTAGATGATGGAGGAAAGGATGATCAGATGAGAAAATAGGCTGTTCCCATGTGAAGTGAATGAAAGTCTTTCAGTAGACGGCGTTACCCTCTATGGGTAAAGTATGTTATTGCATTACCAGCTATGGGAAACATAGAGATGAGATTCCAATACACTCTAAAGGTGATGTACAATTAGACTACATTACAAGCTAGGGGGTAACGCACAGATCAGAGCGCATTTCCACTTGATGTCATTCCAGGCTTCTTTCCCGTGCGATGTTGGAGCTCTCTAAGATTAGCCATCTCCTGACCCAGCCTTCTGCCTGGCCAGATCCTCCAGAGCACTGGATTACTTTCACTCTGACAGAAACTCAAGTGCAAAGCCCACACCGGCAACTGTGCAAACAGCAGCACCCGGGGATGCCTTCCACTTAAAACAAGCGCAGGGAACGCATTAACATTTCAAGGTATTATTTCAAAAGGGGGAAATTGCTGCTGAATATTTCATGGGCTTTTTTGGTACGAGGCGTGTTTAGTTGGCCTCTGCGGTGTGGGCGTCAAGCTAGAGCGGTGTGTGCTGGGGGGGGAGACATCCATGGGGGAGACAGCTGGCAGGGGAGGGGGGAGGAGGAGGGGGCCTAGGAGCCAGTAGCTCAAGAAAAACCAGTGAAGCTGAGGAGAGACTCTCCTGTTGTCTCTTCGGAGGACGAGTCTTCTCAGAGGGCCAGTCAGCCCGTAGCTCCTGGGGTCTGGAGCTAGCCAGAGCGGCTAATCAGATAAACAACCCGGCGGAGTCCACGGAGAGCCGACCGATTCCGCTCAGAACGTGTAGGAGAAGTCCTCAGCGGCTGGCTGGCGGTTCATACTGAACACACGGAGCTACGGAGACACACAAACGAGGAAGGACTACTGGGAGGACTACTTTTCCCCTTGCTCCGGCCCCTCCTCTTAGGACCCAAGGGACCAATCATGTCCCACCCCTGCCATGGTTCAATGACACCAACCCCGCCCCCATCTGGGCTCCCCAGGGAGGCATGGCATCCCCCCCCACCCCCCTCCCCTCTTCTTCCCTGGGGCATTCAAATAATTGCTGCCATTCTTAGCTCCGCTTTTGTTTTGCAAATGGTTTTTCTCCGACATCGTGTGTTTTTGCATATGCTCTCCCTCTCCCATGTGGCCGGGCCGGACAGGAAGTGAGGTCCACATCGTGCGTGATCCCCCCCCTCCCGACTCCCAGGGGAGATGTGATTCTCTTGGCACGCCTCCTTGTCAGCTGTCATCAGCTCACTGCCATGGAGCGGGAGGGGAGTGTGTGTGTGCGTTGGGGGGGGGGGATAAGAGTGTGTCTACGGTGGGCGGGTGGGCGTGTGTGTGTGTGTGTGTGTGGAGGGAGCGAGGGAGGAGTCGGGGGGATAAATCTATAGTACATGAAAACACAATTACAGCCCAGGCAGCACTTCCTGGTGTGAGTGGTCATTACGCCATGAGTCACGAAGCCTGATTGCAAGCCAACAGCCTTGCTTCCTGTTACTCCAGACGTACATTATATTACACAGCTCCCAGTACATGCCACAGTGCATTACATACTGTTCTATAGTCTGTATCGTATACCAATTGTGTTGCCAATGAATGCACTGACTGGATACAAAAAAAATCAAAGGCTGGACTGATACAAAGGTCTGACTCATAAAAACGCATGACGAAGGCGGAGCTCCGCGTGAATATTTCCCCGTTCAAAGCTCCGACGCCACGTCAGGAGCGACGCCAGCCTCCGAACGCCGTTACGGCCTCGTCTCGTTATCCCCGACCGTGTTTCCGCGGCAACATCTCATCGCCACATTAAACATCCATTACAACACGCTGCAGGAAACAGCACGACGACACCTGCGCCGGATTTGCCGCTCTGCTAGATGAAACAATCCAAGATGCTGCGGCGGCGGCGGGGCAGGATGGCAGGGGAGAAGCGGACGCCCTTGTTTTTTTTCCATATGGGAACAGTGACCCCCAATGGACAGTTGGAGGGTTTGGAAACGCCGCGAAGGGTTAACAAACCCACCGCCTCCTCCCCACCACCAACCGCACGCACGCAGTGACTCCCCTGTGCAGCAGAGGGCAGTGTTGCACTACTATGGCAGAGCCACTGGTGAGCAGGGTGGAAAAGGAGAGCTGAGGCTCAGATAGAATCACATCTGTTTTGGTGACACCGCTAATCCCATTTAATCCATCTGAGTTTATGTCCAGCTTTACCACCACCCCCCTCCCAAACACAAGCTATAAACACAGGCCAGGACCCTGTGAAGATCCCATTAATGTGTTGACCCTAATGGTCTCATTTGGATGCCAGGGGACCTAAACCACACACACACACACACACACACACACACACGGACACACACACACGGACGCGCACGGACAAAGAGATACAAGATAGGATGAAAACATGTGGCCACAGCGCCAACCAGACTAGCACACGTAACCACACACAAACACCCGTGTCATCGTGCCATTCCTCCAGTCCAGTGGCGATTCCATAAAATCCTAGGACACGTTCCACGAGCGTTAGCGTAAAGGCAAACGACGTCCCCTCCTCATTAGCTAATTAGCGGGCTTACCTGCAACCAATACAAGCGGCGACATGAAATCCGAGCCTCGACAAAGCGGGTCACCAGGACCAAATAGTGACAGACCCACAGATTGTCTTACCTCTTAGCGGGCTTGTCAAAACAGACAGGTTCCTCACAAAGGACCTCTCCCTGCTACAGGAGTGTCTTGTTTCAAAGCAGGCCCCAGCACTGGGCACATGTCCCTGCCCTGAATACAACACGCATGGACACACACACACACACACACACACACACACACACACACACAACTCTCTCAAAGCACCAATACAATACAGCAACTGGCGCTGTGTTCGCCGGCACTGGGACGGAAGTGTCCGGAAATCTAATCTGGAGGTGCAAAGTTCCCCTTCTCCGAACACGAAAGGCTGCAAGACGCGAGAAGCTGTCTCCGATGGCCTCTGTTCCCGAACGCTTCAGGCCTCGTTTCCGTGAGGCGAGAGACTGCGTTGAGAGAGCAGTGCGTTCTGGTGCGAGGGTGTTGTGTTTGAGGTCAGAAGCTGCACCGTGGACCTTGCGTGCGAGCGCCTGCGTTTTCTGTTGGCGTTAGACTCCCAAAAAGGTCACATCCTTGTCTTACGCCGTAAGTTCTGGTCAGACGGAGATCATTACTAGTCTGTAAAGGGCGTTGTGCTCTAAGTGACGGACGCTGATCAAATGACATCGTCTTGATTTGTTAGGGCGACCTGAGATAAAAAGAGAGGCCATCTCCATATTATCTTTAGTTATTCACTGTGACTATAAGAAAACAGAAAGGACTGCACATGATGGCAGGACAGCCCCTTCGCATGCTATGGGGGGGTACACATTATATCAGGTGAAAAAAACTGCCTGATATCATTCGTATCCCCTCTGTAACTTTAGCTGGAAAACAGCAGACATCTATATATCATCTCAGGTTGTTCTGCGTGAAGAAGCTGACCCCGGTAAATTGCACCAGAGCTAGCTAACAACGCTAACGCTAAAATAACTACTTTGCTGTGTTTGGAACTCCACGGCGTCTCAGTCGAGCAGTGTATAGCCCCAGTACTAACCATGTAGTCCCCTGGCTCAGCAGGATGAGGAACACTGTCTGGGCTGTGCGGATGTACGTATGTGTGTGTGTGTGTGAGTGAGAGAGAGAGAGACAGAGAGAGACAGAGACAGAGAGACAGAGAGATAGAGAGAGGGAGAGAGAGAGAGAGAGAGAGTGTCTAAGGGAGGGAGGGAGAGAGAGAGAGAGAGACAGAGAGAGAGACAGAGAGAGAGAGAGAGACAGAGAGACAGAGAGACAGAGAGAGAGACAGAGAGAGAGAGAGAGAGAGAGAGAGAGAGAGTAGGAGTGTCTGAGGGAGGGAGGGAGGGAGGGCAGCAGGGGTCTCCAGTCTCCCTGGGTGGCCAGCAGTGCTGGAGGGGGCTGGCAGTGGAGTCCGGTGAAGATGAGGGAAACCCCTGTCTGGAACTGAGTAGCGTCAGGGGAACAGACGGCTCTATTATCAATGTTTGCTAGCATTACTATGAAAACATATCCCTCCACCAGTGGATAACATGCTATACTTTCCCACAAAAACGTCCCTTTGGGGTTACATAAAAAATCTAATAGATGTACAGTAATAGTATGGGCCAGGGGCTGTGCTTATCACAGTCTTCCTCCCCTGGTGATATTTCAGCGGTTGCAGAGCTCCCCTTACGCTGCTCCGCTCCTCGCCCCACACGGCTGCCGGTGAGCTCAGAGTCCCGGCTCTGGTCTGACTCCTCAGCCCTCCACCAGAGCCCCGTGGGAGGAGGCACCGCTGAGGTCATCTACTGAGGGGTCAAGTGGAGGCCTGAAAGAACACTATCCAGCTGGTGGAGGGTCACTGCAATGCTGTTTGGAAACATCACTGCTTCTATGACTATTTAAGACAAGTAGAGTGGATAGGAGTAGAGCAGAGCACATAGAGCAGCGTAGAGTAGGGCAGAGTAGAGTAGAGTAGAGCAGAGCAGCGTAGAGTAGGGCAGAGTAGAGTAGAGTAGGGCAGAGTAGAGTAGAGTAGGGCAGAGCAGCGTAGAGTAGGGCAGAGTAGAGTAGAGTAGGGCAGAGCAGCGTAGAGTAGGGCAGAGTACAGTAGAGTAGAGCAGAGTAGAGCAGAGTAGCGTAGGGCAGAGTAGAGTAGAGAAGGGCAGAGTACAGTAGAGTAGAGCAGAGTACAGCAGAGTAGCGTAGGGCAGAGCAGAGTAGAGTAGGGCAGAGTAGAGGAGTTGAGTAGGGCATAGTACAGTAAATAGAGTAGAGTAAAGTAGAGTAGAGCAGAGTAGGGCAGAGTAGAATCTCCACCTGGCTAGAGACGCCAACCTAGAGACGCCAACCTCTACAGATGAATAATAAATTGAATACTGTTACAACAGAATGTAACATGTTCGCAACAGCAGTTTGGTGTCAACACACCTGCCAGCAAGGCACGGTGAGCGCTGCAACGCGGCAGCCACTGACTAGCCCTCTCTGACGTAGCAAACACAATTAGCTCCGGCAGGTTCATTCAGATGTGTACAAGGAGATCACTAATTAGCCCGTCAGCTTCCATTAGAGGTTCCCTTCTGCCCATCTCTGCCTCGTCTTACATCCCTTCCACACACGCGCACGCACACACACACACTTACACACACCTGGATCCAGCTACTCAATCCCCACCTCATCCTCACCTCCAGATAATTCCTTCGTGTCAACCACAGGGTGTTAACCTTAATCACAGGAGTCAAGGCATCGTATCACAGCAGCGCTCACAGCCCCTCAGCCCCTCGCAGCCCCTCGCATCACACAGACGCTCCGCAGCAACACATTACACCTCTAGATTACCTGAGAGCAGTGTGAGCCAGGGGGGGGGGGGGGGGCACGGGGGTGGCGTTTGGGGGGCACGGGGGGGTTGGGGGGGGCGGTGGGTAAATCTAGTGTTCATGCAGGGGTCATCAGAGAGGGAGATTGTTTGGCCTTAGACTATCAGGGATGGGGCGGTTGCCGGGCTGATAAGTGGGGTCCGCTACAGCCCCTTATCACTGCCTGGATCTCCTGCTTGTTAGCGCTTAGCGTAGCCGCGGTGCTGTTTCTCAGTGCTATCAGGGCTCGCAGACGCTAGCGCAGGGGAGTGGCCCATGCTCCAGTGCACAGCTGGCCCAGGCTAATCTGATCGCCCTGCCCCGGCTTAAACATACCCAGATATGCAGCGGGGGGAAGTGATCCAGCCTTGCTCTGACAGGGCAGCCTGGGCACAGGAAATGCAGACCCATATAAAGGGCCAAGCAGATAACACTAGGGTCTTCTGTCAGTTTGTCCTACCGTGACACATTTACCTACTTTGGAGCTCATCTATAGGGATAACCCTACCCTTGCTCTAACGCTAGACAGTGTGTGTGAGTGTGTGCGTGTGTGTGTGTGTGTGTGTGTGTATGTGTGTGTGTGTATGGTACCCTGGTGAGGTTATACACGGGCCATAGCACCCTGCTGCCATTCTTACAAATGTCATGTGACGAGACAGCGTTGAGGAGGAGAGTAGCTTTAGATTTCCTGCTACCCAGCCACTGGATAACACAAGCCACATACACACACAGCCACACACACACACACACACACACGTGGTCTCCAGTACATCCTACACACTCCTGGACAACCTGCACCTACACACCAGACACGCACGCATGCACACACCTACACAAACACACTCACACCCCCCCCCTGTGGTCTCCATGGAGTTGTAATTGGATCCAGTCAGTGGTCCCCCACTGGGGGAAACTGTGCTCCAACACCGGGCGCCTTCCCCAAGACACTCTCACACGCCAGGGGAGCCCACAGACACCAGGGAGAGACAGAGGGGGAGAGAGCAAGAGAAAGAGAGAGAGAGGAAGAGAGAGACAGAGAGAAAGGGAAAAAAAGAAAGAGAGAGACAGAGTGAGCGAGGGAAAGACAGCAAGGACGAGAAAGAGAGACAGAGAGAGAGAGACAGAGAGAGACAGAGAGAGAGAGAGAGGAAGAGAGAGAGACAGAGAGAGAAGAAGAGAGAGACAGACAGACAGACAGACAGACAGAGAAGAAGGGAGAGAGACAGGGAGAGGGACAGAGAGAGAGACAGAGAGAGAGAGAGAGACAGAGAGAGAGAGAGACTTACAGAATATGTCATTTGAAGGACACTGGAAGATACCCAGCAATCCAAGCTGGCCAAAATCCCACCCTTCAACTTCCTGCTACATTAGAGAACGTGAAGTCAGCCACAGCTTGGAGAGTGTGCTTGACCCTCATAACGATAAGAAAACAAGGCTGGCTATTCAAGTGATCACAATAAGCTGTCTAATCACCCAGCCTCTGAAAAGCTCTCAATCAGCCACACACTTGTATCTGGTATCAAAGTAGAGAGGAAGTCTACACACAAGAACATAAACACCATCTTTCATGTCCAGATGGTTGATTTGTCGGGCACTCCTTGCAACAATTACACAGTGTGTGTGTGTGTGTGTGTGTGTGTGTGTGTGTGCGTTGTCTTTTATCTGAAAGATTTTAACTTGCCAGTAGGGAGACGTGAGGATGACAAACAGCCACAGGGGCTATAATGTGCTCGGTTTACACTGCTGCCAAGGACATTTACACTGGGAGATAAAACACAAAGGGCTCTCATCAAGCTCTGCTCCATCTGGGCACTCCATGGTTTATATGCACTGAGCCCCACCAGCGAGACACTGCCACCAAGACTGAGGCACAAACAGGGACGGGGAGAAAGGAGAAGAAGGAGAGAAAGAATGAGAGTACGAAAGAGAGAGAGGGTGGGGAGAGAATGAGAGTACGAAAGAGAGAGAGAAGGTGGGGAGAGAATGAGAGTACGAAAGAGAGAGAGAGAGAGACAGGGTGGGGAGAGAATGAGAGTAAGAAAGAGAGAGAGAGAGACAGGGTGGGGAGAGAACGAGAGTAAGAAAGAGAGAGTGTATGAGGAGAGAAAGAGAGTCAGAGAGAGAAACTAACAGGCAGAAACAGCCTTTCCCCTCCCATACCTTGTTTCGTGTGATACAATCGACAATGATTAAAGCTAGAATCCATTTCTTAGTCCAACTAAGCTATATAAAAAATAAAAAACAAAAAGGGGAAAATAGCCCAGCCCACTATATATTATTTTTATAGCTATATATATATTACGTTTATATGAAGTTTACAGCCCCAGTTAGTCTCATACCCTGGACTTAATGGATGAGATACTGTGTCAGTAAAGGACGCCCCTGGCTATACACACCCATTATTTACTTTGGCTTCCTGGCCAATTTCCTTGCTGGCCCCCAGACAAAAAACATAAAAACAGCCCATTTCAACCAACCGCTGGTCCACAGAGGGCCTGGCTCCCTGCTTCACCGTGGAAGACTCTGACTCAGAGGAACCTATTTCACTGCCTAGTTTCCCCGACACCGACGCTAGCTACCGTGAAACCTCTACCCCTGGCGAGGAACGTGAGGAACCGGGAGAAGAGGGGGGGGGGAGGGGGGGAGATGTTCTACCTGTTTGTTCCTCTTGGAGTAGGTCTTCTTCAGGAGCCGCTCGTTCATCCTCTCCTGCTCGCGCTGGGCGTGGTGGAGGAAGCCGTTCTCCAGCGGGTCCGAAGGCATGACGTTCTCCGCCTCCTCCTCGGCCGCCGCCGCCTCCTCCTCCTTCCTCGGCCGCTTGGCCAGCAGCACCGGCAGGGGCCTCACCCACCTCTCCTTCGGTTCCTGGCTCTTCAACACGCCCGTCTTCTTCTGTAAAGCGAGGAGGAGAGAGAGAGAGAGAGAGGGGAGGGGAGGGGGGGGGAGGGGAGGGGAGAGGGAAGGATGTGAATATATGGATAAAACACACATTGCAGAGTTGTTGGCAAACAGTCGTGTGCATCCTCCTGCTAGCTCAGAGATTCCAGTAAACAAGGAAGTCAGAGACTAGGCTGTCATTTCTAATCCCCTTCAGTAGTAGTCTTCGCAAGCCTCTCACATCAGCTCCCAGTGCACCTCTAATGCTGCTTTAATGAGCTTATGATACGCTCCTTTGAATACAAACACGTATTCTCGTAAACAGGTCCTTTATTAGGCTTCATGGCTCTTGCCACAGTGCCCTAATGCCCAATGACTGTGTTTGGCTTTCCTCTCATCTCGGTAACTCCGGTTTTGAAGTGGCCCTGGTCTGGTACTTACAATGCATCATCTTCAAATAACCAATAAAGAAAAAAAACAATTATAGCAACAGTAAATGATAAAAGCCACGGTGTTTATTTAACTTCCCCCCCACCACACCGTAATCGCTCACCGCAGTATCCCCCTGACCCTGTCCTAGACGAGCATGGTAGGGGACATTCTAACGGTAACAGTCTGAAAGACAGAGTGGGTGGAGGGGAGAGGGAGGAGGGAGGGGGAGGGAGAGGGGGAGGGGAGGGAGAGGGAGAGGGAGCAGACACACCGCTGCATGATGCCAAACACAGGGCATGGCCGCGGCCTGTTAGCCGGAGCTTCAACATCTGCTCCTAGCGAGACGGGCCACATTACAGTCAGCTCCCACTGCCCCCCCGTGCAGAGAGCTCCATCTGAATAATCAAATAATTGGCTCTGGGGGGAGGCGGAGGGGGGGGTGGGGTGGGGGGGAGATAGCAGATGGCTATCACATTAGCGCTAACACAACAACACTGATACATTTACAAAGGTGCGCGAGCAGAAGCATTTCTGACCACCTCCAACCACACCCACCCTCCACCGCCCCCACCCCTGCCCCAGGCAGCAGTAGAGGTAGGGGAAAGCGATACAGAGAGAATGTGACGGGGTAACATTTCTCACGGACTCCCTCCTCGACTCCGAGATGCGAAGTGACGAAGGAGAGCACCCTCTGGCTGGCTCGGTGACACGAGGCTGAGGAGGAACTTCGAGACCATTAGCCCAAACATCACGCAGGGACTCCCCAAGACCTCCTCCGCCCCCACTCACCCCCTCCCAGGAAGCAGCGCGCTCATTTCTCACCAGGCAGGGCAAACCCCAACTAGGCTACTTGTTATGCGACATGCGATTCATTACCGAGAGAGAACCATCTTTTGAAGAGCGGGCGCCGGAACAAAGTGCTACAAAACCATCGACAAAAGGACGGGGGGAGGGAGGGAGGGAGGGAGGGAGAGAGGGAGGGAGAGACAGACAGAGACAGACAGAGAGAGAGAGAGAGAGAGAGAGAGAGAGGAGGGGTGCCAGGTGTTTTTGCTTCCTTGGGGGGCGGTGGTGAGGAGGAGAGTGGGGGGGGCGGGTGAACGTTCAAACGGTGGGCATCAATATTCATCAAGAACAACGCGAGATTGGCAGTTCAAAGTAATTCAATTTGCATGCGACGGCCCACCCAGTCTCGGTGCGAAATCGCGCTCGCGTGTAGAAAACATAGACGGCGTTCGCTGGGGGATCAATTAGGTGTAAACTGACATGCCTGGGGTGCCTCATTGAGAGTCGGCGTGAGGTGCGCCCCGGAGATTCTGATCTGGCCCAGATCAGTTTTAGGCCCACAACATATTAGCATTATTCGGCTGCATTGGCATGACCACCCCCAATACAAACAGCTGCTGAGAAGTTTCGACCTCGCTATCTGTGGAGATGAACCAAGGATAAACAAACACACACACACGCACACGCAGACACATGTACACACACAGACACACGCAGATACGCACGTAGACAAAAGGGGGGGGGTGGGGGGCGGTGGCGAGAAATCACGACACCATCTGGAAAGCTTTGGTGTGTTGTGTGTTTGTAGTCGGGGGGGGGGGGGGGGGGGCTGGACAAAAGGGAGCATGTGGTAGGAATACTGGACACAGAGCAAGAGCATAGAGCATGCCAAGAGCACAAGAGCACAGAGCACCAGGCACAGCAGACAGAGCACAGAGCATAGAGCACGCCACAGAGCATAGAGCACGCCACAGAGCCCAACAAACACACACCACGGCCATTTAGCTGGATAATGTTGGGTCACATGTGCATGGACTGTGCTACGCCGATGGGGGGGGGAGATAAAGATAACAGGGAGACAGATAGAGAGATAACAGAGTGATAGAGAGAGAGACAGGGAGAGAAAGAGGGGGAGGGAGGAAGCCGGAGAAAGAGACAGGAAAAGAACAGAAAGAGAGAGAACAGAGAGAACAGAAAGAGAGAGCAGAGAGAGAGAGAGAGCGAGAGAGAGAGATGGATGACTGGCTCTGCTCCCCTGTCGGCACACGCTGTAACAGACCGCTAGACTGGTCTGACCCGGGCGCGTTGCCATAGCAACAGCGGGGAGAGCTTTGTTGGCGCTCTACATTGCGCACGTCAGCTCATGCAAGCGCACACAAACAAAAGCACACGCACTGACTGACACACGCACACGCGCACGCACGTACGCACGCACGCACGCACGCACGAACATAAACAAACGAGCAGATCCGCACGCAGTCGTCGCCTTAAATACACAAGGCTGGTGACCGGCTGAGCAGAACCGTTCCCTGAAACGTGAAGAAGGACACGCACGTCCCGCTGACAACATGTAGGGGGGGTGCATAAGAGCGGCGGTAGTCAACAGAGAGTGTTCGGATGATGAGACGCTGCTGGGTAACACTGGTGTGTGTTTGGAGAGAGAGAGAGAGAGAGAGAGAGAAATGAGAGGAGGGGGGGGGGAGGAAGAAAAAAAGACAGGCGGGCAGGGAGAGAGAGAATCCGGCGGGCGCATGTGGGTGACTGTCGAACGCGGTCATGCATCAATCGACAGATCTCCCGCCTCTCCTCCTTCTGGCCACACTCATTATTTACCAGACACAGAGACCTCAGCTCAACCTGCCTGATGTGTCTATTAGCGCGAGCCCAGAGCCAGGCCCTCTGCTTCTGTAACACACCGTACCACACCGCATCGCGCTCCGTGATTGACTCACTACACCGCTGGGCATTACACTGCAGCCTTGCAGTCATCTAGTACGCTGCCCTACACCCTACCCAGCAGCTCACTACATGACGGGCAGGGGCGCTTGTTCCTCTCCCCCCTGTGCTGCAGCAGAGGTCTCCCAGTCTTCTTCTGTGGTGTTTGGTGTCCCAGATCCGCTACTGAACATCTTAATTATGTTTTAATGAATCCCTGGTGGAGAATGCGATGGTCGGAGCGAATTAACCAAGCACCAGCACTTTGCTGAAATGAATCCATCATTCCTCTCAGTTGCGACAGCAGTAAACATTTAGAGCTGTGTGTGTGTGTGTGTGTGTGTGTGTGTGTGTGTGTGTGTGTGAGTGAGTGAGTGAGTGAGTGAGAGAGAGAGAGAGAGAGAGAGAGAGAACAGGAATATTCAAAAATGCTATGAAGAAAATAAACAGAGTTTATGTCCGTGGTCCCCCGGTGCTTTTGTCTTAATAATAATGGTTCCTACTAAAGTCTTGTTCCTACCAAGCAGAGATTACTGTCAGTCATTCAAGCCATCAATCTTTAGAAATTTGCGTCCGTACACCCGAACACACACACACAAACACAAACATAAACATGCATGGACACACTTGTCTGCAGAGGCCTTAATCTAAAAACCTCAATTGGGCATCTACCCTTCTGCCTGCATACGATTAATGATTTTGTCCTCAGTGGTCCTTTTTATTGAAGAGAAATCTCTAAGTCAATCATTAGCCTTCACTCAGTGCTCCAACAAAAGGAAAGAGATTTATAACACGGCCTCGTAAAATGGAAAAACGTCTCTCTTCAACAGCGCCATGGTGTGGATTTACATGCAAACCGCTGACAGAGTCGACGCACATTAGCGGGCGCCTTATCATTAAGCCAGGTGCAATGCAGATACCATCGATTTAGCCGCTAGTGCTAGCAACACAGAGCAACATCTGCAGTTTCCCACCCAGAAACTCCCTCTGATCTAACACAGCTGTCAGCCTCCCATCCAACACACCTTTAATTAAGTCATAGCATAACAAACACTCACATTAGCTTTGGCACACTGCCTGTAAGCATAATGAAGAGCCTGCTAGCTCTGATGTATATATCGCCAGCTAGCTCTGATGTATATATCTCCAGTTAGCTCTGATGTATATATCTCCAGCTAGCTCTGATGTATATATCTCCAGCTAGCTCTGATGTATATATCTCCAGCTAGCTCTGATGTATATATCGCCTGTTAGCTCTGATGTATATATCGCCTGTTAGCTCTGATGTATATATCTCAAGCTAGCTCTGATGTATATATCTCAAGCTAGCTCTGATGTATATATTTCCAGCTAGCTCTGATGTATATATTGCCTGCGAGCTCTGATGTATATATCACCTGCTAGCTCTGATGTATATATCGCCTGCAAGCTCTGATGTATATATCTCCAGCTAGCTCTGATGTATATATTTCCAGTTAGCTCTGATGTATATATCTCCAGCTAGCTCTGATGTATATATCTCCAGCTAGCTCTGATGTATATATCTCCAGTTAGCTCTGATGTATATATCGCGAGCTAGTTCTGATGTATATATATCCGAGCAGTGTGTGCAAATAGGTCTCCCTCCCTCCCTAAGGCCCCCCTCGCTGCTTCTCTCTCTTATTTTACATCTCTCCACCTCTCCATCTCTCCTTCCCTCCACCCCTCACACCAGGGGGCCAGCTTGTAGCGAGTCATTTCCAGACAGACATCCGGCTGGTGGTGGTGATAAGGGGGGGTTCTGAAGTGCTGACCTCATTAGAGCCTGGCCCAAGAGAGGAGTCCTGGCTCACGCCACCTGCTCGACCCACCCCCCTCATTCCGGCTCTCTGCCTCTCTCAGGTCTTAGGATATCTCCCCGGACGGCCACCGTGCCGTCTCACCTGCGAAGCCCCTGGCGAATGACAGACCTCCCTCATATCCCCTGCTTCTGTCTCTTACGCTCTCTCTCTCCCCCTGCGTGTGTGCGCACGTGTCGGTCTTTATTTAGAGTGTGTGAAGGGCTGGACGAGCTCCCGGGTTGCCACCATCTGGAAAATCAGGGGCTGCTTGGAGACAGACAGGCAGGCAGGCAGTCAGGCAGACAGACGGACACACAGGCAGGCGGACAGACCATACAACTGAGGGCAGAGAAGTGAGAGAGTGGGAAATGTAGAGAAGCAACAGAAAGAAAGGGATGGAAAAAAAGCACTGTGCTTTTGTCAGTAAACTGTGTGTGTGTGTCAGTGTCATTCCAGTGAGTCTTCATTCAGGTGTTAATGAGATGGTCCACAAGAGAGGGTTGTCAGAGTCTCCCTGTCACTGAACCTAAGATCCTGCACCTGCTGCCCTCCCCCCCCTCCCCCCCTCCCCCTCCCATCCCCCACCCCCCCCTCCCACACATAAAAAACGCCACACATCACCATGCTACAACCAACAGCTAACCCATATGGAGAGCATACAGGGGAGGGTTTTGAACATGCCAATGGGCAACGCTTCCTGGAGCAGCGGTTCAACCTTCGAAAGGGAACTCAAGCTAAGCAGACGCAGCACAAAAGACTTCCAGGACCTCAGCTCTGGTCCGGATCCTCACCTGCTGGAGGGACTGGCTGGCTGACAAGCCGGGCTAACCCTCCAAACAGAAGCCTGTCTGGCTGGAACAGACACAGGAAACTGCTCAGCCCACACACTGGCCCTTAGATATGACTATGTGTCAGTGACAGATGTACTATTTCGCTGGGTCTCTCTCTCTCTCTGTCTGTCTCTCTCTCTCTCTCTCTTTCTCTCTCTGTCTCCAGAGAGAAAGTCACAACCACTCTCTCCTGCCACCTCAGCAACACCACAGTATGAATTCTGTACATAAGGCGCAAGTGACAAATCTGGTACCCCATCTGGGTAAATCTACGATACTCAGTTGGTGAGGAAACACAATGGGGGGAAAAATGAAACTACATAATGTTTTGCCTGTCAAAACAAACACTAGACTCTAACACTACCCCTGGTGAGGGGGGGGGGGGGGGGGGGTGGAAGGGGAGTATCATCACCATACAACCATAGGTCTCTCTCCCTCCACCTTACACAGCAGCGCCTTTAGCCTGAAGGACTAGAACTCCTCCTGGACAAACACGAGCAGCCCCCTGACCTTCTGATCCACAGGGCACCATAACGTTCTACCCACCTTGAAGAACTGACCTTGATCTATCAACTATCAACTTAGTCTTGCTTGGGGTGGGGGGGTGGGGTTAGAGTGGGATCTGTCGAACTGGCGGGCTGTCACTCTGGTGGAGAGTTGTCCCACACCCCCAACACCTCCAACCCCACACCTCCCCACACCCCAGAGGGATGGCAGAGGATTGCAGCTCTGTGCCCTGGGGGGAACAGCTGGAGCAGGCTGTCAGCAGCCCCACACACACACACACACACACACACACTCCCCCCTCTTTCCCTGACTGACAGACAAGGCCTCCTTGTAAGGAAAACACCCAGCAAGATTACATCCCTGTGCTGAATGCGAGAGGGACACTGCAAGTCATTCGGTGTGGTTTACAGTCTCATAAATGGGCCAAGATGACTGTGGCTTTGCGGTGAAACCAGCGGATGTTTCTGACGAGGCGCTGGATGCATTGATGCTTGTGATCGACACATATTTATTTCTCATGATGTCAGCACTACAGCTTCCTGGCTGAGGCACTGCCCGACTGACTGAGCGCAGGTCGGGGCCAGCGCGGAGAACTGCTCCACGGCGACACAGCGAGAAAAACCAAACAAAGGTTCCTGAAGTGAAAACAAACACGCCTGTCTTTCCCCTGCGCTCGGCGTCCGTGAAGGAAGCCATGCGCTCGGCGTGTTAGTCTAACTGGATGCAGGTGCCTGGGATCTGCAGGAGGGGGGAGAGGGCGGGGGAAGGGGGAGGGGTGGCTTCAAGGAACGTGCCTTCAAGGACCCGCGCCATCAGAGGCCTCGTTCATCTGTGAAAGTGTGTTCCTCTGGGTCCCCCCCACCTCCTCCTCCTTCTCACCCCTCCGTTTCTTTCCCAACAGTGCTCTCTGAGAAGCTGCTATTGTACCATAACCTTTCTTCCCCCCTCTCTCTCTCTCTCGCTCTCGCTCTCTCCCCCTCTCTCTCTCGCTCTTCCCCTTCTCTCATCTCTCCCCTCCCAGATGGACGTTAACCTTGTTTTTCTTTCTCCTCCCCGCAGGCGTCTGCAGCCTTGCTCAGGACTTGGCAGGAGGCAAGGAGTGCCACCGCCGCTGGTCAAGTCTGAAGCCAGACCTTTAGCTAGCACTGAGGGGACCGTGTCTGATGAACGCGTTCTAAGCGTCCTAGAAGAGATGGAACATGCGAAGGTTTTCCAAAGAGAGAGCGTTCAAAACATTTCAGGGGAAGCTACACGGTGGTTTTTAGCCTCCGTCTCTGACGGCGTGAGTGAAAGACTGGAAACTCCGAACGAAGTCAGGTACTGTGGGAATGCCCGGGTTACTGAGCTAAACTCAAGCGGTTATGTACACAATACAGTATGCTATTCTTATCGCACACACACAGGCGCACAACACAATGACACACACACAGACAAACAACGCCCCCACAGCAGAACTGTGACCATGAGGCTCGTTGGAAAACCAGAGGTCAAACCATAAAGCAATTATGAAAGCAAGTCATCAACTAAAGGCTGACAGCAATACAATTACCTCCAGGCTTGCCTGTCTGGGAACATGGAGAGGGCTATGTTTAACTGGAGGCCTTCAGGCTAGGCCTGCGTGTACACTACAGTACAGTGTGTAACTGTGCCAAGCTGAGAGCTCTTTAATCCTCTCTTTAACAGGTAGAGAGAGGTGCTCAGGAAGGACGAGAGAGCCATCTATTATACGGAACAAAGGCCTTGGCGTCGGGCCACTTGACTGTCTGCGGTGAACAGTGACTATGGGCTTGAATCAGCCAGATGAGAGGGCAGAGGGAGAGATCACGACGTGTCGAGTCTGCTGTCCAGGGAGAAGGTCTCTACTGTCTACGAGACACAGCTAGAATCAGGAGGAATGACTGTAGTGTTTCTGAAACATCTGCTGTCCAGGGAGAAGGTCTCTACTGTCTACGAGACACAGCTAGAATCAGGAGGAATGACTGTAGTGTTTCTGGAACATCTACTGTCCAGGGAGAAGGTCTCTACTGTCTACGAGACACAGCTAGAATCAGGAGGAATGACTGTAGTGTTTCTGAAACATCTACTGTCCACGGGGAAGTCTCTACCGTGTAGTCTAGCGCTTTATTTCCCTTGTAAAAAGTAATTACTCGATAATTATGCTACTTACAGTATAACACTACTTTAGGTTAGGGTTAATCACCATGACTAAACCATCAAAACCTCAGGTTTGTATACGGTTTTGCCTCAGAAATACGGGCATGGGTTTCAAAAAGTCGAGCACACCGATTTCCTTTCGAAAAGAACAGTGTCGGACATTTGACAGTGCATGTTGAAGACCTTAGCGGTTCCATGCTGCTGCAAGGTGCCTAGATAAGGGTGAGCGATGAGTCATGAGATGTTGTAGCGCTGGGACAATGGTCCGTAGCAGAAGTGCTTCACAGGGTCCCCAAGGTGCCATCCTGTCACTGGCCCCGCTGAGGCGTAAAGAGGGCTATGTGGCTAGGCATGGCAGGGCTTGAACAAGACTGCTGTGCTCAGGCTACCTGAGGGGAGATGGCAGGCCTTGACACACACTCTGGTTCCGGGGGTTTGGCTCTGACACTGCCTTGACAGGGTGGGATTCGTTCAGAAAAATGTTCCTAAAAAACTCGGCGTAAATTAGAGCCAGCGGATGATTAACCGTGACGTCTGTCGTGTCTGTCGCCCTCACGTTATACGGAGAAAATCACGTTCAACGGCCGTCCTAAGTTATATAAAGAAGAAGAAAAAAAAGTCGTCCCACCCACTTCCAAACAAATCTCTGCCCTTTGTGCATCGTAAACTGCAGCCCAACTAGGCTAACTGTCAACTCGTTCCAAACACGACCGTCAAACACAAGAGCCAGCCCGTCTGTCCTCTCTCCACTCCCCGCCTCGGCGTTAATAAGGAGTGATCCATCCACTTCCTGCGGAGGACGGACATGTTTATACAGCTCCTGCTCACTGAGAAAAACAGATTACAGAAGCGCAGCGGTCAAATGTCAACACAGCTCCACCGGAGAAGAAAATACAGCAAACGCCACAGCCTAAGTGCGAACAGACGGCTACCAGCTAGCCAAGCAGCTAAAAACAAACCAGCCTCCTGACAAATACAGCCATTTCCTCCTGCTTGTCACTGTCAGGCGAGGTAGAAAATCGAATATCCCTCCCCCCGTCGCCACGAACAAGTGTTTATTTATTGTCGATATAACACGTTCAGGCAGAACATTTAATCACCTCGGAGCAAGCCGCGTTATTTTCGCCATATTAGCGACCACCTGCTCTGGTGCTTGGTTCGCAGGCAGCCGACGCCTCCGCGACACGGCCTCCTGAACGCGCCGCGCAAACGAAAGAAATGAAACAGCTGTTTCGACATTAGGCAGCCCCCGTGGCCCTGCCGAGGGACTTGGGTTTGTGGGTAACGATTCATTAGAGGGGGAGCCCTGCACAAATAAAGAGGAAATCACTAACAGGCTTCCCTCCGAGCTACAGACTGTGATATATACCCACTCCTTTTCTCAGTCGCCATGTGGTTCCTAGCATGCTAGGATGATGAGATAATTGTACTGAATAGACCCTCCAACGCAGTGGGACGTTGGGGAGGCATTTCGCTGAAGGCAAGGAGCAGTAATTGGCTAACAAGCAGGAAGGGAGATTCAGGCCACCTGCTGGTAAACCCAGGCCGACTCTAGTCTGGCCTTTGGCAACGTGAAATGGAGAAGGTATGGGTGAGTAAAAAGTACATTTCTCACTAAGGGACAAATCTACCTTGTCAAAGCTGGCCAGGAGGCCATTTTCTTTCCTTTGGAAAGTCCACCCTCTGCTCTTGGAGATGGAAGGAAAGTAGCGGGGAGAAGAGGAGAACTGGGGAGACTAGAGGAAAGGAGGAAAGGAAGAGAAGGAGGTAGAGGAGGTGGGTAGGAGTAGAAGGAACTAGGTCAGGAGATGCCATGACAGAGTCTTGTTAAGATACACAAGGTCTATTTCACTGGTGCCTCTAAGCTTTTGTCCCACTGGGCATTTCCCTTCAAAAGCCTCAGATGAGAAATGATGGCTGTAGATTTTTTTTTTTTTTTTAAACCTTGACGCACAAATTAAATCCAGACTCCAGGCTTTAATAAAAAGTCACGTTCTCCTGCTGCCGGCCAAACCTCGTAATCAGGTTCAAAACCACAAGTACAGCTAATCAGTTCAAAAGCCACAGGTGGAAAAGGTGACTGAGTTCTGGAGGGGTGGGGTGGGGGGGGAGTGAATGAAATGGCTTCGACCCAAACGCCCCCGCTTCTCAGGCCCGCCTCCGACCGTCCTTTACAACCTGTCAATCAACACAGACTGCCAAAGTTAAAACACTCAGCGCTCCATAACTCAAAATGGAGGCGATGCTGCCCCCTTTTTTTTTAACACTCCTAATACCCTCACAGACACCATCTAAGTTCAATATTTCCTAGGTATATTATGCTGGCATTAAAAGCCCATGGATCACAGTAGCCGGTCTCGACGTTGTTCGTGTTGTCGCTCGGAGAGCCTGGCAGCGTTTGAGTGGTGTGGCTGCCAAGTAGGAACCAAGGTCTTAGCTGCCCTGGATTCCTGGATCTGCCTGATACAGTCATGCTGGCGACAGTTTTACCACACCGCGCACAAGGTATTGAGAGGATGGTTCCGGTTGGGCTGACACGCCACACGCGGTGACGGAGCTAAGGAGAGAAGGAGCCCTTGGAGGGGCATGTCATCGACCTGATATGGAATGAGGCAGGTGAGGGATCCGGAAATGGTGTGAAATCAATCAACCGAGGAACATTTGAAAGGGAACCAATCATGTCCGCTGCATATGCTCCTGTCTGTCGGTCTGTCCACCCCTTCTCTAATGAAACCAGGATTTAGTGTGTTAAGAGCCCATTTTCACTTAGGCCAAGGGTTGATATTCAAAAGGCTGTGTACAACGTGCAGTGCCAAGACCTCAGTTTATTCCCATTCCATTCCTGGCCGGTGAGACGACACTCCTGAACCCTGATTAAGTGTGGAGGGGGGGGGGGGGGGGGGGGGATCAGGCCACTGACAAGCACAGCCCTTAAATCCTACACACCTGTAGCCTGGCCTGGCCTGGGCCGTCCAGAGCACAAGCCCGGGTCCCAGACCCCAGTTCTACCCCCCCTTTAGCCAACCTTGAGTCATACTCCATATGCACTCTGACAACTCCTCACTCCCACTGGAACATGAAGAGAATGTCGATCCTTTCAGCAGGTGTAGAGTGCTCTGGTGCGGTGCGTTAGTCGATGCTTATAATTATGCCTCCCCCCCTCCAATATCCTGTCATGGTGTCATGTAGCCGCTATTGGAAAAATACAAATCGACAGCTTTTCTTCACGAGCCTGGTGTTTATTAGCTGAAGAGTCCTGCTGTCACCTCACAAGACAATAACGAGGGGTACGGTGACCAATAATGAGGGGTACGATGACCAATAATGAGGGGTACGGTGACCAATAATGAGGGGTAAGATGACCAATAACGAGGGGTACGATGACCAATAACGAGGGGTACGATGACCAATAACGAGGGGTACGGTGACCAATAACGAGGGGTACGGTGACCAATAACGAGGGGTACGGTGATCAATAACGAGGGGTACGATGACCAATAATGAGGGGTACGGTGACCAATAATGAGGGGTCGGTGATCAATAATGAGGGGTACGGTGACCAATAATGAGGGGTACTATGACCAATAATGAGGGGTACGATGACCAATAATGAGGGGTACGGTGACCAATAATGAGGGGTACGATGACCAATAACAAGGGGTACGATGAGCAATAACGAGGGGTACGATGAGCAATAACGAGGGGTCGGTGATCAATAAAAGGGGTACGGTGACCAATAACGAGGGGTACGATGACCAATAACGAGGGGTACGATGACCAATAACGAGGGGTACGCTGACCTCCAGGTAATTTCCAAGCACTTAAAGTCAACTGGTGGATATGGCCGTTTCGTAACAACACGCCTGACCTCACCTTCAGTCAGAGGAAAGGACTACAATCTTCCGTCTCCTGCTTTCCAAACACTTGGCATTCCTGTGACATTTACCCAGTCAAAACAATGACGTCTCAGGGTGTTCTTCGAGGCACACTGCCTGCTCTACTCCCCCGGAGACCTTCCGATAACTGTTACCTTAGTTCTTAACACACTCGCGCATACAGTGGAACCAGAGGCATTGACTCCCTCTATCAGCCAGAGCGATGGAGAGGGGGATGGTGGAGAGGGGGGTGGTGGAGAGGGGGATGGTAGAGAGGGGGGATTCCTAACTGGAGCCTGGCTGTGGATGTAGAGTTCCCCTGGGGACGAGCTGTCACACCGCTCGGTGAGGACTTCATGAAGTACCATGACAGCGGTTCAATAGCCGTGTGGCAGACAGGAGGTCAAAGGTCGCCGCGACCCTGCGCCAACATGAGGACGTGCAAGCGTCGTTGTTTTGTTTGGAGCTCTATCATTTGTCACGGAGACAAAAAGTGTCATTAATGGCCAGGCAGGCTCATGGGAGATTCCAAGCCTTTAGGGAGAATCTGTAGTCTCTGGCAGTCTAACAACAGCCAACGTTCTTCTAGGGCATCGACATTACAAACGCCTCCTGCTCCCTTTTAGACACAAACACGCTGGAATGAAAAGTCTGATTTGATCGTCTAATTATATTTGATAAGGGCCCCCATGGTGATACTGCAATGTTTTTGTAGCGTGCGTGTCACTCCGGGGCCACTTAGCTGTTAAGAGTGCTGGGAGTGTTTGCCACCTTGCAGCCAGCCTGTCTCAGCCTCGACCACAGAAACAGCCGCAGTAAACTTTGGCTCGCTTCAGCCCAAACCTCCTTATAGCCTCGACTCAAGAGCCATGGCAACACTTAAATGCTCAACTTGTCTTGCAGGACTAAGTTTTTCTTTTTGGTACAACCTCCACCTCGACCCCACACCCCTAAACCCCCCCCACACACACACACAAACACACACACACAAAAAAGAGAGAAGCAGGGCGTGTATGTAAAGCTGACTAACATTAACGCAGGTGGTTCTGAGGTGAGAAGCAGAGAGAGCCATGTTGTTAAACGGAACGGCCATGCACCAAGTAACCAGACGCTTGCCGAGCCAGGGACTGGCCGTCCAGTCCAGGGACTGGCGGTCCAGTCCAGGAAAATACGACTAAATGTATGGAGTGGGTGGGTGTCTCTTAAGCTAGTGCATGTTTCCATACTTTGCCTGTTTTTCTGTCTGTCTGCTGCTCAAGCCAGCCAGCCTGTCAGTGGCTGCGAGAAGTACGACTTTATGGAAGGCTGGGTAGATGGAATACCAGGCCCGTATGATAAGGCCTGTCGATCTCAGTGGGTGTTCTGTGATTGTTAGCGCAGCGGTAGGATGCCCTGGGGCCTGACTGTGTGCTCCGGCAGAATGGCCCGAAACACTCGCTGATGACTGTTCTCCGGAACTTTTATCTGGGACAAAAGCTGCCTTGTTAGAATCCAACACCAGCATTACCACTGGCTGTGTGGAAACGCTCAGTTTTAGTCGGTGTAATTGCTAGGTTCAGATGCCACTGAATATGATAAGTAGCACTTATCTCCCCCCATGGCCTTACGGAGGCAGGGAAGCCATGAAGTCACTGTCATGGTAACCGGCAAGTGCTGGAACTAGCTGTGAGCGTTCGCACCCCTCAGATGCGCTTCCTCGATCCCGAAAAAGCACACACCTCGATATTCCGATCGTCGCGTGACGCCCCCAGACGCCGAAAAGTACAGTCGCGCCGCAGCCGAGAGATAATTAAACATTGATGAATCGAACTCTCTTCAACGCCACACGAGTGCGAGGCTGGCGTCTGTGTAAACTGCACTTGTGTGAAGGAGTTGGTGTTGTTCGACAGGCAGCTGTCAGGTTAACGAGGGCGATAATGGGCCTTCCATCTGCCATTCACATCCTATTAATTTCAGGGAGCGCTGCGTGGCAAGGCTAGCCACCACTCCCATCCCAACAAGCAAGAGATTGTCCGAACCTAGGTGGAGTTCAGGATTTTGAAACAGCTTTTCAGCGCTGTTATATTTGTCAGCTAAGCACTTTAGTATGACCGCTTTAGTAGCACCGTAGCATCAGCATTCGTCAGTGAATTTGGTAACGCGATTCTCTCCCCCCCCCCCCCCCCCCCCCCCCACGCCACAGCTTATGAGATGGCAAAAGGTGCTCTACGAAAGCCTGATTGCTGTTCAGGCGGAAGGCTTATTAAGACGCTTGTTACATCACTGGGAGCTTGTTTTGTTTCTTCATAATACGCAACATCAGTTTTACCACTGATTACATCACTGAGCTCAGCAGTTACAGTGTGCGCGCGCGCGCGCATATGTGTGCCTGCGTGTGTGTGCGCGCGTGTGTGTACGCCTGTGTGTTTTTCCCTTCCAGAAAGTGTTCTACAAATGGAGAGCCAGCAGCCTCCAGCTGTTTTCGGAGTCTTTTTATAATGCTTATCTCGTCCATCAGCGAGGCTCTTACACGTCTCAACAGCTCGCTGCTGAATGGGCGGCTGCGGCACACAAGCCCTCGTGTGCAGCGCAGCGCGGCGCGGCGGGGAGGGGAGCCAACAGCCACTGATGTGCGAGGAACTGACGGCCAGAACGAGCCGAGAACATCGGTCCATGTCGCTTTTGCATTCGTGCATTACGTTGATGTCGTTACTCTTCATCCCCACACACACACACACACACACACACACACACACACACACACACACACACACACACACTTGATTGTCACTGGTTGATTTCATGTTCTTCCAATGTACCTCGTACACAAAGGGATGATATGCTGGGAATATTTGGCTAGCGTTGACTTTTGACTTTGATAGCAGGGGGGGGGGGGGGGAGAGCATGTATCACAGCTCATCCCTTGATTAACGTAGGCAAATAACCGCAGATCCTTTCGACTGAATTCAGCACCTGCTACGGCGAACAGACGAGGGGCGATTGAAAATGAAACGGAAAAAACAAAACCGCCCAACAAAAAAAAAGACGGGGATCCAAGTCGGTCGGCGGAGGGAGACGAGGGAGTCTCAAACGAAGACTGGGGCAAAACAAAAAGATCAACAAAGGAACGGCTCGATTTCTAAACGCTCTCCAATCAGGACCCGCTTCTACATCAGCAGAATCACACAGGGGCCTTTCAGCCCCGCGAAATTGACACAACTTAAAAAGCACACTATTTGGCTTGGTATAATTTAATTACAGCTTCGCCAGAATGGAGCTGGCATAAGAACCCGTTGTCTTGGCAAATGCAGACAGTAGCTTAATGTGATTAATTGGAGGCTCCGCTTCCAATTTCCATAGAGGGACTCCAGTCTGTCAGACAGCAGTCATGTTGCAAGATTGAATGACTGGCAAAGCTAGTACCAGCAGTTAACTTCTCTCCAGCTCAAACAATGCTCTTAATGGTTCAGGATCTTTCAGACAGAGAATGATAAATACTGTCCTGCAATTTCTCAATGCCATTTCCCCAGCCGGTCTTGTTCGTTAAAACCTGCAGGTGTCCCCCAAGACACAACCCTGAAGTCACAGACAGAACCAATCCCTGGTGAGCTATATACTTTAAATCGCACAAAAAAAAACAAGAAATTGGAGTCTAACGCGGCAACAAAAAAAAAAAGATTCCGAGAAGCCACGTTGTCACGCATCAAGGAAGAGCAAACCAGCTCGCAAGGTAACAGGCGGTGAAAAGTCCTCCTTCTAAATGTGTTATGTCTTCATCCAAATCCCTCCTTTGAAGATTGCTGTAGCGGGCCTGTTCGACATGTCCCCCGTCTCCCCGAGCTAGCCGGAGCCTGGCACTCTACACGCCATGTCAGAGGAGCGCAGCCGAGGCGGTGCGTGCAGCTCGAACCGCCCGCCTCGTCAGGCCCTCCTGTCAGCTCGGTGCGCCTCTCCGAGTGCGAGGAGACGCGACCGCTTGTTCCACGACCACGCCATGCGTTTGACATCGCGTTCCTCTGACATCACGGAAGCCTTTCAAAACAGATGCATAGCCGCAGCGCGTAGTCACGTCTGTATGTCAGTCAGTCTTAGAAGGGATAGGGAAAGACTTTTGGATATGAACAGTGTCTTGTCTCATATCAAAGCTCTCTGAGTGCTTATCAAGGTATTACTATGTAGGCTATTGAAATCTACAGGATTTGTATTGCATTACATTGCAACAAAGCACGTTCGTTTTCCAATCACCCTGGAAGACACGCAACCCTTTAAACAGTTGAGATCAGAGGGAGGGATGCAGTGTGTCAGTGAGGTTGTGTGAAGGCTGCACACATGCCTGACACATCCGTGGGGTCAAAGGTCACACCAGCAGGCAGCGGCCCACGTCCCTAACGAGTGACATGCACCGAATTCCGACTACGCGGACGAGCTTCGAGGAAACCAGAATGTGGACAGGAGTTTTGGATACACCTCCTCCTATAGTCGAGGGTTTTACCGCGAGAAGAAAAAGCTCCAAACGAGTTGTCGTGCCGATCCATCGTGGGCTCACGCCGTCCAGCCCAGGACCAGATGGACCTACTGACAGAGCTTCCAGGCTCATCGCTTTCTCCTCCACTTTCGTCTCGCTAGACTGAAGAAACTGGGGTTTAGATTTCCAACTCTTTTACACACAAACACACAAACACACACACAGACAGAGAGGGCAACAGCAGTGAGTGATTACTTGACGTTCGTCTCCTCCGAACCGACGCTCGCCAGACTCTCTCGAACACGGGAACACGCGCTGTCTAACTAAAACCCTACAAGTGCTGTACACGGATTAGAAATAATGCCATTTCATCTAGAGGAAAAGTAATGGCTTCTCCCATCTGGTTCCTATCTATGATATCACCACTTATAAGCCAGCGAGGGACATTACTCTGTAAATCTACCCGCAGCAGATGGATAAAAAGGATGGGTTCGCCGACAGTTCAAAGGAGCGACCTAAAACTACACGAGGGACTAAGCGCAAGCCGTAACAACGTCCTCCGAAAGCGACACATTTTCATTGGAGCGCATTTCGGCGACTCCTTTCTCGAGCGCATCTCCGACCGTCTTGGAAGCCTCGTTTCGCCGCGGCTGCCCGTCTGCCTCCGCGAGCTCGCCTTGGTCTCTGAGGCGCCGCGGCGTGCTGTTCTGCAGGCGCTGCGGAAGCATCGCAAAAACGCTGGCGTGTACGTTGCAGCCTAGCGAGGCTTCGCTGATGCTACCCACGCCTTCTCAGAATGACTGGGCTGCTCTGATGTGCCTGAAAGGGTTTCCGTGGGGACCGCAACGCAGTGATCTGACGCGATGTGTCGAACCAGACATAGCAATGAAAACAATCCTGATTCTATTGGATTTTCAATACCCCCCCCCCATCCCAATTAAGATATATCAACACACAATGACACCGTGCCTGTGTATCTGTATAGATAATTGCACGGTATCTTATCAATCCATCAAGCTCAAGCAAACAAGAGTTTTTTTTAAATGCTGCCGGTCCTTTGGAAAATGTGAGTACCACTTCTGTGTGAGCATACCTAGTTAAAGCTGTCATTTCCTTTCATTAGCACCAGCTTTCAGAGTTGTCAATGCAGCGGGATATTCAGAACCAAGATGTTTCTCCACCTCTCACTCTGAGAGAAGCCTCAATCAGCCATGTAACAATGGCTGCAAAGAGTCATCCCCGCTCCCGACAATACCGCCTTTCAGACGAGGGTTGCCATTAATTGCAGCACGCGGTACATTCCAGGCTGGTAATTACGCCTTCGTTTCTTGTCTCCTTCGCAGCAATTTCAAAGAACCGGGGCGGAAGTCCTTGTGGTGCTAAAAGCAGGGGCAATATCCTGACGTCTGGCCTTGGCTGGCAAACGCTTGCAATATTTATGATGTGAGAAGAGAGAGAGAGAGAGCAAGGGGAGAGGGAGGGAGAGAGAGAGCAAGGGGAGAGAGAGAGCAAGGGGAGAGAGAGAGCAAGGGGAGAGAGAGCAAGGGGAGAGGGAGCAACAAGGAGAGAGAGAGAGCAAGGGGAGAGAGAGAGCAAGGGGAGAGAGAGAGCAAGGGGAGAGAGAGAGCAAGGGGAGAGAGAGGGAGAGAGAGCAAGGGGAGAGAGAGAGCAAGGGGAGAGAGAGAGCAAGGGGAGAGAGAGGGAGAGAGAGCACCAAGGGGGGAGAGAGAGCAGCAAGGGGAGAGAGAGGGAGAGAGCACCAAGGGGAGAGAGAGAGCAGCAAGGGGAGAGAGAGGGAGAGAGAGACAGCAGCAAGGGGAGAGAGAGGGAGAGCAAGGGGAGAGAGAGAGGGAGAGAACAAAGCAAGAGCAAGGGGAGAGAGAGAGCAGCAAGGGGAGAGAGAGGAAGAGAGATAGCAGCAAGGGGAGAGAGAAGGAGAGAGAGCAGCAAGGGGAGAGTGAGCTAACGAAATGAGAAAGAGAGAGGGAGTGAAAGAAAAAGATGTAGTGGAACTGGTCACTGCCTGAGGGGGGGGGGGTGAGGGGGTGAATAGTTGGAGGAAGCAGGGACCAGGGTCTCCAGAAATCAAGTCCAGCCCACTAACAAGGCTTCATGTTGACACTCGATGAGACCTCGACTCGTGGAGAGCAGACGTTAGAGACAGGCTGACAGGAAGACAGCCAGGCTGAAAAGGCATCCAGTTCTGCTGCAGCTCGCCAGGTTCAGGGCTGGAGCGAGACGTCAGCGGGAAGAAGCTGTCCAAGCGCCGGAAGGTTCCAGGTCGAAAGGTTTCAGCCATCGTCTTCCTAACAAACTCGCGTTGTAGCCTCAGGGCATCCATCTTCCCTCCCACTGACTTGTGTTAACAGTGGCTGTCTTTATCCTCCTACAGGAACACCTCCTCCTAACCCTGGGTCATGGCGGGTGCTGACCAACACTCAGCATGGTCAGCTGGGTTCGAGAGCCTATCAAGAGGCAGGTTTTTTCAAGAGGCAAGGCACCACGAAGACATTTAGAGGCTTGCTTGGTGAATGCCGATACCCTGCATACGAAAAAGGCATATTTATCCTTCAAATATATTTGATGTATGATGAAAGGCCTAGGCAGGGGTTAAAAACAAAACAACCAACAACTTCAGTCATTTCAAGTATCTGACTAAAGATTCCAAAAGTCAAGGTAGAACTACAATAAGTTATTGCATTGTTCGGCTGATTCGCTCCGGTCCTTTCCGTCCTGAGTTCAGGGCTGAGTGGTCGACACCAGACAAATAAGTGATGCTAGAAAATAGGCTTTTTCTGGGTTCAGAGGAACCGACCGTACGAATGCACACGGCCTCAACTACTTCTCGGATTTCCTAGAGTCATGGAAAACCGAATAACGGCATCCCTATTCTCTACAAACACTTTATACTGCTGCTACAGCTGGAGATAATTTAATTTAGGCCCCTGGGAAAAATATAAAATAACACTCTTGCAGCATCTTACCTCCCTCCCACTCCCCCCCCCCCCCCCAGTACCATTGAACAGGAACAAACATCTTGTTGATCTGTCTAATGTCAGTGTCCAGTGGCTCATAGCTAATTCCTATCATTAGAGTGTATTGATGGTGCGCGACTGGGGAGCTGGCAGTTGGTTGGCTGGCAGGCTGGAGCAGATCGGAGGGGAAATGAGCAGGTCGTTTCCTGCCCTGCTCGCGAGGCAGCTGACAGCAGCTTCCTGTGGGGCGGTTGCCCGTGGAGACCTCCGAGAACAAGCAGGCAGCGCTCTCCCGCTATCAGGGGTAAACAAAGGTCGCACCCGAGCTCGTCTAGAACAAACGGCACGCAGGGTTAAATCCACACCTACGGCGATGGCGATGGCGAGCGAGCACATCTGCTTACAAATGAGAAGCAGGCGTTTCCTTCAGATCTGCCAACGCGGCAGACAATGGAGCGCTGTATACGTTGGAGAGAAACAGTAGATATTGGACATAGTGGCGATAATCCTCCCTCTCGTGAGACGGTCTGGGTTTCATCAAACACGGCTTAGAGGGTGAGGACCTACATTGACATTACGTTCCCAGGCGAGAATGGCTCCTGGAATACCTCTGCACATACGCTGAAACTTCATAAGCCTGCTCCTCTGCTCTCTCCATATCTGTGTCTCCGCATCTTCTTTGTTCATCTTCTTTGACATCAGCGAACATGAAGAAGGAGCTACCTCTTGATATCAGGCTGTTTCCGACGGTTACCAGACGACGATGTGAATTACATCAGCCCTTTTTTGTCAGTCTCTCCTGGCAACACAGTACCACCGTACGGTATCAGTCATTCAGCATCCAGAGACAGAATACCAACTAGGCAATGTTGTCTCTGCCGACGAAGTTCGAGAAGGCTGTGGGTTTTTCCTCTGTCTTACTTTCTTCGTTTCTTCTTCTTTCTACAATGTTAGCTTTCAAGTTTCCTCCTTAACTTTAATGCTGGTGATAAATATAAAGTCTGAGGGAGGAAGCTGCTATAAAAAAAGAGCAAGCTAAGCAGGATGAAAAGAGCGTACACACGTACACACGTACACACGCCCCTCTGAAACAGATAACGGCGTGATTAAACCAGACCCAAACTGCGCTCCCGCCCTGACCCGCGTCACCTCGGCGATCGAAAGCCTCCGTGATTTGCGAACGATTTTCGCCACGCGTGCTGTGGATCCCCTCTCTGTGTTTGTAACCCTGCCCTCTGCTTTTAACCCCCCGTCCCCCCGTCCCCCCGTCTGACGAGCCCAGCTAAGAGGGCGTCTTTGTATCATCGGCGTCAGCTGCGTTCGGTTCCCAGACCAAGACTCGTCTCGTTCTCTGTCATGAGGTTAGCGCCTGCAGTCAGGCAGAGGCAAACCTATTTAAGATGATGCTGATGCCTATCAGCTTGAATAAGAGCGAGATAAGAGCTGAGATGAGATAGGGAGAATAATGTCATTGACAACATCGCATGTTATGATGAGATTGCACGATGAGGAGGGTGTTCATACTTGATCTGTCACCCCGACTGAAGCTACTGACAGGAAGCAAAACTGTAGCGTCACACAGGATCTTATGGTGCTTCGGTGACAGCAAACCTAATCTTAGGCTTAGTGACTGATTAACACATTTATTTCTTTATTTCTTAAAAGAAATCAACAAGCTCACTGCAATTCCCAGACTTCCCGGCGATGCTTGTCATGTTATGTGTAATAGGTCTAATCCTTTCTACCATGCGTTTATTGTAAAGCAGCATTTAACAACTACAGCAGATGGGAATGTAAAAAAAAAGCCCATTCTACTGGGTAATGGCCATGCAACCCCCGCTAGTCATGTTTCATCTTGAGCTGGTGTAGCAGGCGGCTATCTTCAAAGGTCCAGACGGCTGTCTGGTAGACACAACAACTCGTCAGAAGGGTCAATAGGCCAGATGTCGTCAATGAGAGTGACAGCCAATCAAAGAGGCAAACTGGCTAGGCTGGAAGTCAGTCCCACTGACAGCCAGTCGGGAAGGCAGGCAAGGCTAGCATACATGCAGACATGCAGACATGCAGACATGCAGACATGCAGACATGCAGACATGCAGACATGCAGACATGCAGACATGCAGACAGACAGACAGACAGACAGACAGACAGACAGACATGCAGACATGCAGACATGCAGACAGGCAGACAGGCAGACAGACAGACAGACAGACAGACAGACAGACAATTAGGCAGCCAGAGAAGCAGAATCTTTCCTAGAGAACACAGACTACAGCTAGCAAGACTAGCATCAGCCTTGTCCATCATCTCACCTCAGTGACGCCCTGGACATACCAGAGATCATAAAGACACACAGGTCAACGTTCCTCAGCTAACTTGGCTATTAGAAGAGCTCTTAACATCCTCCTTCCCCCCCCTATCCTGGTTCCAGACCACAACAGAGGGCTGAACAACACACCTCTAGAGATCCACCGGCGAAGCTTATCATCGCCCCCAACACCTCCACCACCACCCGGCTGGATGACGAACGACCGCATCCTCCAGTCTCAAACAGCCGTCTCCCAGGATGAAGACCAACAACATCCTAGGCCAGAGGCAGCCGGGCCTGGCCAGACCGACTGGCGTGTGAATCGACATCCAGCGTCCTCAGACCTCGTGAGAAGCACTGGTTTTACCGCACGACCACAGGAAAGAGAAGTGCTCTCGATCTGATGTCTGAGGTCTCCGGGCTGTATTGACTGGCGTCTGCCTTCCTATTGTTCGCACCGCATCAAGAGCGACAGCGGGATTCCGTTATCGCAAGGTGACTTACGTAAGAACTGCTATTGCATTCAGATAAAGACGCGCTCACTGAACTTTTTTTTTTTTTTTTGACTGATAGATGATGCACTAATTCTACAGTGTTGCAACAAAGTAAAGAATGCATTCGCGGATTTTTCCCCACAGCCAGACTATTGATTCTCTCCACAGGTTTGAGCGTCTCACTTTCACACAGTCGCGACTCATTATTTACAGTCCTCCAAAACTTGAATTAAGCCTGCTGACATGGATGGAGACCGCAGCCAAACCAACATCATTTCTCACTTCTGGCAGCCGTTTCCTGTTTGTCCCCTGACCTAGTAAAACACAAACTGAACAAACCAGCCCACGTTAAGCATGAAGCCAAGCATGACGGAAAAGTAATATTCGCTCGGGCGGAGGAAGGACTGACAGAAGAGAAAGCTATGGACAATTTCCTGACCTGTCTCTCCTGTCTGCCATGGTAACCAACCATCTCTCTATCTGCCTTGGTAACCAACCATCTCTCTGTCTGCCATGGTAACCACCCATCCCTTTCCCTCCTGAAGCGTTCAGTCATGCATTTGCATGAAACCGTAAGCCCTCGCTAAAACCTGCCACGGAGAAGAGCCCGTGACAACAGGAGCTTACAGCCGGCAGCCGCGGAAAAAAACTTGACGCATTTCCTCACACCATCTGGATACGCGAGACTTCCTGTTCTACAGGAAGCCCGTTACCGTATCTAGCGACAGTGAAAGACAACAATAAAAAAAATGATGACCATAGGTTCAAGCCTCTTCTTTAAGCTCAGTTTGACGCCCGGGAGCATTAAACCTCGTGTGCACGATCCCTTTCGACAGACGGAGACGGAGTGGTTTCACAACCCAATAAAAAGCTGGCTTGGAAATGAAAGATTAAACAAGAAGGGCTACTCTTTCGAGACAAAAGGCCAATGTGGATGAAGTAAGCATGAGACAGGACTTGGACTGATACACTCAGACTGCTTATAAGGTCACATCAGCAGGTAGCAGATTAGAGGACTGTGATTGGGAGAGGGTGGGATTCACAGCTGATGCATATTAAGGTGCCATTTTATTCATCGAGCCCGTGGCAGCCGAATGGATTAGTCTCTGAAAAGTAGGCAAGGTTTAAGGCTGTGGCTTCGTACCCATTAGCAGGTGACTCTCGCGGGCTGCGTCCGCAGTCTAAGGATAAATACATTTCATCGGCAGGAAGGAAAACGAGTGGAAATGATTTGTTCCGTGTAACTCAATACAAGGACATCCGCCTACAAGTCCAATAAAGAGGGAGACATTTTCCGAGACGGCCGGGTGAATGGAGAGCGGAGCTAAGGCTGTATGGCCGGCTTCAAAAGGAGGAGGGGACAATGGCAGAGGGTCGAACGGCTTCTTTCAATTGCTTCGAGGGGGTGTGGGAGAGGAACGCACAACTCTGGTTGTCTGAGTGATCCTGGAAACAACGTTAGGCGGCGTCCGAGAGATGCCCTTTGTGCTCGAGGTACACATCCAATTTTCCGATACAAACATTGACCAGCCGGGACAAGCACGCCTCACCATCTGTCTGCATTACCCCCCTTTTCGGTCTTCTCGATTCCCGTCTTCCTCCTGGGGAGCGGGGCGCTCCTCAGAGCACGTCCTATTGACCTTCGGTTCTATTGTACATGGGCATGTCGGGGAATGGAGCCATAGTTTAGTTGGAGAAGCCCTGCGTGGCCTGGCTCTTGGGAAGAGAGGAGAGCTTTCAGAGCTGTGCTGAGCCAAGCACAAGCCCCAGCTATCTCCAGGGGATTTCACAGGGTACTGGGGGGGTTGAGTCACGTGTTAATTGAAGCCCTTGGTAGTGTTATTGGAGAAACAGAGAAGAGGAGAGATGGAGGGAGGGAGGGGAAGGAAGGAGGGGGGTTGGCTCATGTCTCGGCTGGGGATACACACACACACCAGCACACGCACACACACAGCTGGATAGGGGGGTCCAGAGGGCACAAAGTACAGGGGTCTGTCGGAAGACAACCTTTTCCAAGGCAGTGACCCTGATGATCTGGAGTGTGGCCCTCAGGGGAAAGTGTGTCAGCAAGCCAGCGACAGTGCATGTGTTATCCCCCATCATTAAACGGAGGCGACCGGCCATGGGTCAATGGCTGCATTATACCCACCTGCTGATCTAGACGGGGAGCACAGCAGGATGTCAAAAACTGCCTTCAATAAAAAAAAACCTGTGGGACTTCCACAGACACCAGTCTGTATGATCTGTGTTTAAAGGTCAGCAACAGCTCAACTATTTTGTCAACTTTATTCGTGGGAAATTTCGCACAACCCCTACTCCAGTCTAGTAAATAGCAAAGAAAATGCTCTTTGTCTTCAGACCTGCTCTGTGAATTCTCCTACTTTTTGCCCCTGTTCATGTACACAGCAGACTGTCAGTGCTAATAAAAAAAGGTTTTTAGTTCAGCTACTCAACCCAGGTAGTCATTTCAAAAGGTCTTAGCTCATTACAGCTGGACTGGACCTGTGTTTTTTGAAGAACGCATCGTGTTCCTGGGAAGACAACGTAAAGTACGTTGGCCGGTAATCCGCACGCACCCGTGTGCAGTGACCATGCTCTGGGAAACGTCTTAGCAGAGGAGAGGAATTCTGTTCCTCTCAAACACATGGCCAGCTATCGAGAACACAAGCTTGGGAAGCCAAGCGCTAATCCACGTAGCGTACCAGCCTCTTTCAGCCCAGTTCCTGTCTGTCCGCTAACAGATGTGGTCGCGCCTCAGGTCTGTCTGAGGGGAAAAGGATCGTCAGTGTTCCTCCAACCTCCAGACAACAGCACAGGTCTGCTAGAATACATCACCACCACCACCGACCACCCCCGCCCCCTCCACACACACACTCCTCCCCTCCAGCCCATATAAAGCCCTCTGAAGCCACGGCGCAAATCCAGTCCACTCCTCCTTCTGCCTTGGCATACAAAAGCCGATTGTGACGGGCGTTAAATACTTACACATAGCAGCCCGACAAAAGAGCTTTGGTTCCTGCCTGCTGTCCAGCCTAGCCCTGCTTCAGAGTGCCTGTCCAGAACACACACACACACCCAGCATCACGGAGGCATCACGAAGGCATCCTTCAGCGGCCCAGCTGAGTTGACAGTAAACAGATTGCCGCGTTTTATCGCGCAGGCCAAAAATTCGACCGCGACTCCGAAATTGTCGAGTTCAAAAAGATAAGTGGTGATTTCATTGAAACCGTAAACTTGACTTTTGGGGGGCGGCTAGCACGGGGTGTTAGACAAAGGAGGGTACTGTACTCGGCGACGACGTCAAACGCCACCGCTCCCTTGAGCCCCGCCAGCAGCGGGGCTCGCCGAACAAAACAGGCCTTTGAGAGCTTCCCTCTGACTAACTCTGCAAAATTGATTATTGCTTCCTCTTTTAAGTGGGGCTGCTGCTTTGTGACTTGCACATGACTTGGCAGCAAAAGGCCAGCTGGATTACCATTCTGGGCTCTCTTCACATGACTGGTGTCTGACAAAAGCCCACAGCTACAGGCCCACATGCCCCAGGACAGACTGGCCTTCCAGGGCAAAGCTGTGAGCTATACACACACACTGGCAGAGAACGTGTAGAGAGGAGATACACACATATACACACACACGCACACGCAAAGGACCTGACATTCACACTTTGAAACAGACTTTCAATCAAATCCACAAACAAACAGCGAAGGCCAAAAACATATATTCACGTCTTTATATATACGAACAGTATCGACACACCAGAGACTCTTTCAAAAAAAACAAAAAACCCTCATATTCTCCCATGGCTGAATTATGCACAAAGGCAATAATGACATTTACAGAGCTGCGGCAGAACGAAAAGGCTAATGGATGTGTGTGTGAGCAAAGAAAGAAAATATCCTTGAGCCTTTTTACATTCAACAAAGCGTGTATCTTTCATGGAGAGTGTAACAGTGTTCCTGCAGGTCTGTGGTCTCCTCAGCCTTCTCATTTACAGACGGAGTGTTGGGAGAACCAGACATTCCACTTAATAAAAAATAAAAAAAACCTCGGGCTTTAAACAGCCATTTGAACCAGGCTGAAGCCTCAAGCGCCAGGACTTATTGAGCGTCCTTTTAAAAAGCTCTACTGAGGTGTGAACTGAAGCAATAAACGCACATCAAAACAGCATCCAATGACCTTTTAGCCGGCTCCTTGGTAAAGTCCACTGGACTTTGGCTAAAGATAATCAAGACCGGTTAATTGCAGCATCGCTGCTTAGTTAAACAAGATAACGGTGAATCCATCTCGTCAGAACTCAGGACAGAGACGTCACGTTGACCCCCTCTTGACCAATGCTCATCGCAACCATTAGAACACAGCAGAGAGGAACAGCCGAGTGGCACAGCCGAGTGGCACAGCACAGTGGCACAGCACAGTGGCACAGCACAGTGGCACACCAGAGTGGCACAGCCGACTCCAGGAAACAGAGAAAACGACGTCTCTTCTTGGTTCATCCTTGGCATTCTGTGTGTTCCTGACTCTGTTATTTGAATAGATTCATTTTTTTCCCCTTTTTTTCTCCATTCCCTACATAGTTTCTGCTCTGGTAGCGAGCTGCAGAGTGGCATGTCGTTGCTTAGCCATGGGGAGGCGGGAAATTAGTTGGAAGCCGGTCCTTTTAATTATCCTTCAAATGCTTCCTGCGCTCGGCAGATGTTGGGCTGCGGGGCGGGCGGGCGAGCGGCGGGCGGGCGGCGGGGGCTCCGCACTCGAGTAGATCCGGGGTCTTCCACCTCTACCTCCTGACATGCCTCCTGTCTCTTTACTCACTGCCCACGCTCTCCCAGGCACCCCCTCCCCCGCCTCCTCCTCCTCCTCCTCCTCCTTCCATCTCTCCCCTCCTCCCTCTCCGTTCGCAAACATTCCCCATCCAATCAGCGTCTGAGCGTCCTTTACCTCTCTGAGTTAGCGGAAGCTAACGCCGCGAAGCTCTACTACCTTACGTAAGCACGACGGATTAAGGGGCGGCGGGGAAAAGGCGTCCGACGAGTTAATCTGCCTTTGATACGTGACCAACAGTGTTCATTACGGACATACGTCGTGCGCAGCGGGCTTATCTGCCGCGCGGGACTGATTGGTCCGCGCAGGATACGGTTGATGGAGTTCTGTTGGGTCAGAACAGAGAAGAATGACTGCCTACCTGCAGGCAGTCATTCACCTGCCCCACTGAGACAACACGGCCCACGGAGTGCTACCGGTGAGCGTGGCCCGGTATTCACCTCAAGAGCAGGACACTCACGTAAGCAGCCATGTCACAGGATCATCAAGTGAACCACCAGCCTGGCAGATTGCTATTTAAACATTCATGTTGTCTAGGTAGAAGCCCCATCTTGCAGAAGCATAGTGGATGGACCCACACGAGAAAGTCAAGGAATTGAAGGCTTATTTAATTAGGGGGTAATGTATAGCAGGTTCGAATCACATCCATTTGGCTGTCGCTTTGGATAACAGCGCATGCTGGATTCATAACGTTTAAAAAAAGGAATGATAAACCGTTTTGAAATGGCTCTGTCTGCTTAACTGTTCCCTGTCGTGTTGGGCGGTTATCTTCCCTTCAGGAACTTCTCCTTGCTCTGCCCAGAGTGGGTGGAGCTATACCGGAAGTGGTTTGTGGTTGGCCGATAAAGGACAGCTGTGGCTAGATCTGTTACTACCTACAGGAGATTGGTGTTCCGAACTCCCGTTTGGAACAAACAATACACACACACACACACACACACACACACACCGATCAAACATGACAGAATGCAAACCAGCATTAGAACCGAGGTGTATTTAAACACACAACCAGGAGGAATGCATTTATTGTCTCTGCTACCGTAATGTCAAATTGAGTTAAACGTTACACGGCACATTAACTGTGCAATTTTACTTTCTAGGGGGTTTATCATACACGTACGCACACAAAGACAATAACCTTCTTTCAGACACACACACACACACACACACACACAGCACACCAAGAGGAGCCCCTGTGTGTCTCTCCATAAAATGCTCTAATTAACATGTGAGGAATATGTTTGTCTGACAAGTTTCCTCCTTGCAGAAATCAAAGTAAACAGAAAAATGCTCCACTCGTCGAAAGCTGTTGCCAGCACCACGTTCCAAAACACAAGTGATAATTATACAGAGAGGGAGCAATTAGGAGAACAGAACTACGCAGTTAAACCTCGCTTCGCACCATTCATCATTCTGGGGGCCATAAACTGAGACTCAGCACTAAACTGTTGGGGGAAATAGAGACGTATGAACTAGTTACGGAGTGCCTGATATTTCTCTGACCTTTCCGATACAACGTGTGTGTAGTGATTCACCACTGAGCAGCGCTGACATTAACATCAACACACAACAGACATCGACGACGTGCGTCTGAAGGTCTGGGCTCGTCGCATTGTGTAAAGCCTCATCCCTCTTTTTCTCCCTACTCTTCTCTAACTTAATCAGGGGGCTGCTGCGCTTCGTACATCATTTTGGAGGAAGGCGCTAATGGCTAACGTCTGCTAAACGACGACATGTAAATGCAAGAGTCTGTCAGGGCATAATAAAGCTACATTAAGCGCCTCCATCGCGATGATCGAAGTCGTCTCTAAGAGATGATATAAGCCCTTTTCGCCACGCGTTGGACGCACTTCAAATTCAAGATCGTCTTCATTATCTGACCGTGATCTAATGATTCACTAGATGTTGAGCTAACACTGGCTGTCTCCTCAGTCCACTTTAACAACCACAACCAGACACTTGAGCTTTCATTTTTACCCGTTTCGGCATCAATTCAAGGGAGATCAGGCAGAATTTGCATGTATTCAAGTGTGTGAAAATACACTTCCAAAGCTATTCAGGCCAAAAACACTCTCCCTCTCTCTGTCCCTTTCTCCCCCTCTCTCTCTCTCTCTCAATACTGCTGGAATGCAGCACAGATGCTGCCTGTCTGTGCTCGTCCTGATATAAAGTGACACATCAGAGATTGGTGGACTCCCGACAAGTTCTGGACTCCATTTTGAGTCCGATTGCCGTTTCAAAGCCTGCTGGTTAAAAAAAAATCTTCCTTTTCGCTTAAAAGTCCATTCTGGCAAGAGCACACTGGGTGTGTGTGTGTCTGTGTGTGTGTTTCTACAAAGTGTTTTGAATGTTTATGGTGTGTTTTTCAAGGTGTGTGTGTGTGTGTATACAGTGTGAGGGGAGCAGGCGTACAACACTTGCCAGCACGGTGGTAACTCCGATAGGAGCAGAGAGCTGTTGCTGCTGAACACAGTGTTACTGAGCCCAGCTGTAACCCAACACTAGACTCTGGCGTTGACCCAGAGCAGCGTGGGCAAACACAGGAAGTCTCCCGGCCTCCCAGCACCAACACCCCCCCCCCCCCGCCCCCCACCCACCCCCCCGCGCGCGTCTCCACTCCGCTCCCACACTAGGCTCCCCTGTGCCTGTTAGCAGCAAGCAACAACCGCTAACTCTCCAAGGAGCATGTATTCCACAACTTCTGTAAACACAGCCACTCTTGAACATGTTTGCGCACGTACACATGCTTGGACACACGCACTTCTCCATACCCGCACACACGACTGGACCGGAGCAACGCGTTCACGTCTGATACGACGCACATCCTCGCAGGAGCAGGGCTCACGCAGAGATGCACTGGTGTGCAGCAGGCGTGTTAAAGATCCATTTTCGCTTTCTAAAACATCTAGGTCAAAAAAATGGTATATTGTTTTGATGGGAATTTCTCCCCGGCCAACTATGAGCTGACCTTCATGCCGTTCCCAGCAGATTAAAACACTCCGTTCGCAAGCCCCTTATAATGAATCACCCTGACCACTTTAACCACTTCCTCCTCGAACCGTATCCATTCAAAACTAACATAGTGATTACATAGGGAGGCGAGTTCAAACAACAACAAACAACAGCGGCAAGGTCCCAGAGGCATTCGGGGCCCCGGTGGCCCAGCTGGGGTGAAGAAAATATTCCTGCCATTTTCTCCCGGCTGCCGCCACAGAGACACATTCTGTCAGGCGCTGAGTCATATTATTTATAAGCCAGGGAGCCAAACTCCTGACCTCGCCTCTTTCTCAACCTCACATCGCACCAGCTGCTTCTCACTGTAGACGAGGCCGCTTCAGGGCAGGAGAGGAAGTGAGAGACAGGCCTCGGCGCCAGGACAGGAGGAAGAGAGAGCGGAGAGGGCAGAGAGCGAGAGAGAGAGCGAGAGAGAGAGAGAGAGAGCGAGAGAGAGAGAGAGAGAGAGAGAGAGGGCAGAGAGCGAGCGAGATAGAGAGCGAGCAAGCGAGAGAGAGAGAGAGAGAGAGAGGCGGAGAGAAGGGTGGGAAAAGTAGACAGCATGCATCAAGAAAAGTGAGAGAGTTCAAGAGACAAGGGCCAGCGCTCTTTAAAGCCTCTCCCCGGGAAGAGTTAGGCTGCCGGCTTGATCCTCGGATTGATTTCCGCAGGAGACCGTTTATGGGGAAAACATATTCACGTTGCACGTTGGCAGAGGGATGTTACTTTGGGATGAAGCCAGAGCGCGGTATGCGTCGAAACCTTCTTGTGTTGTGATGACGCGGGCCAATCGCATGAAGTGCGCAGGTGGAGGGGATTCCTACTAAGCTAACAGCGCTCACAATACTGACAGTACTGGAGGGGGGAAAAGGACCAATCACACACATGGCTCCCTGCGAATACAAATGAGTAGGTAAGCAGAACAATGGACTAGACATCCAACACTTAAGAACAATCACACCGTGTTAAGCTTCGGCCCCTGGGGCGTGCCTGCCATGTCACAGCCAGCACACTAACTACATTTCCCAGAAGACACCCTACACACACAGCTCAGTGAGCAGACCAGTCCCATTCTATCTGTTACTCTTCCTGCCGACTATAAAACCACCAGTCCCAGAGGACGCGCCGGAATTTTCCAGGGCAGCTGGAGTGACTGGGAGTCATCACCACGGGGCCGTGGGGCCCTGGAGAGAGGCAGTCTACGCTCCTGCACGCACGCACACACACACGCACGCACGCACACACACACACATATACACACACACACACGCACACACACACACGCACACACACTCACACACCCAGCCCAGCCCAGCCTGCTTGGAAGACCCACACAGGGCTGTCGTCCTCCAGACTTCATCTGTTTAGCCTCCCTCACCCTTGGCTGGACCAGGCTGTCTGAGGCCGCCCGGGCCCCGGGTTGCACGCACCCTTGCTTGGCCACGGTCGATCTGGACTCGGGAGAGGGGCCATCCAGAGGACGTTACCCAGTGCCCCTCGCGCATACCGATTAGACGAGACAAACAAGAACTTGATGAGATGTTGGTGGGAGGAGGGGGAGAGGGGGGGTGGAGGAGGGCGATCTTCTGGCAGGCGTCCCTGCGGAACAGAGTCTGATCTCATGGAAGGGGTGGGGGTGCGGTGGGGGACGACAGACAGGCACGAGCTTTAGGTCACAGCTATTTATTGTCCCAGCCTCACAGACAGACGCCATTTGCGCAAGCGGCAGGGAGAAGGGACCTGGCGACGCTAGGGCTGAGTCTGGTCTCTAGCGCGGAACCTGGGCAGACACCTACTCAGGTGCCCCCCCCCCCCCCCCCACACCCCCCACAGAAGACAGCACCTGGTCACCACACCTGACGTCTGAGCAGCCCCTGTTAACAATCAGGCTGAGAGGACATTTTACACTGTAATCATCTGGCAGACGCTGTCATCCAAAGTGACATGCAAATTGTGCATGTAAGCAGTACAACATAAGATCAAGTGCGGAGTTCTACTATGGCACACTTGAACTGCGTTTCTTTTTTTCCTATAGTACTTGCGTTTGAGCAAGGAACCCCGAGACTACAGTGTTCAGTAGCATGCACAGTCAAAGACTAGTCGGGACGCATGAGTAGGGCCCAATTAAAGGGTTTCTGTTGAGTAATTCCCCTCTTCTTCAGATGAGTCTTTGGAACAGCGAAGCGCCTGACTCTATATCAAAGTGGCTTCTTATCTAGTTTATTTTAAAGGGAAAACGGATGATGAAGCGGTTAATTAGGCTATCCAGCTTGAATGTCTTCAGGCATACAGACTTAGGCCCGACTGTACAAACCCACGCAAGGAGAACGATGTGTGTTTATGTGTGCGGGGCGGTCAAGTGGGCCGTTTTAAGCTGCGCAACCTGCGCTGATGAGCTTTGACTGGCCGGCCTCCGCCCGGACCCTCCACATTTGTAAACAGCGAATGTCAAACCGAAGCTCTGTTGATACGGAACATTAAATGCTTACTAGAATATCCCACCTGATGTTTCGTCAAGCAGAGCATTTCGCACTGTCGCCTCTGCTTATAGGAAGGCGTTTTTTTTGTTTACGAGACGGACCCCAAATCTACGACCACAGAATGTCCTGTGTTTTGTCCATACGAAAAAGAACATAAACACGGAGGAACAAGATGTCTCTAAGTATAGATAAAACCAACACAACCCCCCCCCCCCCCCCCCAAAAAAAAAAACTCATCTCTTTGGAATAATAAGGGAAATAAAAAGCAGTACAATCACGGATTCTTTTCTCGGGAGCTTACAAAGATACGGCATGTCAAACTGGCATTGCAGCCCACTCGGCACTTTGCAGTGGACATTTTAACCGGTGGCGTTTCGTGTGAATAAACCGTACACCGGCAGCTCTTACGCCAGACTAGTTAGCGAAGCTACTGTATTGTAACTGTAGGAATATTGCTTGACACACACAGCAGCAGTTGACTAGCCGACTTGACCAGCCAACTCCAGCGCTTGCTGGCGTTTCTCTACCACACACGGAGGAATGTGCCACTGATAAGATAAGTGTTGGGAGCCGCGGCTAGCAGCCCAGTCATGTAATCTAATTGTGGTGATCGAGGCCGGAGCCAAACTCCGCAAAAACCCAAACATCTCTCAGCCCCAGGACTCCGGCCAACGTAGCGTCGTTGCTATGACAACACCACCTTCTCCTCCTCCCCCCCCCCCCCCCCTCCCCCTCCTCCCCCTCTAGAGATTGGGAAACAACGGCATAATAACAGTTTTCAATCATGACGAATATATGTGTCTGGTTCTGCACCTTCTCCCAGCGACGCAGGCAGCCAGCTGGAGCAGCTCGGCTCAACACTACAGCCATTGTGCATTCTGCACTTGAACACTGCTTGTGTTTTGCCTTCAGGGCCCCTGAACACAACATAAGCTCACTTTACTCTTTGTCTGCGAGTGAATTCCTGACATAGATCGGGTTGCAGAGCCAATAAACAATCTGGGCCGATTGAGACCATCCTGGCTAGATTCTCACTGTCTGGTGAACGGGGAGACAGGCAATGCGGCGCGTGAGGGAGAAGAGTTCCTTGGACGAGGCCAGCCCACCTGCTGTTCTCTAGGTTCACAGCACTTGCTGGAGAACTCTGACCTACTCCTTTACTTTACAGGCCAGCTAATGCTGAAGGGCGGACTCTAGCCACCTTTAGACTGGCAGCTACAGCAAAAACCACCGAGGGTTCAACCGTCGACTGCGTCGCGATACAGTCCGGTGCAGCAGACGTGTCAACGAGCGCGACACTGACTGACCCTCGCGTCTGAACATGCAGCAATACAGACGTTTGTCGAGCCGAGATGGTCAAGTCACACTTCAGACTCGATAAAAGATTTAGCATTCAGGTTTTCTTTTTTTCGATTTCTCCCTGAGAGTAAAACGAGCCAGGGTGGTTGAAAGCGGTGACAACCTTCAGATATGGCGAGAACATTGTGCCGCGTAGCTCTCAGCACAGCTCAGCAGGCTTTACAGCAGCAGCGCCCGCTCCTCAGTTTAGTGTCACTCGTCGCCTGTGACGGGCCACTCCGGAGCTTTCTATTTGTGGCCCTGCCGGGTCAGGCTGCGCGGGAGCGTACATGCGATGACGGGTGCCACTCTGTCACTCACTGTCAGCCCAGACGCACATGCACACATGCACACACGCGCACATGCACACACGCACACACACCCTGGATGCCCCCTCGCTCTGGGTGGTACTGATGCACTTCAAGTACGGCATCGCCTGGCTGGAACCAGACCGAGCTCACACACACACACGCACGCTGTCCCTCACCCCACACATCCCTCCTCCCCTCCTCCCCCCTTGCTGAGAGCAGGCTGTCAGTGTCTGCAGCCTCTCGCCCTTCCTGCCCTCCTCTCCTCCCTCTGCATTGTTGTGCAAATTGAAACGCAGAGGAGAGTCATTCAGACGGATGCAGACCACAGCTTCCTTTCTCTCACTCACTCTCCCTCCCTCCCTTCCTCTCTCTCTCTCTCTCTCTCTCTCTCTCTCTCTGTCTGTCTGTCTGTTTCTCTCTCCTCTCTCTCTATGCTTGCTCCCTCACTACCTGCCTTCATCTCCTCTCTCTCTCTCTCTCTCTCTCTCTCTCTCTCTCACTCTTTCTCTTTCTCTCTGAGTCTCTCTGCCTTTCTCCCGCCCTCTCAGCATCTTGGCAAGCCAGAGAGGGAGAGAAATATGATCACCCAGCGGGGGAATTGTTTCATCAACACCTGGAGCAGATAATGAAAATAGGGGATTTATGTAGTGAGTACAGGGTTAGGCTGTTGCCAGGAGGTAATTAGGCAGGAAGCTGGTGAGCACAGCGTGGCTCCAGGAGCAAGAACCAGAGCTAGCTCCTTCTCGCTCTTTCTCTGTCTTTGTCTTTGTCTCTCTCTCTTTCTCTCTCTCTCTCTTTCTCTCTCAATTCGTCTCTCCGTGTTCGCACTCGTTCATTTAGGGAACCAATCGAAGAGGAGGCCGGGGGGAGACGCCGGTGTGCCAGAGCCGGTCGTATGAGGAAGCTCTCCCCGCGCCGCATCTCGTTAGCACCTAATAACTCAACGTCTCCGAGGAGCTTGAGCCTCATTTGACCCGCGTATTCTTTCACACGTACCGGACTACTGAACGGAGAGGCTCCGTCGATGAGGGGCTTCTACAGGGTGTCACAACGAAGGAAACCAGCGCGCCATTCGACCAATGTTATCATTCGGGCGTAAATGCCTGGTTCACAGACGGTAAACTTCAGCTCCAAACATGGCCTTCGCGGTATTCTACCACACAGCCGAGCCTTATTTATTGTGGGTTTAGACGGGGCCTCTGGGAAACTGCCAACAAGAGAAGGAGTTAAGGAATTCCAACGTACATTTCATTGTTACAAATAGGGGGGGGAGAAACTGGAAACTACAATAGGGAAGATAGATTGATGCACACTGCAACTATGGCGGGAGACTTCGTGTTGACATGTTTGCCCTCGATATTTCCCTCTCTGTTTGCTCAGACTGGCGTTGGCTTGCGCCGTGTTTGTTGTGCGTGCGCTTTGGTGGATGAATTCGGATCTTATTCCACACCTTGAGTAAAGCTCGGGGTCCCTGCAGGAGGTGAAGACTTGACAAAGTGCTTTTCGTGAAATGAGCTGTGCGGTTGGGTTTGCACGGGTAAGCAAAGATGCACTTTCAAGTCTTTTGATTTATGGGTAAACAACCCCTGATCCTGCGGAAAAAAAGGACGGCGTGAGGACGTCTGCCCGCCCGCACATAAAAACAAGCGAAAGGAGCGAGCGTCTACGAAAAAAAGGACGGCGATATAAACAAGAGAGAGGGAGAGAGCCGTGAGAGATACAATCGAAGACCCCTAGCAGCAGAGCTGTCAGGTTCAGTCCTACGTGTTAGAAATCTTTCTCGCCGTTCCTGCCAAACAGGTTTGAAAAGTCCAGTCACACCTTGCGAGATTCTCATTTCTCCATCTTCACACCAGCCGGACCACCAGCCCGGGCGCCCATCGCTTATCTGACTACAAGACGAGAGCGAGATCACACAGCACTTGATCTACTGATCACTGGAAATGCTCGAGAGGACTTTGAAGACGTTCAAGTGCCCTCCAGTATCTTGTCTTTTGACAAAGTGTTTCCATCACATATGCGACTGACAGCGCCCTTCTTATTTTTGATCTCTCTACAACAATGTGCAGATTAATTAAGCGTACCATGGGACCCACTAGGAAAGGCAGGGTGAATTCTGACAAGGCGCAGGGTTTTTTGATGGTCTTAATACTGTATAAAGTAAGCAGACAAGCAAATTAATTGCTGGGATATAAGCTGTTTGAAACTAATTAGATATTACACTAGCCCAGTTATCAAATCACATTACAATATGTTGTTGAGTTCAGCCATTTTCCAACAAAACATGCAAACACAGCAATGGCTCATATCAACTTGAATATGACAGCAATAATAAATCAAGCTTGTCACCGGACAGTTTCCAGTATATTATCTTTACACCTCAGCCAACTCCTGAAAAAGAAGCGCGTATGAAGAACGATCAGGGATCGACTAAAGCTTTCAACTCCCCTCTAAGAGGGACTCACAATTACAGCACTATTGCAGGGTAAAAATGGAACCCTAAATGACAGATTACACATTGCATAAGTCTGCTTATCTAAGCTCCGTGATCTTGGCCACAGCTTATTAGCTGTCTGCCAGAGCTAGAACACTGAAGCCACAACCCAGACCCTTATTTGGCTTCTCTCTCACACACACACACGCACACACACGAGCTAATGTTTGACAGACAAGCCTGTCTCCACTAAAGAGAACTCCCCCGGCAGTCTAAGACCTGCCACTGACTTCTGAATTCCACATTAACAAGGGAGCGCAACACACAGAATAGGTCTTAGCAAGAGAGATCGAAATAGAGAGAGGAACAGGGAGATAGCAGGACAGAAAGAGAAAGTGCAACAGAGAGATTTAGTGAGGCAGAGTCAGCGGGAGCCATCTCCATATCTTATTTCCAACTGGGAATAGAGCTCTCAGCAATTATTGTTAGAATCACTTGGACCAGAAAGACTATTCCCTCAGGAGTCTGTGTTGGTAGCTAACATTTGTAGCGAGAAGCATGTCGACAACTGTTACGCTAATTGCTGTTACGGCGAGAGTCATTTCTAAAGAAAACAGGCGTTTGAGAGTTTCTGTTGATGTGGAGCGAGTTATAATATATCCAGGGAAAACAAATTCATACTGAAAATGAACAACCTAGCCCCTATGTGAGGAGCGATCGGAACCAGCGGGTGATTTCTGGTTCGATCCAGAAGATTTAGTATTTATCCACGTACTCAAACCCTTACTGTGCCCGTCTATCTGTGTGGTACTGGTTCACGCCCCAGGGGCCCAAATGAACTGTAGACCATGGCTGTTACAGAACATGGACAGTACAGACTGCAGGGCCAGTGTAGCCGTCCAGCGCGACCGCAGCGGGCACCGGAGTAGCACGGTGAGCGTTCACAAACAACGGCAACAAAGTCACCTCGGTCACCTACGCTCAAACCCTGCCACCGGGGTACGTTCAGAGTCGACCACTTTCAACTGAACGCAGGCATACTTTTAAGTATTGTGCTACAGGCTGAGACAGATGGTTTCTGAGTGGGTGAGAGTGTGTGCGTGCGTGTGTGTGTAGGGGGGGGACGGGGGACGGACAACTTAAGGCCCTACTCAGCAAAAAAACTAACTGAAAGACCTTTGTACCTAATGAGACCGAGAGGCCGGAAAAATGATTCATGTAGTCGTACAAACAAATGTTCGTGGGAGATTCAGCGGAGAGATGTTGATGGTGGTGCGGTGGGAGGAACAGGACAGCGTTTCAGAGACCTGCTTTCTTTCCGTCGATGAGGACTTAGGCCAGAAGTAAAACACACATTATTTAATGAGGCACTTTGAGCTCTCCCTCTACTTATGTTTCATTATTTTGATTGTAAATCTTTCCCAGGCCGCATTTAGCAGTTTCTGCACCCTAATGCCACATTATGTGAACCAAAATTGCCGGTTAGGAAATAGTCTCGTTTCGCTTACTGGCAAATGGGACTAATTCTGAACTTGTTCTTAAACTCTCTCTTGTGTTCGGTGGTGTTTGACAAGATTGTTTCAGTTGTTTAATAAAGGCCACTCTTTAATCTGCCAGTGTGTGGACAGGAGCACGGAGGAACGATCTAGTCATGGAGATGAATGGCAAGGTAAACAGACACGAATTCGCCGACAACTTTAACTAGTCTGTCTTTAATCCAGGCATGGCTGGTAGACAACATCTTAATCACTTGATAATTACGTCCTGTCGCTCAACGCACAAAAGCACACGCGGAGGCAAGCGGAGACGCCGACACACTTGGAGGCAGGAACACAAGCTCACGTCCGCCGAGGCCGAAGCCCCGCTGCAGTGGCTGGGGAAACTATCGACTGCTCTGTGAAATGAACAGAGAGCGGCTGGTTTGACCTTGTGCCGTGACAGTACACCATCACCTCCTACACTCACTCGCCACAAAGCAGGGAACCAGCTCACGATAATAGGGTGTGTGTGTGTGTGTGTGTCTACGTGTGTGTGTGTCTACGTGTGTGTGTGTGTGTGTGTGGGTGGGGGGGCATCCACAGAGGTTGACCCCTCCCTCTCCTGCACAGCGTGACAGATAGGGAGTACGGGTCCCAGGGACACCCCCCGCGACCATTAAGGCGGTCTTCCTTCAAGGGACATGTCCACCACTGAGCTCTGCCGCTTCAGGGGGCATTGTGGGTAATTAAAAGTCGAGTTGTTTGTCACTGGCAGCATATGAGGCAGCATATGATTCACAGGGGCCTCGCTGCAAGAGAGAACGAAACTGAAGAGTACAGCAGCCATATCTACTGTAAACAAATAGGAAGCCTGTGGCTAGTCTGGCGGCAGGCAGGAAGGCGTACGGTGATATTAGCGGCTGGTTTCTCCAGTGTAGGATGAGCTACGTAGCGCCGGCGTCGCGGAGATGCTTTTATTAAGACAATAGGAAAGACGACAATAGATTACAAGGTTGACGTGTTTGTTTATGACGAGGGAGATTACTAATAGAGGCCGCCACTCGACAGCGCGCTGCGCTCAACCAAACCAAACTACGTGTTCGTGTGGTGATAATCAGATCAAAATGGAAATTCTGCCGCCCGATACAAATGAATCGTGATGGGAATGGGGGGGGGGGGGGGGGGGTTCTCGTATAAAAAAAATATTTAAAAAAAACTGAACAAATCTGGAAATTCATGCCTAAGCAGATGAACATAAGGATCAACTCTGGTGGATTAGTGAGGGGATTTGCCACTCGAACCTCACACACACACACACACACACACACACACACACACACAGAGTGGGGGCAAATCACACATCTCATTTCTATTATGGAAGGTGGATAATTGCAACATTTTCGTATCAATTCAATGCTTCATTACCCAATGGGACTTTTACCAGGGGCTTAGGCTGTGTCGTACAATCGTCCTAATGGGCCATGTGAGAGCTCTGCCAGAACAAGCCAAGAGTTCTGTTCCACGTCCTTCATCTCGTCAGTCCTACGTCCAGGCGCTACAGCACAGGGACGTTAAGCAGGCCTTCTCTGTTTGCACGTGGAGATCACACATGTTGATCTAAGCTGCCTAAACAAGGAATCAAAACAAACGAGACCCATCGAACGCGGCCGCCGGTTGGTCGGTTTACGGAGTCGTAAGTCGCGTCGGCGCTGGCGCCAAGGACCGCGGGAGCCTCCGGTAGAAACCGGCGCCGACGGGAGCGCGTCTCGTCCGACCTCGCCAAGCCTGCCGTCCGGTTGCCGCCGCCGCGGCGATGTGCTTGAGGCGAGCGTGGTTGGCAGCTGCTGCACGGACAACCTTGGAGAATCGAGGATCAACAGCGATCTGGGCAGCGATGTCAACATTCCCATTGCGCTCCAGGGTAGAGGGAAGAGGGAGGGGATTCCAGCCTCATCTCAGTCTGGACTGAAGTGCTCCAAAGGGAGAGTAACAAAACTGGTCTCACCCAGACCCCAGTGTTACCATCACCCTCTGTAACCTGCGGTCTGCAACTCTCTCCACACTGTGTACGAGCGTGTTGCTTATCAGCATGCTGCAATAGGTCAGCGTGTTTCAGCGGCTAATAGAACCATGTGTCGCTGAGATCCTTGATAAGCCATTGGCCTCAAAAGTCGATCCAGTGGCGATCTACTAGCAGGGAGCACAAAACGTGGAGGATTCTGCTACTCCTACAAGCCCTGCTCAGCAGCGATCGCATAAACCCCAACAGATTACCTTTCTCGGAAGAACCGCACCAACACAAAAAACATCTCCATCTCCAAAGCAGACAGATCACCGGCCATTAAACAGGGTTCACGTCTGAATGCGGTATTCATGGTTAGCTGAGCCTGTCATCGACTGACATGCAGCCGTAGCTAAAGAAGGAGCCCCTATTGTTATCTGTTGACAGCAGTTACACCATTGTGCTGGTGAGATCACACTAGAGAGCACTTGAGTGTGACTACCCACAAGTCTTTCACAGTCAGCACCTGTCAAATCAGACCAGCGCATGCTGCGAGCGGATTCAAGGGCAGACGAGATCCAGAATCGGCTCAGATCTTACACCTGCGCGTGCGCGCCCCACCCACGCACGCGCGCACACAACCGCAAATAAACACAGGTCGGATTACACACCTACACACGCGCGCACACACACACACTCACACTCACAACCGCAAATACAACTTCTATTGAACGTGCCCGACACACGCGCACTCACCCATAGAGCAAAGTATACACAAACAAAACACAATGACAAACAAATACAGGTCGTATACAACAGCAAAAACACTTCTTCATATCCAAGAAGCTGAAACACACACACACACACTCAGAAAGTCAATAACACCCAATGTGACCCCATGCAGCTTCTTTGGACCCAATCTGGACCCAATCTGGACCCAAACTAGTCAAATTCCAGCAAATAGGATTCGGGACGTTAATGATACGGTGATGTTACCTTGACAGGTGAAAGGCCTCCACCAGACACCACAGTGCGTCCGAACATCTCAGACCTATACATCCACCATCATAAGGAGAACATGTTGACAGCTCTCCTCCAAAGCTTGTCATACCAGCTAATGTACTCTTATGTCATGAGCAGGGCAATGCTACTGACTACCTGGAATCTCCTTACGACACGCTGTCGACAGCCATGACACCATGTCCCCTCAGTAACAGGCAGTAGGTGCGGGCTCCCCCACCTACTTTCTTGAGTCAAGGCTGGGCGTCGGTACTCAAGAATTTGAGCTTCGGGTCCATCATTCTGACATAAGACCCTCATGCCTCCATCCTTCTAATGAAGCAGCCATGTAAGTGTATAGGTAGGGGCCACAGACCACGCAACCCTGAGGCTTTTACAGTGACATGCAGAAGGTGCAGCGTTAGTTAGACCACATCCCTTGCTACTGTATGATCACTTATACTCTTTTTTTTCACTCATCGCTTTATACTCTGTATGGCTAAAGATGTGACCAGCGCTCAATCTTAAATGTGGATGAGTTCGGCTAAACATCATGTAACACGACCCCCAACCTATCTTCACGACATGAGTACACACACCCCAGTAATTATGAAGAGAGTGGTGTACGAGTCAGCACGCAAAAAAGCAAGTCAAAGCATCTGCTGGATACACTTCAGGCGTTGATACACAAATGTCGGCGTGTATGTGACAGCAGTGCTAACTCAGTATACAACCACAAACTTCTGTCATATGCCTGTTCGACGTGTCCAGCATAAACGATAAGGCAGCCCCTTACCTCTAAACAGTCCAAGCTGATGAAACTGGCAATGGCAAATCCATCAATTATATCCTCCTCTTGAGAACTGGATTCTCGTCTCTTTCGTCGAGGGGGGCGAGAGGGTCTGGCGGCGGGTGTCGAGTGTGGAGGCTTTTTAGCGTTCTGGAAGGTGGCATCCCTTACAGGACTTTGCTCTCTATCTGAGCAAGATGAAGGGTTTGGACTGCGGGCATCCCTGCCCACCGCCTCCCGTCTCCGTATCCTCTCACGTTTGGAACGGGATCTCCGACTGGGCTTCAGTTTTCCATCCATTTTAAAAAATATTGCACCGTAAAAAAAAAATCACCCGAGCCCACCTAAAGAGAGACGTTTCTCTGCGCGGCCAAACAAATGTATAGACCGCTGTTGCTATTACAACGGGAAGCTACTCGTATAAATAAACACAAATATAAACAAATAATCACAAAATGACCTTGAGTGTAAACCTCCAGGATAGCTTACAATAAACAAATGTTCAAATGTGTCATGCAGAGGCGAAGCGATGCAAATCGTCGTATTTGTCGCTGTAATGTCCTAACGTCGACGCGTTCTTTATATAAGCAGGTGCAAAACGGCAAGAATAGTTACAATTTAGGCATTCCACTTCCTTTGCAACTTTTGTTGCATTGGACAAACAATGTTATAGCCTAGCTGCATACCACAGACAGAGCTGAAAGATCATGTCGCTGCCCGTTGTTTTCCACCCCCCAATCCATGATCCGCTGTCAAAAAAGGAGCCTGGACAATATCCGTAAAAAAAAAATCCTTATTGACAATAGATGCCCACCGAGTATGATATCCCGTAAATGATCAATGCGAATGATCCTATCGGCGAGTTGAGACTATATTCCTCTGTCAAGTTCCACTGTAAGCCTTTGCGCGATATGGCAACGAGGGCAGGGAAGTCTCTACTTATGCGCAATATTTTCTAAATGAGAGGCTACTCCGCACGGCTACTTAGGAGCACAACGAATCCTCAGCTGAACAATCCCGTTACGGTCGTATGTATAGACAATATAAGTTTATAAATCCACGTTTCAATCCTGTCCTTAGTAGCTCAGTTGCTCGTGGCTCATCGCATTTTTTCTACTCGCATAATGCAAAGCTTTGATAAGTGTCCTTAAAGCGACAGGAGTGATTAAAATCTCATCTCGCCTGTGTTCCCTTCAACCGAAATTAGTACATTAAAAGCTTCATAGAAGCGAGATAACTGACGTACTTCCGCCACCACAGGCTAAATGATCATAGGAAGTGAGCTAGCTGGTTCATACTTCCAAGTGTCTCACTCACTCTCACTCACTGCACTTACTTTAGAGGCATTTCTGTAACGTGTAGTCACTTTCATACAGCAGGCTACATGTCTTTATCCTAAGTGTCAGTTTGACTTGCTGGCGTGCATTAATCAGATAGCCCAGACAAACCCAAACGCCAACATCTCGATCCATCAACCACATATCACATCTCATGTAATGCACAATTAGTCTACCCCATGACTGTCACCGAATTGATATGGTGTGTTGACGAGAAAGAGAGAGCACTGTTGGCATTTTGGGTCATCCGATCACAATCTGACCAGTTTACGTACACCATTTCTTACCGTAGCACATCGTTAGGTCATTCATGGATGTAATGAGAATAACATGATACATAATCATTTCCGGAAAACAAAACGTTTGATACTTTGTGTGTGCTTTTGTCATGGCTCGTCTAATAGGCCAGTGTATTTAACATATAATTACAAACTAAGACTACAGCTGTTCTGCACACACACACATTACAGAAACTATGCCCAAGTTATTGGATACACCAGTTTAGAATTCTTCCTACTATTTGACGCACCTCGAACACCTCTAATTTAGATCATTGAAAGGATTCGTTTAGTGCAAAGACACAAACTAATACTGTTTGTGTTGTTCAGTCATAACGAGAGCTTAGAAACGGACACCCAGAACTGCACGCCTACAGAAGGCAAAGGGTTTCAAGTACGCTACACGTTAACTAAATGCCTCAACTGCTCGGATTTCCAAGTGCTTCCATTAATTAGTCCAACACGCCGCAGTTGAAGCGTTGAGAATGGCGTCGGCTTTACCGGTTATGCATGTACATCAGCGGTTGCGATGTGCGTTTTGTCAGGCTCCGAGAATCGCACATGCTGAACATGGAGAATTTCTGTTCTGACAACTGTGTCACCTCTGCCAACTCTGAGAATGCAGAATCGTCTGTTGTGAAATGTTGGGGATGAGCTCATTTCATAAGGAGATTAGAGGGAAAACAGGTACCCAGGCAGGGGAAAAGGGGGAAAGAGATTACTTCAGTTTCTTTCAGGTCAATATTTCCATGGTAGCTTAATCCACGCATAGAGAATAGTCTGACGTCTTAAATCACAAGTTATTCAAACACTATCCTCTATCAAATCCCCAGTCGGTCGACGGTGTGTACTTTTTCGAACAAAAGAAGACTGTGGGGATTTTACAGTGCAAGCTTTCTGTTTTCTGTCTTTAGTCCTTTGATACTAATTTTTTTTTAAACACGTCCAACAAGGCAGTGAAGCCAAAATTGTTTTTTTTCTGAACAGCTAAGGTGCTGTTTGCTACAAGCCCAGTCTTTTTCAGTCGATGCCCTAACTTGGCAAGGAAAGTGAGTTCTACTGAATATATAAGACTCAGATATAGCACAATAGTTCTCTTTGTCAGACTATTCTGAGGGCTTCTCAGATATACAGTAACGCAGTGTTCAAAAGTGCCACAGTGCTGAGGCAGCGAAGAGGAGCAGTTTAGTGTAGATCAGTACGAGTTGAACTACACTCATCCCACGTCGAAATGTCATTGGATTCAGTACAAAAACAAAAGTATAAACCCATTACGGTCTTTTTGAACGGGGCCAAAACTAACAGCAGAGTATTAGAGTTGACCTTAACCCTAATAGGTCTACTTTAGCATGATACCGCTTGCGGTACTTCATGAGCGTATTCGAAACGACTGCAGCGCCGAAAACGCAGCTGCATGGAACCGCTTGACAGTAAGTAAATCCAGCATATCCCTTTTTCGGGGTGAAGGCAACTCCATCATTGCCTGAGCCCGGGCTGTCACTGAAGAGATACAGCGCACTGAGGAGACAACCTAGCCCATGGTTTATGCCCTACAGGGATTGTGGTAGGCTATGTGAAATATCACAGAGTGAATCAGTAGACTGTCACCGTTTAGACGGAGGACTACATGACGGCTTGAGGCAATGAAGCCTCTCTAGAGATTGTGGACAGTTACAACATTGCCTGCTGTAGGCAGGGTATGGTATACCATCCCATGAAATATTAATCTGCTAGTTACCCATGCTCGCTCTCTCGCTCTCTCTCTCTCTCTCTCTCTCTCTCTCTCAATCTCTCTCTCTCTCTCTCTCTCTCTCTCTCTTATACACACACAAACACAAGCACACTCTCACTCTCTCCCTATCTTTCTCTTTTTAGATTTTCTCTTTTCATTGCTATGTATTTTACTGTTATACGCTCGCGTTCAAATGGTGAATTGATCTCAGTTATGCCAGTGACTATAATATTATCTACCCTATAATAATCCTTGACATGCACACTTCTCAGCGAACGTTTTAATCTCAAGGAATTTAGGGACCAGGGAGATTGTAGATTCTCCTAGTGCTCATTTACCTCGTGGTAAAAGCAGAGATGTGTCAAACATTCAATGAAGTGGGTAGGAATCTAAAAGCCTTTGGATATTTCATTCCACAGAGGAACATGGTTTAATCAAACGGACAGATTAACCTATGTCCTGTACGGAGGGAGAGAAGAGGAACGAGTCGAATTTACCAGCAGTCCTTAAAAAGCCAATTTGATTTTTATTACAGACATCATTCAAGGTGAAAATGACTAATTTGACTGGCTATTTTTGCGAAAGAAATTGAGTCAAGAGATTGCTCTAGATAAATGTCATAATAAATGTCATCGTTAAAAAAAAACTCGGACGGTAGAAAATACGATGTTAGAACAATGTTAGCCGGCCGCACGCTTTCTGCATGCTTTTGTTGTCCTATATCACCATCAAGTGTCTCCCGATTTAAGAATCTGGGATTTGAGTTTTTGTTCAAGGCGTTGCGCAACGTTTGAAGGGAAATAGCATAATGTGTTTTATCGATCGCGACTGTCTGGGGCTCCTTCTAGTCTGAAGTAACAACGTTGCCTTTCCAAATCGTATCAAGAAATGTTCTGCCAGCAGAGCTTTTCATAAAAGATATCAGAGGCGATCGATAGATTTCCACAGTTTCGATCTCTCCCAGTGAAGGGGTAAACCGAAGTCCTCGTTGGCGCACCTGAGCGATCTTGTTGGAAGACTACGAAAGGTACTCCGACCGCAGCAAACCTGACAGCGTACCTACACGGAAACGCTGCAGTCATTTATCCTGAGGTTGTGCTGGGGCCTTTTGATTGGTACACAGCTTATTCGCGTCTGAGAACCATCATTACACCCGTACAACGTATACTCCCTTCTGCAGCTAGACTATCAAGAAAGAAGAAGTCCACATGTACTGAGAGTGAAGGGTGATTCTTTTGTCGTTGGCATTTCTCAGACTTGTTACTTTGTCCTTTCCTTCTGTGCTACGTGAGCTGCACCAGTGGCAGTTTGTCAAGTTTGTAGCTGACTACGCCCCCCCCCCCCCTCCCACACACACACACACACACACACACCCACCCCACCCAAAAGACTTAATCCAACACTCCCCGTCCTCTCGTCTCTCGAGTGACAGAAAACTATTCTCTGCAGCCACGTTGCAATTAACACATACGTGGCAGCCACCAACTGTAGCTCACCAAAACATAACGATAGCCAGAGAGTGAGAGAGAGGAAAGGAGAGAGAGAGAGAGAGAGAGAGAGAGAGAGAGAGGGACAGAGGGAGCAAGATGAAGCGAGAGGAGCCAAGGAGAGATGTAGACAACATGCCGAGCTTTGGGCTCTTTCTTGTTGCGCGCTCCCCGACGAACGGCATCGTACCCCGCCTCATCCGTGCCAGTGGCAGATTCCACAACCTTCAAACGAGCGGAGGCAAGGGTACATTAGCGCGGAGGAATATTTACACGACAGCACGCGCCAGACTGACACATTGTGACAAACTGCCACTTCCTATCACCGCGCTCCCAAGGAGTTGTTAGAACGAGTGTAGTTTTGCTCGAAACAAGGCCAAGAGAAGCGTGGAGCCTTGGAGAGGGAGCGTTTTTGTTTGGGTGTTTTCCTTATTTTTCGACCGAGGTGTTAACAGCGGTATTATATCAAGGAAAAAGTCATTACGTGAAGTAAACGTGTGAGGGGGGGGGGGGGGAAAGGCTTGTATCAGGCAGCAGTTCAGACTGAGCAGTCCTTCTCTTCGACCGTGGAGCTACAACAATAATGCATTGTGCTCTATCGGGGTCTTTAATCTCCCAGCCATGCGCTCACTTATGAGGTCACGGCCTGGCCTCCTCTCTTATCCTCTCCACTTTATCTGTGGATGAAAACCCTGGCCCAGAAATCATTGTTGGGGGGGGGATGTCACCGATAGTGTCGGAATTGTGAGGGCTCATCCTGAGTACGGTTTTCAGCTTTCAAACCACACTATGGGCTAAAAGCTTCAAATTGTCATCTGATCTTCGACTTCAGCTGTGTTCATATTACATTTAATCTCCAGTTCATCGGATTTATTCGAATTGCAACCAGGGACCGCAGCTCGTGGAAAGACAGCCAAATCACTGTCGTGAATTCAAACGATCGACGAGATGATTGAAAGTTAAAAGCCTGTAAAGTGAGCGTGTGTTTAAGCAGAGGGCTCTGAGCGGGCGTGTAACACAGTGTCCTTAACACGGCTTCTTGGTTTTCACAAGCTCTTGATGAGCAAACAGCAGCCGGAAGATAAAAGGCTCCTTTCCAGACCTCTGGATTTGCACATGGAGTACTATAGCGTTTCATTCCTCTAGACGAACAGCTACTTAAATACAGTGAGCAAATAATGTCGATGGAGCTAATCGGGCAAAATACTGTAGTCATTCTGCTAAACAAACGTTGACTCAGTCGACAGATTCTTTCAGATGCATCTGATTGTTTTTCCCTTGCACCAGAGTTGTGCGACGTAGACTTGCCAAAAACCGTTGCAGTTCCTGACAGCGTTTCATGTTCATTTTTAACAGACTTCAACATGAGTTACGGTATACAGTATTGGTGCATAAATGTGCGCATAAACTGCTGGAATTTGATGTTGTACAGCACCTTCATTAAATTAACTTCCTTACAGATATATGAACACCTACTATTGCATTTTCACTGGATTTATGCAAATATCAATACTACAATGAGCAGATTCCAATGCTCCAAGAGAAACAGTATTACAGTACTGGTCACTAGTATTACAGTACTGTTCACCAGTATTACAGCACTGTCCACAGTCTGTAAGGAGATCTGGAACTTGTCAAAAATGTGGCCTTTAAACTGCTTCGCTATTGGCAACGACTTCGAGGCAATGAATTTATGACTTCTTGAACCGTAATGCATTCACTCATGCCCTGATTCGTAATGTAAGCTTTAAATGCAGTATTTACTCCACGATAATGTATGACTGCAAATTTAAAAAAAGAAACATTGACTGCTGAGTGTGACACATACAGCCCACCAAATATGCATGGTATGACTGCTCAGTTGGAGATACAATCACTCGCTGCCTTCGCTCCTTCATCAAACCTTCTGGAACTTCCCCTCACCCTGCATCGATTCCTTTCCCCGTTTCCTGGGCGGTTCAAAGTTACGGGGGTACAGCTTTCAGCATACCTTTCTGCTCGGGAACCTTGAAGAGATGGATGGGAAACGTGCCCGTGCGGTTGTCTCTGGGCAGCGAGGAGGGATCTCTGTTTCTACCTTGACAGGTTTCCTCTGTGATTGCGATCCCTTCTCTCACCAAAAGAGATTCATTAGCCAAGTGAGCTCACAACATGAATACATTTTGAGCCATTTGTCTTTATATGACCAATGTATAAGAACATGAGAGAGTACGAACAAACACACTAAAACGGAGTGTGTGGGTGGAGAGGAGAGCAAGGGCCTGGCCTCTTATTATGGTTGGTCTTTTTCAATACATTGTGGTGTCGTACCTCCCTCCCTCCCTCCTCTCTCTCTGTCTCGACCCCTCCCTCCTCTCTATGTTTCTCTCTCTACCCCTTCCTCTCCCCTTTCCCTGTCTCTCTCTCTCTCTCTCTACCTCTCCCTCCTCTCCCTCCTCTCTCTACCCCTTTCTCCTCTCTCTCCCTCCCTCCTCTGTCTCTCTTTCCCCTCCCTTTCTTCCTCCCCCCCCTCTCTCTCTATACCCCTCCCTCCTCTCGCTCTTCGTCTCTCCCCCCCCCTCTCCGTTTGTCTTTCTTTCTGTCTCTCTATATTTTGGTCTCCATCTCTTTCACCATCTCCACATAAACATTCCACTTCACCCGCTGCAGCCACAGACAAAGGGAGAGAGAGAGAGAGACACACACACACACACACACGTCCACACTTCCACACAGCGCGTCTCCCTTTCTATTCTGTGAGTCACTTTCACTAGCGTGCTCTTTGGGTTGAGCTGCAGTTAATCTCCTGGCTCTCTTCTGGAGGCAGGATGAGAACAGAGGTAACAGTAGCAGGTCGGCTGACTGCCTGGCTGGCAGACTGGCTGGCTGGCTGGGAAGCAGGCAGGCAGGCAGGCAGGCAGGCAGGCAGGCAGGCAGGCAGGCTAGCTGGCTGGCTGGCTGGCTGGCTGTCTGTCTCACGGGCTTACTGGCTTACTGGCTGACAAACAGGCCAGCTGGCTGACTGACTGGCAGACTGACTGACTGATACAGTCTGGTAAGCAACTCTAAGACTCCCCAGGGAGTGCTCATATGTTCATAAAAACAACAAGCACAGTTTCACCTACTCAAGTGATTATGGGTATTGTGTAGGCGCCACTCCATGTTTGCTCCTGATGAAATGCACTCTAGCTTTTGACATTTCGATTTCAATATCCCGCCAGCCTTTCTGCCTGCGGCTCAGCATCCCCATTATATCTGCCTTGATATACACGTCAGTGCTAGATGCAACACAGTCTGGAGGGGGAGCGAGGGGATTGTGTGTGTGTGTGGGGGGGGAGGGAGGAGGGAGGTAGGGGAGGAGGGGGGAGGTGGCGAGAAGCTCAGGAGAGTGTTTTTTTCTATCAGAGCACCATTAGTTGCTGTTTCAAAAGGAGGCCGCGCGTCTGCGCCCGTGTTTGTGTGTGTGCAGTTCTTTTGTGCTCGCTCGTAAGTGCCCGTGTGTACACACGCGTACGTCATAAACGTTTCTGGATCCCATTTGAAATGCACGGAAACGATAAACAAACAGGGGGGGAAAAAAGCGCCGTCGGTTGATGGAGGTCGATTTGCCTTTGATTCTGCAACATGACAGGTGCTGCTGCGAACAGCACCTGTTTAGCTACAGATCAGTCTCCTGGTGTCTGGAACACCAGGATGGCATCAAAAGCGATATATGGAAACGCAAGCTGAACACAGGCTGTTCCTGCCGTCTCTCTGAGTTTGAGCTCCAGCTGGTGCATTTCCAGGTGGCGAACCAACCAGCAAAACAGTCAGCAAGTCAGTCGGCAAATTAGTTGTCCAGCCAGAGAGTCAGAAAGCCAGCAAGTCAGCCAGCTAGTCACTCAGCCAGCCAGCCAGCTAGGCAGCCAGCTAGTCAGCCAGCTAGTCAGCCAGCTAGTCAGCCAGCTAGGCAGCCAGTCAGCCAGCCAGCCAGTCAGCCATTTAGTGAAGCCAAGCCAGTCAGCCAGCTAGTCAGCCAGCCAGTCAGCTAGTCAGGCAGTCAGTCAGCCAACCAGCTAGTCAGCCAGCTAGGCAGCCAGCTAGTCAGCCAGCCAGTCAGCTAGTCGGCCAGCCAGCCAGCCAGTCAGCCAGCCAGCTAGTCATCCAGCCAGTCAGTCAGTCAGCCAGCCAGCCAGCCAGTCAGCCAGCTAGTCATCCAGCCAGTCAGTCAGCCAGGCGCTCAGTGGGTTCGCTTTCGGCTCTTTTCCCAAGTGAGAGGAGCTGTATCTCTGAGTACAGGAGACAATGAACAAGGGGAAATGTCCCTGTTCCCCACCCTCCACTAAACACACCAAAACTGGGTTTCTCTCTTCGAGGATCATGGAGGATCAGACTGTTGGCCAATACACACACACACATCTCCACACCTTCTCTCCCACTCCAGCCTCTCATCCTGCTGTGCCCACAGCAGCTCTCACAATCTGTGTGAGATGACAGGGATAGAGAAAGAGGTGGGAGAGAGAAAGAGAGAGAGAGGGAGAGAGGGAGAAAGAGAGAGAGAGAGAGAGGACGAGAGGAGGGAGAGAGAGAGAAGTGGGAGAGAGAGAGTAAAATGCAACGCTTCACCTCACTTTACTCTCCAAAGCTTTTAGTAAAAAAACAAGCAGCTCTGTCGGATCCAACAGCCACACTGTGCCTTCTCTCTCTCTCTCATTCTCTCTCTCATTCTCTCTCTCTCTCTCTCTCATTCTCTCTCTCTCTCTCTCTCTCTCTCTTGCTTCATTCTCTCTCTCTCTCAATCTCCTCTCTTTCTCCCTCCCACTCCACCTCTACCTCTCTCTCCACCCCCCCCCTCTCTCTCTCTCTCTCTCTCTCTCTCTCTCCCTTGCTCTGCAGAGGGTTGGCTTTGATTTTTCAACACTTTCAACACTTTGTCTGTTTGGTAAATGGCTCCATCCCCATCCTCCTTCTCTCCGCTTCTGTCCTCTGGCCTTCTCCTCCATCTCCACAGGTCAATATTCCCTTCCTCCTCCCCTCCCCTCCTCCTCTCTCCTCCCCCTCCCGCTCCTCTACCCCCTCCCTCCCCCTCGACCAGGCTCCTCCTCCCCCTCCCTCCCTTCCTCCGCTCCCTCCCCCACCTCTCCGCTCCTCCTCCCCTCCCTCCTCCCCTCCCGCTCCTCCTCCCCTCCCCCTCCCCCTCCCGCTCCTCCTCCCCCTCCCTCCTTTCCTCCCTTCGCCTCCCCCCCTCGCCGCTCCTCTCCCCCTCCTCACTCCTCCCCCCCCCTCTCTCGCTCTCCTCCCTCCCCCTCCCCCCTCCGCTCCTCCTCTCCTCCCTTCCTCCCTCCCTCCTCCACCTCTCCCGCTCCTCCTCCCCTACCCCTCTCCTCCCCCCCCCTCCCCCCCTCCCTCCCTCGCCTCCCTCCCTCCTCCCCTCCCGCTCCTCCTCCCCTCCCCCTCCCTTCGTTCCCGAGGTGGATTTCCAGCACTTGTTGTCCCTTTGGTCCCAGCTAAAGGTGAGGGATGCATTCACCATACTAATTGCAGTTGCCCTCTGGGTGGAAGGGCGGATTGGTTTTCAGCGACTTCTCATAAGCAGGTCCCCCCCGCGGGCGAGGGGAGCAAGCCGCGGAGCGTCACGGCGCTCCGCCCCCCGCGTCCTTGGTACGGGCTTGTAACGACGAAGCGTCGCCTTACGTCGTCCACCGGCGCCAGAGAGGAGCCAGAACGTCTGGGAGGAACGCCAGAAACGTTTCCCCCCGTGGACGGACTTCTCTCGGTCTCACGTGCTGGTGGACGTCGTTAGTTCGCAATTTCATGCCCCCCCCCCCCCCCAAAAAAACCGTTTTGTTCGAGGAATGCCGTTTAAAGCGTGCGAGTGAGTGGCCGCTTCAGAAGGTATTCAGTGAGGAAAAGGAAAATAACATGGGAACATTAACCTTAGCGTTGGGTAGATGTTTCTCTCATTCGCATTGTCCTGAGGTGATGAGTCACGCGAGAACCGGAATTGGACGTTGCTAGGATGGCCTGGAAGCGTGAATGCAGCACAGGTCGACCAGGTCATGACCTCAGTTCAGCCCTGTACAAAGCAGCACAAAGCAGAACAGACATCATGCTCGACCGCAGTGTTTTGTTTTGAAATCTGAGGTAAAAATGTTTCACTACAGATCTGGATGTCACAGGTTCAAATCCACCCCCCCCCCCCCCCCCCCCCCCCCTCCCTTGCATGTCACTTTTGATACCGCATAAATGTCTGCTAAACGAACACGCGCGTTTTATTATTTAAGCGCGCGGAATGAATTGGCTGCCAACCGAGTCTGCGTATGATGAGGTTATTGAACTGTGGAAAAAAAACACAGGAGAACTAATCACAGAAGTGACAGCGATGACAGAAGACAAGCAGAGTTGATGTCAATCGGGCCAGCACATCGGACAGGAAAACAAATGCGATGCTGAACAGGCAATAATGTACAACGTGCCAGCCTAATTAAGGCCAGGCTTGCCCTGCTAATGCGCTCCTATCTCAAATAGATTAGCTACAGGCTAACGATTGTTGAGTAATGACCCGGTGAATTGTCTTTTTGTATTGTCAGGATAAATACACTCGCCCTCTCTCTCCGTTCTCTCTTTGGGCCTCTCGCCCTCGGTTGGCCACTTTTGCACTTTGACCAGACCCCTGCCAGACCCCTACAACATACATTTCCAAACGGCCAATTGAGCTTTCGCTGAGGCCCCTTTGCCGCTCTCATCGATCCAGTCTCCACCCCTCCAAGTGGAGTTTATGCACTAAATTTAGTCCAGTGCTAAGGGCTCTCATTAATTATAGATCCATCAGCACGGATGGGGAAGTGCCATTGATTGGTTTCTCTTCCAGGGGGAGAGAGAGAGCGATAGAGAGAGTGATGGAGAGAGATAGAGGGGTAGAGAGAGACAGACAGAGAAAATGAAGGAGGAAGACAGAGAGAGAATGAGAGAGAGACATAGAGAGAGAGACAGACAGAGAGGGAGGGAGAGAGAGAATGAGAGAGAGACAGACAGAGAGAGAGAGATAGAGAGAGAGAGAGAGAGAGAGAGAGAGAGAGAGAGAGAGGGCGAGAAAGACAGCGAAAGAGAGGGAGAGGCCTCTGAGAGCCCCAGCTTAGTCCAGCCTGGCAGAGACATCCAGTCCTGCAGTCTGACTCAGCCTAAAAGGCCCATTAGGCCCTGGTCTGCACAATATCAGCCATCTCTCTCTCCAGCCAGCTGAGCTGCAGACTCCTCCACCATCAGCACTTTCATCCCTCCAAACGTCCGCTGGCTTCTGGTTCCGGTCAAGAGGAACCGGGCGAGGAGAAAAACAAACACACATGAAAGCGAACGTGAAATGAGGTTACGCAACGGGGCGTGAAAACACGCCTGAAGTGTGCGGGACGATCAGAGGGCAGTCAAACATCCAGGCCTGCGTGTCACATCAGGGACCTTCGACAGGACAGTAGCGGCTCACCGCAGAGTGGAATTCGGGACAAGGTCCTCTCAGGATACAAAGCTAAGCCAGAGGCAGAGTTCTCATCCAGACAATAGAAGCCGCACTGTATATTTGTCCCGGCCGCACACTCAGCCAGCAGATTCCAATAACCCGGACCCTGCTGATTGGCACAGCTTTCAGCCAAGGTTGGTGATATGAGCACACACACACACACACACACACACACACACATCCTTCTTCCTGATCCGGAACATGAATGAGCCACCTCGGTCCTCATCGCCCTCCCAGGCACCAGCTGGAACAGGTGAAGCAGCTGCCGTCAGACATCTGACGTGACCTGTGGTTCTGTCTGCTTGTCTGTCTGTCTGTCTGTCTGTCTCCCTTCTCCCCTCCACCCACACACTGACACGTCAGTCGCTCCCAACCACCTCAACCCAACCGCTTCCCCTCCCACCCCTCCGGCTGGCTGATGGCCATACAAGGCCCGACCGCAGGAGTCAGCCGTAATGATAGACCCCCCCCTGCCCTCCCCTCCCCTAATGGGGCTGATGGGGAACCACAGAGCATGGCTCATCACCAAGAGTTGCTCTACTAGGGGACTTGTGTGGACTGACCTGCCACAGAAGCTGCACATTATCCAGTGGATTGCCTCCCTCCGGTTTGTTGACAGTGAATAAGCCTTGAATTTGCTCTGCCAGTCAATAAATCCCAGCTCATGTAAGACGCGCCGATGGGAATTGATGGATCGTTGGACCTGCTTTCTGCTGCTCTTGTTTGTTTTCGTTTTTTTTTCCGCGCGCGTGTGTGTGTGTGTGCGTACGTGCGGGGGGGTAGGATAGTGGGTGTGTCTACGTTCCTTTCAGAGCGTGTGCGCATGTTTGCGTGCGCGTTTGATATTTTCCAGAGGTGCGTGCCTGTTCGTCCGGGTGCTACCCGATTGGGTTGATTCGCATTCAAAAGCAGGCTGTGAAAATAGCCGCTGTGTGTGTATCTGCGCGCGTGGACGAGGGTGTGTTTGGGAGAGAGTTTTGGCGGGGGCAGAGGGAGGGGGGTAAGGGGTCCTGGGGGGGGGGGGGGGGGGAATCCAAACTGAAGCCAGGCTGTGCTCGGCAGGAGATAGTGCTCCGTCTAATCAGTCGCCTGCTCAAAAACCCGTCACCTTTGTCCTGCTCTGCCTCGTGACGCAGCGCAGTCGCACGCCGGCGTGCCTGCTTCATTTTGAATAATGGCCGTCCTTGTCAGGGTCGTTCATCAAAGCCTCTCCCCGCGGCTCGCCGTTCTCAGCGTGGCGCGAGGAGGCCGCGACTTTGACGACCCGACGGCCGATTCAGCGACTGCGGACTTGGGGCTGAGGAGCGTCGAGATGATGTCATTTACGAATCCCCTGTCGAGAGGGTCTGCCACTCTGTCTCCTCTGAAATATGCCTTTTTACTGCCTGGCGGCGGGAGACTGCCTCCACCGGTAACCCGGCAACCACGCAAGGTCACCGTAGCTTGTAGCTGCTGTCGGACAGGCCTCTCAGTCCCTCTCCGGTCATCTATCACGGTCCTGGATGGAGAGGTGATCGAATGGAGGTGATGGCGGTGACACCGAGCGAGGATGAGGACCGAGAACAGAAGCGGAACGGAACAACACAGAACAGAAGCTTCAGAAGCTTCCGGCTAGCTCGACGACCAAACGTGCAGTCAGGAAACCCGCGTTTCCACGGCGTACTTGACAATCGGCAGGACTCGTTTCCCAGCGAGGTGTTCGAACACACGGACGCTTCACCTTCAAAGGAGCTCGCTGCGAAGACGTTGGCTCTCTGCTCTCTAAGAACAGCCCGCCGTTCCGTTCAAACAAACTTCATCGGGCTTTTCTAAGCCTGCGTATCCACCAGACTGAGGTACGTTGTCACCAAACAAATAGCCTGAGCCCGCTTTTCTTGTTTCTAACTGCTAGCGTGTGTGCGAGCTGATGTGTGTGTGCTAGCTAATGTGTGTGTGCGAGCTAATGTGTGTGTGCTAGCTAATGTGTGTGTGGTAGCTAATGTGTGTGTGCTAGCTAATGTGTGTGTGCTAGCTAATGTGTGTGTGGTAGCTAATGTGTGCGCGCTAGCGTATATAGGTGCGTGTCGATTGCATGTGTGCTTGTGCTTGCGTGTGTGTGTGTGCGTACTGTTGTGACAGCAGGGGTGGGGGTGGGAGCGAGGGGGGGGGGGGGGGGCACCATGGCTGACAGCTGGTCTTGTGTCAGCGTCAGCCACACTCCCTGTATCAGGTTGCCTTTCAGTGGCACCACCTCCATAATCCCTGCCTGTCATTCCAGAGCATTCACGGGTCTGCCTCCCTCACACACAAACGCACACACCCACACACACACCCACACACCCACAAACACACACACACACTCACCAGCTCTCTGAGAAAGGCTGTTTCTCCCTGCTCTCTCTCTGTTTCTCTCTCTGTCTCTCTCTCTCTGTCTCCTCTCACTATCTGGGATATGGAAATGTACAACATTCCTGCATTAACTCCGCTGCCATGACTACTTGCAGAATCCTGTCTTGCTTGGGGGCGGGGCCCAAGGGGCAGGCTCTGTGCTGTGCCTGATACCATACAGGGTCTACTGTTAGTTTGGGCCAGAGGGGCAGATGTCAAGGCGTTGTTTTGGATTTCAGTTGGCACACATACATATTGGGTATGTTAAGTGGGCATCGATTGGGAACGTTTCCGTCGTCAGGCCTAATCCCATATGCCAATCTGCAGCCACTGCGAGCTCAGGCGGTTCAGAATGTGATCGTGAATGATTGAACTTTGACCCCGCTCTGACAGTGAAGAAAGGCTCACAACATTCCCTCTTTCGTTTTCTCTTTCTTTGTCTCTCTCTTCGTACACTCTCACCAATCGTAAATACACGGATGACTGGGACTGTGTGTAGTATAGTATATACGTGTGTATGTGTGTGTGTGTGTGTGTGTGTGTGTGTGTGTGAGGGTACAATATCTACCCAGTACCCTGGAGACATAGACTGCTGTCAAGTCATGCCTGCCAAAGACAGTAAATAGTTAATTTGTGCCAGGCTTGTGTGTGTGTGTGTGTGTACTGTACTGATGTGTGACTGTGCACTCTGATGCTATTCAAATAAGACAAGAGGAGATTCTTCACAGTCCTGTTCACTGTGATTAATGACAGCGCAGATGGTTTCCAGCTGTCGTTTACCAAGAGAATTAACTGTAATATTTACAACCAAGGAAGCCTGGGTTCAGACAGCTGCATGCCAGGGTACGATGCCCTCTGCCCAAACCAGTATGAAGTTCACGACCAGCCACAGGTTGATCACACACACACACACACAAACGCACGACACACTCACACACACACACACACACGCACGCACGCACACACGCACGCACGCACGCACGCACGCACGCACGACACACACACACACACACACACACACACACACGCACACCTCTCATTCCAGCAGCCCTCAGTGGAGAGTAATGAGACACAAGCAGTCGGCCGCGCTGTGATTGAACGAGGAGCGAAGCGGACCGGCAGAACAAACCGATTTTAATCATAGCCATAATCCACATCTTAACACTCACCCGCCCAGACTCCCAAGGGTTTGACAAATGGAGCCCTGGCTGTGCGCGGCGGTGTCGCACAGCCCACCTCGCCCCAGCCTTTTGTGCGCCAGACGCCACTCGAGCCGGTGGGTTTCGGCGCCATTAATATGCAGCGCTGCTGGCTCAGTTCTGGGGCCTGCCTCTCTTTATTTCCCATGAAATGGAACATGTGTTTCACACCGTCACGGGAGAGCCACGCCCCCTCCTTCTTCACCCCGGTTTGGATTTCCTCCGCGACCTGAACGAGGCCGCCTGCCGCCCTGCCTCCCACGCAGCACTGTTCCGCGGGTATTATTCGTGCCAGGGAGGGGTTTAATTGGCGTCGTGAGAAGCGCGGGGTGAGGGTCATGTGACGTGCGTGCGTGCCAGAAGCCGGGCGGCGGTTTGGCCCCAGGGAGTCACGGTGGCAGGACCGACGCCGTGTCTGTCCGCAAGCGTCCCACCTCCTCCTCTCTCCCCGCCTTTCCCCCCTCCTCTACCTCCCCTCCTCTCCCTCCCCTCCTCTCCCCCCTCCTCTACCTCCCCTCCTCTACCTCCCCTCCTCTCCGTCCCCTCCTCTCCACCTCTCCCTCCCCTCCTCTCCACTCTCCCTCCCCTTCCTCCTCTCCCTCCTTTCCCCCTCCTTCTTCCCCCTCCCTCTCCCTCTCTCTCCTCCCCTCCTCTCTCCCTCCTCCTCTTCCCTCGTTCTCCCTCCTCCTCTCCCCTCCTCTTGTTTGCTTTTCTCCTAGTCATCCGCGTCATTTCATCGCTCGCACCTTCCATGCTTCTCCAAGCACCCACCGCCCGCCCCAGCCCCTCCTCACGCTAAATGTTCGGATTCCAAAAAAAGAAAGGGAGGAAAAAAAACGGACAGAATTGTCGAACCATGAAGTGAAAGAATTAAGGAGGACAAGGAGCGATTCTCCTCCAGCGACGGTTTCTGATTGGTGGGTAAATGATGACTCTATCAAACCTTCGCCTCATCTACCGGGTCTAACAGCAAAAGATGATGTCCTGCCGATTAGCAATCATTCATTTAACGTTTCACTCGGCTGCCGAGTAAAAATAGTTTCCACTGGAGGGGAATTGGCTGAGTGCACCTCGATGGGCGATGGTCACGAGAGACGGAAAGTACCAGAGCAGTGCCATCAACCTGTGGAGAGTCTGTGTCATATTTATGTTAGAGGCATCCTCTTCGGTGGGAAATATTCACCGTAGCGATCATCTTATAGGAAGGAAGAGATTAGGCGCAGTTTTTGATTTCTGCTCAGCGTGTTTTATGCATGATAAAGCAACGCAATCTCAGGTAAATTGCTTGGAAGATGGCATCGCTCTGCTCCTCCGCACACTGCCAGACACTGCCAGACATTACCGTAAATAAAGAGACAATGCGCTTCTCCGCTATGCTTTTTCATCGCACATCATCACACACTGTACACACACACATACACGCCCTGCACGCTCATACGTTACACACATAACGTGCTTGAAGGGACCCCATTTTCAGACCAAAGCATTCAAAACCTGCTGCAGTTGAGACAAGACTTGGCGATAACATCGGATGGGTACTGTAATCGTTATGGACGATTGCATTAAAATGCCATGCAGAATATTAGATATATATAATATTAGAACATTGAGTCAGACATTCTCCACTCACCATTCCATACTCATAGGCAATATATCAAGGCAATAAACGACTGAAATCATTTATACAGAATATTGTGTGTTTAATGTAACGCTCTCCTAAGCTCGGACCCAGAAATGCATACATCGCTAGCATCATACCGGTCGAAATTCAATTTGAATTAAAGACGGCCGTATGACAGTCTATTGTTAGTAGCTAAAACTATTGTGCGGTTGAATGGCCGCAAGTGAATTGATGGGCCCTTCACTAGCCATCAGTGAGAGTTTGGAAAGGAGGCCGGGATTGTTACGTTCGAAAACATGAACGCAACAGTTGCAGTAACCAAAAAGGCTGAAGGAAATGGGTCACGGAAAATCTGCTCTGTGGTTTTACTGTTGCTGAGAGGAAGGAGATGAGAGGAGGAGGAGAGAGAGAGAGAGAGAGAGAGAGAGAGGGAGGGAGAGAGAGAGCTGGGAGCCTTGATAATCCTCTTCTGTCTCTCTCTCTCTCTGTGTGTGTTTCTCTCCCCCTCGCTCGCTCTCTTTCTCAAACAAACACAAACTCTCTCTCTCTCTCTCTCTCTTTCTCTGTTCTCAACGGCTTTGCTATTCTTTCTCTCGCCGAGAGAAAGAGAGAGAGAATAGGAAAGGCGTGGGGGGCGGGTTGGGTGACGATGAGGGTGGGGTGTGGGTGGGGGTGGGGCAGCCTCTTACATAGATATTCAATTATCCGAGGGGGGTCAGCATTCCAAGGCAGTTAAGATAAACACACACAGCGCTTGTGTACTGTGTCTGCGTATCCACACCGAGCAGTCGTTCTAGTTCAGCACACCGGCCCGTGGGCACGCCAGACAAATAGGATGCCTCTATTCTGAGACGGCGGTCTGAGCCACGGGCCGCGCGCTGTTCAGCGGTCGAACGGGAGCCCCGTCAGGTAACCAAGCACAACAACAGGCAGCTCACCTACAAAGGAAGGGGACAACAGAATCATCCCAACCGGTAAAAAGGACAGCAGTCCTGTATGAGTGAGCTCCGCCCCCGCTCCCCGCCTCCCGCCCCGCCCGCCCCTCGCCAAGGTTGCGTTCCAACATCATGACAGGGCAGCACGGCATTCGGATCCACCCCTGCTGTCTCAATGTCGATCAATGTCTCCCCTCAGCAGGCGCGCTAACGAGCCTGGGTTGACCTAAGGACCTTGAGCACAGACAAGACAGACCGCAGACTGGCTGTCCAGGCTGTGCAGCAGCTGGGGAGGTCCAGGCCCCGCAGGCACGTCCGCCCGCCCCCCGTCCTCCCCTCGTACCCCCGCCGGGTTCCCCTCAGGGGCCTCCAGCACGGCGGCGGCGGCGCCACAATGAAGCCACTCTGGTTCTCAGTGGGCCTCTGACATCAACCACCCGGCTTTTCTCCTCGCTGGATCGAGTGTGCGCGTGGACGTGCGTGTGTGTGCATGTGAGTACGGCCGTGTGCGGATAAGTGTGTGTGTGTGCGTGTGCGGGGATGCATGTGTGTGGGGATGTGTGTATGGGCGGGGGATATGTATGTGTGTGGGGGGAGTGTAAACGGGGAAGGCCCCCGGAGCCACGCAACAATGGATGCATCCCTCTCCTCTCCTGTGCCTCCACATAAAAAAGCTCTAAGTGGGTACTTGGCAATGCATAGGAGCCTGATTAATAGCCTTTAGATAGACTCCCACCGCATTCAGCTTCTACCCCACTACATTATATGTAAGGAATTTATTTGTGGCGTTTCACCGTACACTAAACTGGGGAAATGTTGCAGCCTGCAAGCCGAGTGTAGCGTTGGGGGCAGAGCGAGCTCTCTCCTCGCTTGATAAATGACCCTGACGCTGTGTGGAGTAACACCAAGAGCCCTCCGAGTTGTCTGCTCGCCGTGTCAACAGCTCTGGGAGGGGGAGGAGCTTACACAAGCTGGGGGCGCTCTGATCGATGGGTAGGGAGAAGGGGGCTCTTTTTTTTCCGAAGGTGTTTCTAGGCTACCTACATCCTCGTCTACACTCTGCCTGTCGGGAGGCTAAGGGGGGAATCGACCAGACACAACTGGGATAAACAGTTCTTCACATCGTGGTCTGAATAGCCAGTGGATTTCTTTCCACGCCGGGCTCCGCGGACGTGGGCCGAAAGAAGACGCAGAAATCGGACTTTTTTGCGGTCAGATTTCAGGGTGCGTGTCATTCCATACTTTAAGTCGTTCAGACTCCTGATTTCGGGGTTGCTAAGGTAACCTTGCCATACAAGAACTTGAGCTGCCGTGGGGGTGGGGAGGGGGGGGGGGGGGGCAAAAGAAAAAGAAGAGATTTCATGGCTCCCAATGTAAATAAACACAGAGCTGAACACGCCCTCGGAAAAGCTAAGTTCCTCCAGCTTGGACACCTTCCAAATGCCCTTCTCTGCCGCGCACATCTTGTAAAGCTTGGCTCCCAGACATCCATTATGGAAAGCGTGTCATGCGGCCAGTGTATCGGAGCTGTCGCATCTCATGGCTCAAATGACAAATCAATTCATTCGCTCAAGAGAGAAACGGGCCTTTGATCCGCATAAACACTCCCAATATGTCTGCCATGGAAATCCTTTAAGTGGGCTGGCGTTGGCGCGCGGTACCTGCCGGTGTGTGCTGCGCGCCCGCGCGGCTTCTCTCCGAGATCGAGCTTGCGAACTTCAAATGCCAGCCACAGGGGCCTGTAAGTGTGTTTGGCAAGCGAAGGGCATGGATTTATGAAACATAATTACCCCTAATAACCCTGGGGCCTGCAAGGTTTAGTTTCAACACTGGTTATGTTAATATTATCTTAAGGCCTTCGATAAATTAAACAGTTCCATTTGTTGGCACGGCCCTCTGCGGATTCCGGCAGAGCCAGAAGGCTCAGTCTGTAGCCCCAGGCTGAAGCTCGAGGGACGAAGACCGTCGCTGGAGAGAGTCGGAGGACGCCTGAGAGAGAGAGGGAGAGGTGAGAGAGAGACACAGAGGTGAGAGAGAGAGGGAGAGGTGAGAGAGAGAGACACAGAGGTGAGAGAGAGAGACACAGAGGTGAGAGAGAGACACAGAGGTGAGAGAGAGAGACACAGAGGTGAGAGGGAGAGACACAGAGGTGAGAGAGAGAGACACAGAGGTAAGAGAGAGAGACACAGAGGTGAGAGGGAGAGACACAGAGGTGAGAGAGAGACACAGAGGTGAGAGAGAGACACAGAGGTGAGCGAGAGAGAGAGACACAGAGGTGTGAGAGAGACACAGAGGTGAGAGACACAGAGGTGAGAGAGAGAGAGAGGTGTGTGTGTAAGAGAGAGGTAGATAGAGTGAGAGAAGAGGAGAGAGAAGAGGAGAAAGAGAGAGAGAGATAGAGAGGAGAGGTGAAAGCGGCATTTCTACTTTGCTGGCTTCCGCCGCCTTGTTGAGTTCAAACAACAGACAGGAGTCCAGAACCTTCCGTCCGCTCACTCGCGCTTACCGTTTACTTCTTGCGAACATCTGTTCATGTGAATCCGCGACATACTCCGTTCTCCGCATGTTCTCTGCATGTTCTCTGCATGTTCTCCGCATGTTCTCTGCATGTTCTCCGCATGCGGTGGAAGTCGTCGCTGTTCCCAAGGCTGGTAATTGATAGAGATGCATTATGGAATTTGCGTTTGTGCCCATTATTGATTTCGATAGGTCATTATCAGAGGTTTCGTTTGAACGCTGAACTTTGAAACCCGATTGTTGTTTGGAGCAACGCCAAATAGATAAAGATCAATATAAGTCGACCTCCTCTCTCTTCTGCATCTGCGGGTGTATGAATATTGCATTAATGAGACAGACATGTAACAGGGTTTTTTTTTTCGGAGGCCATCATTGATTCAAGCTCATCAAAACCTCATTGTGAGGAAGCCTGTTTAACCTCAAATGATCTCACAGTCTGTAGTCAATTACTCTGGGAACAGGCATCCTCAGCCCAGCTAGACGACACTCTCTGTAAGGCTGCAGCGTCCTGTTGGGATCGGTTGAGTCTTCGGGTGATGCCAGGAAACTCACTCCCTAAGCGGGTGAAGTGCACGACTACTTCTGAGCTCGGATTTTCTTTTCACACAAACAAGGAGAAATGCAGCACTGTCGTGTCTCGCGGGTCCTCGTTTGACACACGGAAATACCTCACCACCGCGTGCTACTGAGTATCTACACATCCTTGCATCTGGCGGTGGATAATAATAATAATAATACTAATTGATAATAATAATAATGATAATAACAATATTTTGCCTACAGCGCTGAGTTACATGTCTCACGGGGCAGAAGTCACGGCTGACACCAACGTCTCAATCAGTCAATCAGAGGCGAGCAGAGAAGATTATTCGATCCTCTGTATCGTTTTCCCAGGATGCAACAGATGGAAGGTTCCACGTAGGTGGGACGTAGCAGGAGTATTGTTAGATATATTATATATATATATAATATATATATATATAATATATATTTTGTCATTATATATATAATGAAAAGTCCTGTTTCTCGGTTTAGGAACAGTTTGTTCCGAAAACAGAGCAACGAAAGCGGCTAGTCTGGAGTCGTTAATTTCCTTTTTGCTTCAGTCAACCCAATCAGTTTCTGTCACATGGATACGGGGGGCTGGAGCTTTTCAGGTGAAATTGAGAGAGAAAGGGAAAGAGCGAGGGAAAAGGCAAGCAAAAAAAAAAAGGCAGAGCGGGGTACAGGAGAAGAGAGAAATTGCCCAGAGGCGAAGAGGCAATAGAAGACTCTCAAAAAGCCCTGGAAGAAGTTAATCCAGGCAGCCGAGGGGGTTTTTCATTAGCCTGGCAACCTGTTCCTCCAGAGTAGGTGCAGATGTAAGCTAAGTGATATTTTATAACTGTGAGCTTAGAGGTTCCAGTGCAGGAATGTCTGCATGTGGGAAGAATTAGAGCTCGTTTCCACCCTGGGATCCTCCTCCTCTTTACTGGAATGTGGCATCCCGCTGGAAAAAGAGGCTTGCTTTTTAGCCCTTTGGATGTGATTTGAGTGGATGCATTCCTGAAAAGTCTAAACGCTCTCGCAGCGAATACATTCCCTCGGGCGACATTCCTCAGCTTCTGATAAACTTGTAACCAAGTGACGATCCCATCCTCTCTGTCAGCGCACATGAGTTTTGCTCTGCGGAGCTCGGTTCCTTTTTACAAGTTGATGGTTCCAACCTGGCGATCCAAATGCTTTGCTGTATCCGAAGAACGACTGCCACCGTGACAGTGGCTCCAACCACGTCTGGATAGGGGCAGAGCGCTGGGGATGCCAGGCTGGCTAATAACCCCCCTGACGGGGTGACTCACCTTTGTGTGGCAAGGTCCAACACTGCCATCCCCTTAGCCCTCATCATCGGCAGCAGCTTTTAATTAGTGCGTGTCCTTCAGTTCAGCCTTGCTTCCAGCCATTAAGACCCATAAGCCCTCTGCAAATTAATTACAAAAGACTGGGCAATCACAGTAATTTAATTCAGCTCCAGGCACCGAGCTTCACCCGTGACTCTTGGTCTGGTGTGTAACAGTAGGAGGTGAAGAGAGGGCCAGGGTTAGCTTACTAACTAGCACTTAGCCGGTGTTTGCATAAGAAATGTGGGAGTCGAGCTTACCACAGAGGACTTCTCCGCTCCAAAGTGCTGTTTCTCCCAGCTCAGTCCTCATCCCACTTAGTATCCGTGTAGTCAATGTTTGCACACAGGAGCGTAACCGTGGGGACGCCCCTCGTGGGACCCGCTATCAAAAACACCTCGCCAAGGGGGTGAGCTTGCCAGTCATTGGCTGATGCGGACAGGTATGTGCTGAAGTAGGCCAATCAGATGCGGGGAGGGGGGGGGGGGGGGGGGGGACCACGTGGGGCAGAGCCGGAGGAGAAACGAGGGCAGGGCGCCCAGGAAGATCCCGCCTCCTGAAGACGCCCCTGCGTGTCAGCGATGTCAGGCGAGCTCACACGCCGGCGACACCTAGAGACGACCGTTCTACAAAGATCCCCTCGTTTGTTCTTTCGGGGGAGTTGATCTCAAGACGGCGAGCGCGTCCCGTGCGGCGAGCGCCCGCCCGCCCGTCGATCGCGTGCGTGTCACCGCCGCCCTCTCGCCTCAAGGGATTGTTCTCCCGCTCGCAGCCTACTGCCGCACGTTCTCATGTTCAACATGAAACGGAACATCTGCAAGTCCTCTGGATGCGAAGCATCTGTGCATGTCTTCATCACACGCACGCACGCACGCACACTTACACACGTGAAGCCAGACTCCCGCCCTAGACGTTAACGGGATGGCAAAGCAAAGATATGTGAAGCAGGCAGCGGTGCCTGAGGCCGAGGGTGGTAAACAATAGTCCTTGTGATGAATCCTCCTGTCGGTTCACTGTGTGGTTTTACCTTTGATTTGTTCCTTCGTGAAGCGTAGGGGAGGAGGGGAGGGAGGAGAGATGGCAGGAGAGAGAGGGAGAGACTGGTGGTGAGAGAGAGAGAGAGAGAGAGAGAGAGGGGGGGGGGGGAGACAAGAAAGCAAGAGCGAAGCAACGTAGATGAATAATTCAAAGAGACATTAACATCAAGTGGAAAAAAACGAGGTGTTCGGGGGTTCTGCGCCGTCTTGGATTAGACCAGCGCGGCGTCCTCGTCGTCCCTGAGTGGTCAGGGCGATACACACCGGCCAATCAAATTCCCCCGTTCCGTCCCCCGTTCGCGCGGTTCCCAAAAGCAGTAGCTCTACTTGATGGGTTCCTGCGTCTACAACAAGCTCATCCCAGAGGCCCAAAACTGCTCCCTGAACACACACACCCCACCCCCCCCACCGCCACCCCCACAGATTTAGCAATCACTCTCGTGATGATAAATAATGGAAAACACTTGGGAGTTTATGAGCCTCCCCAAGCGAACCCCCCGCGGGAGTCGTCTCGTCGGTGCAGGCTGCAGCAACGCCCCATCGAGCGCTGTCATAACATCGTCATCGACCACGGTGCCACGGTCCGGGGATGATGGCCGGAGGCCACCCATGCTTTTCTCCTTGAATTATTCTCTCCGTGAGCATCTGCTAAAACACCAACTTCTGTTTAGTCAGGAAGTCCTCCAGCATGTTGATTACATCTGACGATGCCTCCTAGTTTCCGCTCCGGCGCGCGTTTTGATCGCGGCACGTAACGAAGCTGAATGGGGACATAATGCTGAGACGACAGAGGAATTGGATTATTTTGATCCTTCTAAATACACGGGTAGCTAGCTGCCTCTATCTACACATGTGCGCTACGCTAAGACCGAAATGATCTAGCGTAAGGTCGGCCCGAAGGTCTTGTAATTCATCTGGCCAGACTGGCCGGTGGGTCTGTTATGTGTTTGTCAGTCTGCCAGCCGTGTCTCTTGGTCTGTCTGACTCTATCTGTCTAGTCTATCTTTGCGTCTGTCTGCCTGTGGGTGTTTGTGAGAGTGTCCCTCCATCCGCCTGGTACCTGCCTGTCTGTCCATCCGCCTGGTACCTGCCTGTCTACCTGCAGGTCCATCTGTCCGCTTGAGGACAGCAGCGCGAGTGTGAGCGAGCAGCTAACGCTAAGGTGAGGTGGCAGGACACTCGATCAGACAGGCATCCTCTTCTGGGAGGGGGGGGCGGAGCTAGCGCAGCGCGAGCATCACGCTTTTAAGTCCTCTACTGCCTCAGATAAAGGTCAGCACCATCCTCTGGCACGGGTGTCTTTCACCCTGCTTTCACCACTCCGCTATCACCTCCCTGGACGTTCCGGAGTTGACGACGATGATGGTCTGTTCCGGTGGCGAGGGAGCTATGGGGGGATGATAAGGATATTGGACGTTGGTTTCTCTGCAGCCTGATTTGAATCGGGGATGATATGAATTGCTCTCTGGATTACAAATGTAACGTGGTGCAGTGATGCATACCAGGGCCTCTGGGAAGAGCATATGCCGCGAGGCATGGCAGATTTGCATGGATAATCTCTGTTTGCGGATTATTCATGTCTTTTTCTTTTTTTTTGTTACATCGTAGCTTATAAAGGGAGGAATTACAATCTAATAGAATGATTAAAAAATGATGCTGTTTGACGATCAATCATAAGTGGTGTTTGTAAGCAGATCATCATTTTTTGGACCGTATTTCCGATGTGTTTACCAACGACGGTTGCTGTGGTTGTGTTCATAGCTCACCTCCTGTGTGATTGTACTGGTGGCTTTTCTCAAGTCGAATATTAACAGTCATCTACCATTTGTATCATCCAAAACATCTATTGTTGGAACCTAATACTTCTGAATACAGCGGCTAAAGAATTCCTGGTGAATTCCTGCCCGACCCTTGTCCTTCCGGTGACCAACTACACAGGGCACATTTTCTTAGGTCTATCAGTTGTCTAATCCAAATCTAATCCACCATTTTATGGATAAATCCTCGTTGAACACATTGAACCATTGGGTCACTAATTGGATTTCAGCCAATCGTGCGTTTGCACACACGCACACGTGGCCTCGACCCATGCCAGGAGGCTTCTGGAAGCGTGGGCGGAACCGATTTATAAGCGGAACTAGCTGTTCCACTACAGAACCCATTCTCACCCTATTCTGCATTATTTTCCACACATGCAAGTAGACACCCATGTATACACACCTCTAAACAAACCCACTGGATGTGGATACCTAGAAATTGTGTTGACAAATACACATGCTGCGTGCAGGCATAGACGCACGACATGGAAACACACACAGCACACAAGTAGGCACACATTATCCGGTACATTACACACATAAATCCCTGAGCAACCAATGTACAGCATGCCGCTGCTGGCAGAAAAACACACATTCATCCACAATTTCCCGTCTCTCTGGTTTCCAGGCCTCCGTCTCTGTCATTGTGTTTACGCTTGTAAACATTTCCATTCCGAAAGCGACGCGCCACAGTAACCCCTTGAGACGCACCGGCGGCCAAAAGAGACAGTCCTAAAAAACAGTCCTCGTCCTGTTACCATGACAACGCGGGAGACCGAAAGGCAGAGCGGAACGCGGCCCGGTTCCCAAACCCGCTTTTTTTTTGTGTGTGGAAGCAGGCCGGAGGACCTGTCCTTGTCTGTGTCTGTGTTGTGACAGTCACGTCTGTCGACGGTGACCCTTTAACCCACATCTAATACTTCCAGACCGGGTCCTGCGGGCAAAGTTGTTTCCACCGAAACTCTGGTGAGACCCGGCCTGTTTGGTTAACTACTGGCCAAAACTAAAGTAATCTACTCTTTCACGTGCTGAATATACGCCAGGCAAGACACTCTGAAACCTACTCGCTTTTCATTGTTGCACAGTAAGCATCATTACGTATTAAGCTGACCCTGTATTCCACAAGACCAAGCGCTGTGTGATATCACCGACAGCTTTAACAGACGCTCACGTCCAGCCTTACAAGTTTAACCTCTGATATATTACCCTGTCAAATCCCATCGGAGCTGAGTGAGATGTGACCTTTCCTTCAGCTCCCATCCAAGAACTACAAAAGCCTCGGTGGGCCGAGGCGAGCGTTTGGCAGGAGATCAATGCTAATCAATTTGCGAGTCTGTTAGGTAATAACAAGCTAAGATGCTGCTCGGAAAAATATGGCTTCCAGACCTCCTTAATTTGTCATAATACAGGGGGCCACGGAAGTAAACGAGATTATCTCGCTGGATGACTCTGAACCTTCCTCCGCGGCAGATACCCCTTGTCAGGAAGTCAAGCTCGCTCAGCGGAACACCGCCCCCGTTCTTCCACTCTGTCAAATGGGATTCGATTTGGGGATTGCACCCATTGAAATGGGATTGTTGTTGCTGGTCAAGAACAGACGCGCATCCTGATGAAGCGGCTGCACCTTCTGAGGAACAGTCTGAGGAACCCGGGGAAGAACCTCGGAGACGAACCCAGGAAACAAGGGGCTGCCGAGCCAAACAACGCCTGGACCGACCTCTGGCAGGTCCACAGAGACTCTCGGCTGCTGGGGTTCTGCTCTGCGGTCCAAGATGAATATCTGGGTCGAGGATGCGTGGAGGAGGAGGAAGAGGGCCCGAGCCTGTCACATTAGCTTCCCACACAGGAACCCTGAGCCCCCCCCCGCGCTGCCAGCAACACTAGTCCCATTAATCACACTCGTAAGGTCAGGAGCAAAAGCCAATTTACCCGCCTGCTCTTCTTGTCCCTCACAAGAGTAATGAATATATTTCTCAGTAGCAGAAGGAACCAGGCAGAGAAAGTGTTCTATCGTGTGCGTGTGTGTCCCTTTCCTTTCTCCCACACACATAGCGCAGTCACTTGTTGCTAACAAGCGCTAGTATTAGCCAGGTTCACCAACCATCCACAGCTACATTCTTTTTCCAAATAGGTGTGTTTGGCATCGGTCCAAGGAAGAGACTCCGGTGGCTTCCATCCACTTCCTCGGAGAGCAGGGAATCAGATCACTTTCCCCTCATTTATAATTGAGAGGCAGAGGTAGGTGCCTGGAGTGCAGAAAATGAATTAGCCTCAGGTATTTTTAGCCGTCTAAAAATACGGCTTCTAAGTCTATTTTGAGGGTCCTTTTGAAGGAAAGGAACCTTCCGAGCTAGTAGCAACATCTGTGGTTCCTGCGAAGGGGACTCAAATTGTGAGTGCAGCAAGGAGGGTGAATAACTCGTAATAGAGTCGATTATTTCCTGAACGTTGATAACATGGCTGGATGTATTATTTGCCTCTTCGAGCTACTTGAAAAAAAAAAACCCTAAAAGAATGAATGTAGTGTCAGTTCTGTTTAGACAGGCAATATGATAAAAAACCAGTCAACACTCATCGGAATTAAAATCCATGTGATCCCAGGCACCCCTGCATACTCAATGCTGCCTAGCCACTGTGCTCTTTTGATTAAATCAGCCACCTATTTTCGATATGAATTCCTCCACCAACACACCCTTATTACACCTCCATGCCTGTCGATGCCCTCCGCACCACCACTCCAAATAGAATAGGCGTAACGATCCAGATGACTTCGCATCAAATGAGCCAGAAATATTGGATATGGTTTGCTAAATGAAGTCATAGGTCTGTTTGCCTGAATGCTCTCCCTCTGTCTCCCCTGACCTGGGATAATTACACCTTTTATTACCCATTACAGAGGCCAGCCGTTGGAGGACGGATAGGCAGATCAAGCCAGCTTCTCAACAGTCTAACGGACAGAGCTTCCCAGCTGATGCGCTGCCACTTTGAAGCTAATATCCATCCACCAAGAGAACGTATTATACAGGGGGGGGAAACAATGGCTAGGATGCTGCAGATGTTGCTGTTGCAAAGCGGGTGTCACTGTCTGGCGTTGCTCTGTACACAACAGATGGGCCGTGTTTCATCCTCCCATCCTCGCCTTGTCCTTGTCGTCTTGGTGCATCTGTCATCGCGCGCCGTTCCTCGCCGCGAGAGGCCGGGAACTCTCTCCAGTATTTTTACTGTCACGTAGTAGTAATTTAGAATAATGTAACGCCGCTCCGTCAATACCCATATGGAGCGGATGACCCTCCGCGCGTTCACAGAAGCCTTCTGTCGGCTGTGCGGACCAGCACTGCGCCTGCCTGCCGATCCTTTATCCTGACAAAACTCATCTTTCACGCCTTCGTTCTCACTTACTGAATCTATCAGTACTGGTCCAGCTTACTGACAGGCACCTCATACGCCATCATGCTATTATCAATTCTCATTTCTGAAGCTCCAGCTAAGCTCGTTCTTGCATTTACATTCCCGACTTGAGGCGGGCATTCATCAGCGTCACCCGTCACAGTTCTGTCGCAAACGAAGCACAAAAGCAGCCTCCAGCTTTGGCACTGCCCAAAACAAGACAAAGGAACGACTTCATGTTCCGACAGGCATTAGAAGAGATATCCCCTTGATGAACTGACAGAAGCGTAATGACTTCTCTCCGGCGGCGAAGAACATCTTCCGCCGCCGGTTCTTCTCAACTTCGGCTCGATCGCCGCGCCTCTCCAGGTTTGCTTGGGATTCGCCGTTCCGTCGGAACGAGCTGGAGAGGATGTGCGAACGAACGCTCCGCGGACGCCGCGTGCCTCTTGAGCGAGAGCGCAGGAGAGGCTGCGGCAGGGCGTCTTCCCCCGCGTGCGGCCCTGTCTTCGGTCTGTCTGAGGAGCAACAGCAGACAACGGCTCATTTGATCTCCTGCCAAGGCAACGCCGTCTCCGTCTGACGGACGCACCTCAGTCAGGAGTCTCCCTCGCTCCTTCCCGCCTCCCGACTGACAAAGACAGACAACGGCGAGAGGGTCCCGTAGCCTCCCTCCAGACCAACAGCAATTCGCGAACGCAACACCTCGCTCTCGGCTGTCCGGCGAGCGCAAGGACGGAAAGACGGAGGGGGACAGACACAGACGGACGCTAGAAGAATGGGGGCAGTGACGGGCTCAGCATTGAACCTAAAAACTCCACTTGCGTTCATCCAATCATTAGAAGCCTGTTTGCACAAATGCTCCGAGACAATTCCCCTCACGTTGAATGCGCGCGTATATTCCAGCCATAAAAAGTGCGCTAAGTGCCATGTTGAGACTGTTAGAGGCTGTTCAAATCCTCCTCGTATGCGATACTTTCCTCCAGACCGCTTGGTGGAACCATCAGGGCCTGCAGCCCATCCCCAGTGAGCTCTGCCTGGGCTCGTTAGTGCCTCGCCACTCCCTGGATGGGCAAAGCAACCCCTCCACATCCTCCTTGGGGCCATTTCATCTGCAGACTCTGATCCCGTTCTTAATCCCATAGCATAATCCCAATCCCAATCAAGCTAAACTGAGCATAAAGACCCGTCACTCAACATGTCTGGGCAGAAGCAGAGGTTGACCTGACGAGGTCTTGTTGTGTGGGTTTTCGAGCCTGTGAGGTGTGTTTGTGTGCGTGTAGGAAGAGGGGAGGGGAGGTGGGACTCCTGTGTCAACACAGGAATCCAGCTCTGCCATTGATGTATGCTATATGAAAGCTTAACAGAGATTTGAATAATTCAAAGCACTCGCGTTGCCAGAACTCCGTAATCATCTTGCCGGGCTAAAGGAAGCAGCGAACACTGTGGCACTGCATGGAGAATCTGTATCGCACGCCCACATGTATAATTAAGGGAACCAGGCGTCTCTTCTCGTACACAGGAATCTAAAGATGCAGGCCGTAAAAATAAACGTCAAGTGATTTGCTCACTGGAAGGCTGAGGGTTCTGTGGTTGAGGCACCAAAGCCGGGGAGATTTCAAGCCATCCAGTTAGAAAAAGGGATCAGGTTTTCGGGAAAAAAAAACACACAAAAAAACGAGCAGTCAGCCAGCGTGACCTTGACCTGCTCACGCCCCTCTTCGCTCCCTCCGCGGTGACGGACACAGATGGCGTGGCCATGGCGGCCAGGGCACCAGGACGGTCTCTCCGTCTGTCTGTCGGTCTGTAGTCGCGGCGACAGGAGACCTCCAGTGGACACCTTGCCAGGGGCTGATTAGCACACGTAAACAGCCATCACGTCACTCCTATTTCTCCTCCTGCCCAGATGGGATCCTGCCTCTGAATCACCCAGAAAGCACATCGGATCCCGCGATGACAAGCACATTTAAATGTCCTTTCACCAAGCGGGTATATGAAAATAAACGTGTCGTCTGTAAAATTGCCATTACTACTTATGCGGATCACGTTTTATTACAGTTGCATAATGTCTCACTTTTTGGTGGGTTCCTTGGTATATTTGAGCAGGGAAATGATTGCGCACAACCCCAGTTATGTAACTGTAACCTGTTACTATGGTCTGGTACCGTTTCTTAATAAGAACGCTTTAATTACATCTGTGAAAGAAACTGCCATTAAACAGATGACATGAAGAACAGCTGCTTGTAAAAACAAATCCACAAAATGTAACGAGCTAATGCGCTGTAGCCTAGGTATTTTGCTTAGGAGCGAGTTCTCCGTTTCTTCAAAAACACCTCTGAGATTTGAGTCTCGCTTTGCATAGAATCCCATTTTGAAGCGGTGGGAGACGCGTTCACTCCAAACCGCCCCGACATCCCAGTAAATTTCAGACTACTGTGTCTGAGGGCGTTGATGTAGTGTACAAGCACGACCGCTCTCCGGCACCAGCATTGATTCTGCCATTCAGACGCCAGATATAAATCAACAACCTGTTCATACCCTCGCCCAACCCCTGTGAAAACCATATCCCTCACCAATCATCCTGAGACTCACACAAGCACACACTCCCCTCCTAGACACACACGCACACACTCCCCTCCTAGACACACACACGCACACATTTCATCCCTACGCTCACACAAGCACACACTTCATCCCTAGACACACACAAGAACACACTTCATCCCTACACTCACACAAGCACACACTCCCCTCCTAGACACACACAAGCACACACTTCATCCCTACACTCACACAAGCACACACTTCATCCCTAGACACACACAAGCACACGCTCTCCTCCTAGACACACACAAGCACACACTTCATCCCTAGACACACACACACACAGTTCTGATCAGAGAACACCTCGACACTGGCCTCTGCCATGGCAAGCTGCAGCACAGTATAAAGTCACTGCGGCCATAATAACATCCTTGACACATTCCTCTCTCTCTTCTCCCCGTTCCCTCCCGCTCCACCCCCCTCACTAGTCCTCCTCCCCTTCATGCTTCCCTCCCCTTATCCCCTCTCCTCCCCTCCCCTCCCCTCCCTCTCCACACCACTCATCTCCAACCCTCTCCTCCCCTCCTCCCTCCCTCCCCTCCATTCCTCTCCATCTCCCGCAAT
>BROE01000025.1:1960955-1968617 GCA_036571765.1 Plecoglossus altivelis
GTCGCCACTTCAGGAACGTCATCTCGTCTCGCGTAAACTGCCGATCTTACCGTCTTCGTTCTATCTCCTGTTAAACGTGTTTAGCGTCTTATTAAAGCTACCGGACAGATCCATTGTCATCCGGCCGTTAAACAGCTGCTATTTCAGAGTGTCACATTTCGACTGCGCAGAAGGCAACACTTCACATAGAAACATCAGGCAACCATACACACAGCAGGACACATCCGCACGCACACACCTGCCAACACACACACACACAGAAGAAGAAACGCTCGCGCATGCACACGGGCGCCTGAGCGCACACAAGCGCCTGCTCACATGTATGTTTAAGGACACATGTGCACACACGCGCTCCCCCAGGAGTGTGGGACTATGATGGCTCCATATTTCTCAAGGCTGGTTGCTTCCCCTGCCGTTTTTGACTGTCTGTTACTCGCATTGCTCCCCCAGGAGGAGCGGTCGTATTGTGTCTCTCTCAAGCAGATTACTCCCTCCCCCATCCCCCCTCCCCCCCCCGTACTTCTGCACTCGCTCTGAGGCAATATCGCGATATCGCGTACTTGCAGGGGGGGTGGGGGGGCGCGGGGGGGGGGGGGGGGGCGCAGCGAGGCGTCTCTGCCTCTTGTTCTAGCGAGCGACGCAGGCTTCGCGGGCGCCGCTGTTCAAACTGAGAGGCGGCTGAGAGCGGAGGAGAGCACGGGGGATTAGCGACGCGGGAATTGCTTTTTATGACTCTAAGGTCGGGGCCTTATCTATAATCCATGGAGCCCAGGGTAGGCGGAGAGGAGGCAGCGTCACTGAATGGGTTGCATGTGTTATTCATGTTTTATCACTCCGGTTTTGGTTTATTAGACCACAATCTATGTAGGATCCCCCTGGTGGGAGATACTGCACTGAGATAGTGACGGTGGAATAGAAGTTGGAGCTGTTGCTTTCCTCCCAGTTAAAGACGAGGCCTGCTTTGTGCAATGTGATATAACAGTTTCTAGGGATTACATCATTGCTCGGGTTGCAGATGGATCCGAGGGAGAAGACTTAGACTGCCACCTGGTGTCGTGGTCGTGAACAACATGCTCTACTCGGCACCCGCACAAGCGAAGCCCTCCCTCAGGGAGGTTGCGAAACTGTGTTCCTTCAGCATGGCTCAGCGATGGATCTCACACGCAACATTGACTCTATGGAACATCAGACAGCCAAGCGTCTGTGTTCCGGCGTGTTCTTCCACCCGCCGGGTAAACGGCCCCGGCTCGTCCTCATCCCCCCCCCCCCCCCCCCCCCCGTCAACGGTGAAAAACGGTTGCGGATGACACGAGGCGTGCGCCGCCGCGCTCCTGCGCGCGAGCGCCACGCCACGGCACCAAACCCCGGCGTTGTCGTCCTCTTAGCGGCTGTCATTAGGAAGGGATTACGGGCCTCTTTTGAAGTCTGGCGGCTTTGAAGAGGCTGCGATTCCCGGCCCCAGACGGGAGCGTTCCAGGGCCTGGCTCGGGGGAGAGCGCGTAGCGCGTAGCATGTAGCACGCGTTGCCGCAACATTGATTTGTGTTTGTTTGTTTGCGTCGTTGAAAAGGATCTCTGAGGAGCCTCTTAATGGTGCTTGCAAAGCTAATAGAAAAATGGCTTGAAATCCTCAGCTGTGTCATCATTGGTGTGTTTGTGTGTGCGTGTGCGTGTGTGTGTGTGTGTGCGTGCGCGAGAAGGGGAGAGGTGCTTCTATGTGGCAGCGTGACGTCTGTTTGTCACCCTCCCAGATGTGTAGTCTCACTCTTGTGGCAGGGTGTGCTAGTATAACATTTGCCCACTAAGGAGCAAACCAAGCTCTAATACAGGCTGTTTTGACTGTTTATATTCTACTTGCAGTGTACACTGTCATATTGCCTTTTTTTCGTCGTTGTTTGAATTTGCTTGAATTATGGAACAACAGTGGCAGCTGGATTGTCTAAAAAACTGACATAAACAGGAGATATTTTTGGTCTCCTTCTGGCTGGGCCTACAAGCAGCATATCGGAGCCGGTGCCATTGTCCTCTCTAAAGAAAATACCACAGAATCAACAGAGGCAAACTTGAGTTTGGTTATTAATAGCGTCTGGTTCACCTCTCTGCACATCTCGAAACGCTGCTCGCGTTTCCTCCTCAGGAGTCTGCCGAACATCGTTTGGGATCTCGTTCGTTTTCAAAAACATTCGCTCCTGCCGCTGGGACGGAGCAGAAAAGTGGTTTAGCATGAGCAGCGCGCTCGGAAGTCGTCGTTCGAAACGCGTCGCGTTCGCAGAGTTGGAACGCTGGACTGTGGCGGTTTATATATTCAATCCCGTGGATTCCTCGCTGGGTGGGTTGCAGACAGTTTGGATCCACTCATATGCATGACAGACGCCCCTAGACTCTAAACTCTACAACACACTTTGTGAAAAAGACAAACTCCAATCTTATCTGCAGAGTCAACCAGCAACAGGTGTACATCCACTAACAAGGACATTGGTTGAGGACTAGTAACTTTGTATCAAACGCCCTTTGTACTTATTTATATTGACAGCAAAGTAAAACCTGAAGGACAGTCAAGTAATTCAAGTCAACCGATTAAGTAGGAGATGCGCATCGCAAACAACAAAACTACGTCGTGCCATTTCGTCAACGCGCCCGTACGTTAAGGGCACCTGACCGCGGTGAGAAAGATGTCCGTCCGTTTGTGTAGCGGCAGTCAGTCAGTCAGTCAGTCGCGTCGCGTTTTAATTGATGACGGAAAGGACTTAAACGTACTTGCGTTCCGTATCAATACCATCTGTCATGACGCCCATTAGAGTCGCCCAAGGGAACGTTCACCAATCAATCAACCTCGAGCAGATGCCGGGAACATTTCCATTAAGGAAAACGTGAAATAGTTAAGCGCGAAGTAATCGGGGCGGGGTTGTCGCTGCACATTCTCATCATATCGGGGAGAGACGGCGTTGAAAACAGGGGGGGAATTGTTATTCAGACCGAGTGCTACGTGCGACTGAACGAGCATTTAATAGCATACGAGCCCCGAGGCAAGAAACTCCTATTCAAATTCCAAACATGCCAATGTCAATTAATGACCTTGAAGAGAAATGTTTTTACGAGTAGAACGAATAAAATGCAACCAAAAAAAAAGCATGAATATTATGCCAAGGTTTAATGTACCCCACGATGATAATAAGATGATAACGTATTTGTTTAGCGTATGTTCCCATCTTAAGAAGTCTTCCAAGGAGGATGTGAATAAGCACATCCTCTACAATCTGCAGTCTAATGTCCTGACCACTGAGCTAAACCTGAAACCATCCCCCCTAATGCGAACAGCCAAGCACAGACCACCTTCTGACAACAGAACCATTTAAATTACATAAAGTATCTAGACGGTCACATCCATGGTCAAGTATAGTGCATTGACCTTTCCCTGCGCCAAAAAAAAAACTACATTTCCCATCCATAAATCTACTTGAACCTGTGCAGCTGTAAAGCGGTCTGTAGTCCCTGATGTTAATGCCTATAAACTGGTGGTAATGGAAAGGGCAGAGTGCCGGGGCAGAGTCTCCTATGCCTGTGGTTGTTAAAGTCTGGCTCTCCTGAGCCCTCTGCATGTCATCTAGTCCTGTATCTCAACACGCCGGCCTCACGCAACCTTTAGAAATGTCAGCGCGATAAAAAAACAAAACAACCTCGCAATGAATTCCAAGTGCCAGACCTCCGGTGTGTCCTGTCAGACGTCATTCGTTTTAATCCTGTTTGCTTGGGAAACTCTTCTCTAAAAAAAATTTAAAAAGAGAAGAAAAACGGATGTCTGTGTGTCTCGGCTAACTGAGCAAAGCTATTGTAAATCTATCTGTGTGTACTGATCCCTCCGCTCGCCTGGAAACGAGTCCGTCTGTCTGACTGCAGATGGGGCCTCTGGCCTTTCAGGGCCGCAGCACGGCTAAATAATGGAGCCACGGCGCTGACACGCGTCTCCTCGCTCTCGGGACTCTGCAGCAGGTCTGAGCGCTTCACTGACCGCATTGCCCTGACCGGAGGGGCAGAGGAGGGCACAGAGGGGGCAGGAGGGCACGGAGGAGGCAGAGGAGGGCACGGAGGAGGCAGAGGAGGGCACAGAGGAGGCAGAAATATTCTACAGGGAGGAAAGGAGCCAGTCCAGCCTCGTGAATGTCTTCACTTGACAGGCTTGGACTAACTTAATTCATGGCAAGACTCGAGGTGTCGAAGGTCTAGTCAGAAAAGTCCAATGTAAAAAGTCTTGATACGAGTTAGTACGCCATTGTACAATTTCCTTTAGATGGAAATAAGGATAGAAGGATGGAGTGCAGATATAGACTAGAAAAGACCTTCAAAGGGAGTGAAGATATTGACTCATTCAACTGTTCCTCCGCACATGCAACCCATGTTAAGTATTTCCGACTGTTTTCCTGACAGTTCCACTGTTGCTAGGCCACTATCGCACGCATCCTGTTGCTCCGGTGATCAACGGTCTCTGTATCATTAGTCGCATCGTTCAGTTCCTCGGCCTCGACTCATTTCAGAACACCAAATCCCCGATGTTTGTTGTCTCCGTCGGGGTTTAATGAGGCGACCACAGACTGAGGTGTCACCCTTTGCAGATCAAAGGAGGCGTCTAGAAAAGAGCTGAGCACGTCTGGAGGACTTCCTGTCGACATGGGCTGCAGCGGAACGCTGGTTCTCATTTCCTCTTTCGCAGACGAGCGCGACTTCCCGCGACTTCCTGCGAGGCAAAGAGCGTCTGGGCTGCCCGGGCTCGAGCGAAAACAGAGGTCGCGCTCGCAAGATAACAACAGACTCTGCAGGGAAGTCCATATACAGCGCAGCCAGCCTGCCTAGAAAAACACCTTACACTTCTAACTCACAATACATGTACGTCCCTGACTCTCTTCACATGATCGTTTCGGGTCCGAAATGTTTCGCTACGCCAAGAAACGCGTCGGCTGTGGACGTGACCAGGAGAAGCCGACTTAGCGGCCGACGGAACGAGGAAGCGCAGCAGCTGGGCAGCACAGTGTGACCATGTTCCACCGCCGCTTCATAAAGTCCTAAAGTCTGTTGTGTTTGCGGCCTTTTCCCTACGGCGATTCTGTCGGAGCCGGAGACGAAGGCCCACGGGCAGGAAACGGCGGCTCGTTTTTCGCCCTCTTCCTCCCCGGTGTCGCGTGGGGGGCCTGAGGGGCTGGCGCTTCCAGGAAGCCGTCCGTTTGTGGGCGTGGACAACATCCTGCGGGGGAAGCGCCTCAGCTCGAATCTCGTGCCGAATCCCAGCTGTCAGTTCTAACCCCAGAAATGTTTACTTCATTCAACATTGGCACGATGCTTTTCCGCTGTGCGATGTCAAGATCGTCCTCAGTTTGTGTACTAAAAGATGAGTTGGCCAAACTGTGGACCGTTTAGTTCTAAACCATGAATCTCTTGCATATGGGCCTTACATCAAGTTTGGCGGCTGCGTTATAACAGTTTAAAATCAGCTGGGAATGTCACGCAAGTAGAACGTTGGCCTATCCGCAAAGCCGTGCAGCAAAGTCTCCAATCGGGGCCCGAGGTAATAACTCGCCGGAACGATCCGTGACGTTCTTCCAAATATACCCGCACGCGCACTCGCTGCTCGCCGCCGGATAAATCAATTGTGAAATGGCACCTTTTCCGCTAAGTTAAACAAACATTTATTCAAATGTAACACACAGGAATGTAATGCATCACGAAATAATCTCATTGCGCGCAACGTACCCTTCCGATTCCGCTGTCAAATGTATTCAAATTCGACATCAGATATTCAGACGAGACCCGACAGGGTTGTACATGACACTGAATAAAACATCTCTTCTGAGGCGGAGTGAGAGCTACCCGAGAACCCCGCCAGGCAATTTACCTACGCAGAGAAGCAAATGGAAACGGACACAACCTTGTTGGTTTTTCAACAGCGACTATCAAAGAAGCAAATGTAGAAATCACGGGGACTCGCATAGCGACCGTCGACTTCTCTAAATATCAATCAACGAGCTATTTGTTACTGTGCCATTGGGCAACCTTCCCCCGGCGAGCTGATGTTTTCACCGAGAGACGGTAGGAGGACGGGGTCAAGCTAAAAACAGAAGAGTCGTCTCCGTCGCCCCCTTTCAGGCGTGGTTACGCATTCGCAATGTATGAATAACCCTTGTCGCGACAGTTTAAGAAGATTTCAAACAATTCCCTGATTCCAGCTCTGGTTTCTTGCTGACAGCGTGACCTTTGCGATGACACACCGCCACCCGGTGGTCTCGCACGGTACTCCACACGATGGCCACCGCGTGCATCTTCGGCGCACTCGTTGCCATTTCAGGGGTCATGTGCCTCGTGTGCATGTGGAACGGTGCTGCTGTCATCCATTTGACTTGAACCGGATAGAATGTTGAATGTGTCGATGTTCTATCCATTCAATCTCTCTTCCCCAGATTTTCTCCTGCTGCCTCGCTGCGGAGATTTGAAGGTGTTCATACTAGAGAACATGGGAGAGTTACAGAGAGAAGAAGAAGAGAGAGAGAGACAGGGAGAGAGAGACAGGATAGAGAGGACAGTGAGAGATTGCTTGAGGTATCATCAAGATCCACCAGCAGAGGGCAGTAGCCACCCACTCTCATGTCCACCCGTACTGCTCCGAGGGCCCCTGGCATCATGGAAACACGAGGAGGATGCAGAGTGCAGCAAAACAATTGAATGAAACCAGACCGTGACATGCTTGGTCCCCGCGCCCCCGTGGAGCATCTGCAACGGTTTCCTTTTCTGAAATCTAATTATGTGCTCAATTGATCAGAGCAGCCAGCGCAAGTCTTCATCAGCTGCTAATTAAAAAGCACCTACGAAACCGGCCAGGTTACGAACCCTGGAATAGACTGTTGATCACACATAAACACACACGTGCACGCGCGTGCACACACACGGCGCTTTACACGGCTCCAGGCATTGGAGCGAGCTCATGCTGATCCCCTGGTTAGCTCACACTCAGTGTCTGAGAGGTGCATTCATCAGCCCCTGCCGAGCCAGGAACTCACTCTCCCACAATCCATCATCACACCTCCCTCACCGACCAGGAGACGTTCCAGGCTTCATTGAACCCCCCCCCCTTCACCACTACCACTTTCCCCCCCACCCCACCCATCTGGCATGCCCTGTGTTCCCCCCTCCAACAGCGCCCCCTCTACCCTGCCCCCCTGCCCCCTGACACAGGCAGGGAGAGGCCACAACAAGCCCTGAAACCAGAGACCGGCTACCGCTGTGTGTGTGAAGTGTAGCGCGCTGGTGGGTGCGTATGCACTTCCTGTTATCTGAAGGAAATGTCAGAGAACCATCTCTCTCCTTATTACTGTGACCTCAGCGTGTTGTGGTTGCCAGAGTGGCCCTCCCACCAGCCCCCCCCCCCCCCGCCTCCACCTCCTGGGCACGCTTCTCCAGCCTTGCACCGTCCCCGCGACCTGCCAAGACCCCCAGCTGAGTTCTTATTTTCCCGCAGAGGACGGGGGACGGGGGGGACGGGGGGGCGGTCGGATGGCGCGGCACCAATTCCAGAGGATGGCTGGTGACTCCCGTGCGGGTCGAGGGCATGTTTTGCCTGAGCCGAGGCAGGCGGAGGGAGGGGGGTGGGGGTGTGGGGGGGGGGGGGGAACAGGAGAGG